>VXBA01001408.1:24645-109645 GCA_013399895.1 Serilophus lunatus | reverse complement strand
TTTTTACTGTCAAGCATCAACACCGGCATTTAACCCCAGCATAGAGACACGTGACTAAACTTACAATGTAAGGTTAGCAAACCTTTTTTTCTTTTATTTTTGTCAAATAATGCACTTTTTACTAACGGACCATGTGCTTACATTACATATGATAAATACAATATCATGGAAGAAATGTATTGCAATGGATTTCAAAAGACAGATGAAATGTAAACCTGATATCCTTCCTTTCACCATTAAATAATGTTATAGAAAGTTAAATAATGCACAAAACGTACAGTGATCAGCCAAATGCTGTCTAACCCTATCAAACACAGGTCAATGCCATCATAGCAGCCGTCTGAAATTTCCTCCATTGGAGCTGCTGAATGCTTTGGAAGTACAGAAAGCCTAGAATTGAGACAGAATTACACTAGCATTGTGTAAATAATCAAACTGTGACCTGTGGGGTTAAAACCTATAATTGGAGTGATACTTCAAAGAGATGACTACTTTTTCAATGCTATTTTGTGCAGCCAGATAGGAAGATGACTTGTTGGGATTTTATTGGCCAGCAATGCTACTGCAAAACTGATATTTTCAACAGCTGCTGGTGCATTTGTGCTCTGAAAAATTAGAGGCTAAATTGAAGCATTAAAGAACATCAAAGGACCAATTTGATGTAAAAAAACAACTACACGAACTGGATCTATTTTACTGTGAATTAATAATGCAGATTTATACAGAATGTGATGCATTGATTTCAAAAGTACTTTTTCCCTCATCAGAAAACATTAGATTTGTTTTTCTGGCTGGTATTTGTTGTCAATGCTTTTCTTTTGATTCAAAAAACCTGCAAATTACTGGAAAATTTCAAGTTTGAACTAACTTCTAATTTAAAAGTATACCATATTATACTGTCACACTCTCAGTCCCATGCACAAATAGGTTAGTGTATTGCTATATCTACACATTATATCAGACCTTTTACACAATCAAGTAAATTTATTTAAGCACACAATCCTTTTTAGTAAGTCTTATTTCTAATGCCATCATTGTTGAGTTGTTAACACTGAAAAACAATGGGTTTTACCATAAAGTACAGTAGATGGCATGAGACATCTCTTCTTTTAACAGAACTTCTCTTTTACTAGACACAAGAGATACTTAAAGTGTTAAAAATAATTGCAGGAAACCTCATATCACAATTGGTTGTTTGTTCCCATCTAAGTAAATACTGAATTGCACTGTGTAGCTGAGTTTTATGCTATTTTTACATTTCATCTGCCATTCTTGCTAAAAAGAAAACCTAATCAAAGAGTATATATACATACCACAGGGGCAACATCTTATCTCTCTTTTATTATTGCAGATCAACTATTTATTACACAAGTATTTTTAGCAACTATAACCTGGTTTGCAATGTGTTTCAGATGGAGTGTACTACAAAAAATTCCCAGGAATTGTTGGATGATATTTTAGCTAAGAAATATTTGAGGGGGAGGAAAACCATTTCATTCAGACCTTTAACAGATGTTCAGATACAGAGGTATGATCTTGTACCGGGAAAGTCAACTGGATGTTTGCCACTGCCTTAGTAAAAACTGCTTTTGAATAACCTGAAGTCATTAAAAAATATTACTAATAATCCCAAAATAAACAGCACAGGAAGAGATGAATGAAAGTGTTCTTGCTGTTCTGGTTCATTTGGTGATGATGTGTGCACCAAGGTCAGAGTGGTGAGAGGCACTGGGTTTACTAGCAGGAAAAAAAATAATTGCAATCCCTGAAGTACTAATACTGCATTTAGATGCTTCTCGATAGTCCAAGTTTTAAGCTTCAAATTTGATTGTTTCTCTTGCAAACTAGTGACTCATTTTCCAGATCATACAGACACAAGAACTTTAGCTTGTCATTATGTGACTACAGCCACCTTTTACATAGATACATATACACACACACACACACATATATATACACACGGAGATATATATAGTTCTGTGTGTTGATGACTCATCATTCATTTGCCACCACCATGTTTTATTTTGTTTCCAGCACTTAAATTGCAGATGTTGTCATATTTTCTTATTTGCAGAAAGGTTGATTATTTTATGTATTCAAATAACACCATTGCAGAACAATATTTTGCTCTCAGATTAAGAACTTCATCAAACAAGAAAATTAATCCAGTTGTCTACCTTTGCCAGTAAAAGCAAAAATATAAGTCCCCTATATAGCCAGGATTACTTGTCTTGATATTTGTATGGCTCATCCACCAGACTGGGAAACAGACGAAATACCTAAATGCTGGTGTCAGTAGAATCCCCGGGTTAAATATTGTAAATTTATTTCTATTATGTATTACAAAAGGCACCCTCCCTCATTAATTTTACTGAAGTCTCCAGATGGGAAACAAAATATTAATTTTGTTCAGCCTTAGGCATTGTTGACTGTTAAGGTACTCACTAAATCACTGATCTCATACGCATTAATATTAGATTTCTACTATAAAAATTTAAGACCCATGGGTATAAGGTTCAGTTTGTCATAAGTATAATTAATTGTTTTCAGAAATGATTAATTTGTCAAAATGGCAAACATATATATTGGGCAGGCAAGACTACTGAGCAAGCAAACCTACCTTAAAGTCATGGTAATACTCATGGAATTATGCAAATTAATTGAGTCTTTCAATGTTGCATAAAATGCTACTTCTAGTACAATGCATGGAACATTAGGCTGTTCATCCAACAAAAAAGTTGCATTTTAAAGGCAGGCATCTTTACAAGAGAGTTCTTATGGCAGAAGGTCCTTAGGAGTACAATCTATTTTTCTGCAAAGTGACAGACTTTCAACCATTACACAGAAGTTGTATTTTTTACCACAATTTTTAAAGCAACCCTCAAGAGAAGAAAAAACAGTAACATTTTGGTGGCCCTGAAACAAAGAAACCTATGAGATTTGCATTCTGTGCTGAGGCTATGTCCTAGTAATAAGAGTTTTCACTAGTAAAACCTCATTTACAAGCCTGGGAACTTGTGATACACTACATTAAAATCTAAAAAGATTCACTTAATTATGCAAATTAAAATTACTGTTTATCTTCTAAATAGTAAAAGTCACTGTCAACATTGAAATAGGCATATTATTCTAAACACATTTCTTTCCCTCCAAAGTGAACCACACACATATTTGAAATTCCTATGTACTAATTATTATCTAGAAAGCCCATTCAAACTCAGACTCATGCTCCTCACTAGCCAAAATTTTTAATTTTGTGCCCACTAGTAGTGTCCAGTTATCAACCAACTCAATGCATCAGTGAGCAAATAAAAATATTCTCATTAAACATAATCATCTTTAACATCCCTAGATATTACAGATTAAGTAATCCTAATAATGGTTCCTAACAAATTATTTGGATTTTCCTGGCGATTCACCCTGATAACTCTTCTTCACTTCTAAAAACAGTAATTCTGAAACAAGAGATAATAGAAATATTCAAAGAGATATTTCAGGAGTGAAGAAAAGCTTTTCTTATGACTGAAAATCTCTTTTCTAAATCCCATGGAGTCCCACAGAGCTGATTCTGATCTTCACCTATTTTATTCAAATGCCACCAACTGACTTCAGCGGATGTTCCTATTTTACTTTGTTGTAAATACAATTAGGATTACAACGTACACCAAAACACAGGTAGGCTGTGAGTGCTACATCCATTCTGGCACACTACAGAATAATGCAAGGCCATTAGACAAATGCACAGTGAATCAATTATTATGGTTTGAGGCAACAACTTCTGGCCTTGGACTAATAGACATGTATTAATTTCAATCTCTCCAATGTCAACAGTCTTGCTATTAACATATATATCAAAGATGGAGTTATTATGACAAACATAATAGCCTTTCTTTTCCACATCTAATCACATTTTAAATACTTTTTTAACTTCAAATTGGACTTTGTATTTGAAAATTAATTACATTAAATGCAAACATTCTTTGCTGTTTTTTACTGATAGTCTGTAAAACAATTATAAACACCTAACATTCAGGGGGGTTATATGCAGCCTTACTCTAATTAATTTTTGACATATTCAGTTAAGAATTAACAGTCAGGAATATTATGTTCTGTTCCATAAATTTTTCTTCTCAAAAAAAACACAAACTAAAAAACCCAAACAAACAAAACTCCAACTCTGTTAGATTACTCCTATAAATAGTCTCTAAGAATCTCAAATTTAGAACTACCAGTCCAGAAAGAAATACAGCTCCTAAACTCACTGCATTCACAGGTATCATGTCAGGCTATAATAACAGGGTCCATTGTCCTCGAGTGCTTTCGTTTCATACCAGTTATCTCCAGAAGCAGTTATTGTACATGGAGAGAACACAGAGTATTTCAACTCCCAGCCCAGCATGGACTATGTGGGAGTTCAGAGAACCATAATGCCAGGGGAGATCACTGGACATATGGAGCTGGTGCTCCTGGAGAAGAAATGGAGCAGAGTGGCTGAGGTCATAGCTCTGGATGGGGAGAATGTGCAACAGGAATACAGAGAGGAATAACAGGTCCAGCCCTGGCATGAAGCCAACAGTCCCTCTGTATTTCCAAAGCTGTCAAGAAGCAATCCCACAGTTCCACAAAAACTACAATTTGGAAGGGAATTAGTATGCTATGCCCTAACCATCACACTCAGAAAGAGCAGCACTTGGCCCAGCTGAGGGAAAGGGGGGTCGTTGCTCCATCTGCGCTGTCCATACAGGAAGGAGTGACTTGATAGCTAAAGCAATGTGGTACCTCCTGTAACTTCTGACGGCATGTTGAGTAGCAGACCTGTGAAACAGATATTTACTAGATGACCTTGGCACAATGTCTCTCTGCATAGTTTTCCACGTTATTATTACAGTGTGTTTGCTGGGAACTTTTAGCTAAGACTTACCATTCTCAGCTGTAGAATATCCACAGTTAGATAGAAATCCTGCCCTGTTTCCATGCAAAGTCCTGAAGCAACGGAGCAATTTTGTTCCACTGCACAGGGGCAGTGATGGGATTTGAATGGGGTCACACATGGAGGGCAGACAGCACGCTTCAAATATTCCCCTCTGTTTTCACCCTGAACAGCAACAAATGAGAAACACTGGGAAAGGGCAGGAGGACAGTCATTATATTCATGTCCACTCATCTTATTGTAGGGTAAATCTGCATCTTCTTTCCACCTGAGGAGACACCTTTTCTCTTCTTTCCAGTGTCTTCCTACCTACCTTTTCATTAAACAGGGTTCTAGACCAGCATCTTAACACCCAAGGCTTGTTTTCATTTACATGAAAGGAAGAAGAAACTGGGTCCCTAGGCAGCATGTGTTTCTAATAAAATGTATATTATTATTTCCTTAATAAACCACGGTGTCTTAGAAGAAGTCCCATATCTGTATATGAATTAAGTATTTAGATACTCTGTTTGAAATCTATTTTTTCAGTGACCCATCATGTAACTATTGTGTGCATTTTGGCAGGCTACCATGTTGCACATGTGCGGCAAATATGGCTAGTAACAAATCACTGTGATGTCCCAAAAAGCATATGTTCAACTTGCCCCATAGTCAGCACTCAAAATACATTTTTCTCATTTTACATGTCTTTTTTCCATCTGAATACAAAAAGCAATCAGATCTCATTGGGGAGTTAATCACTTGTGAACATAGAGCAATGAAATTATCTAACACAAAGGGCCCTTTTTTTCAACCTTAAAATCACTGGTGAGCCTTTACACATTTATTCACTGTTGAAAATGATTTTGTAATTATTTTGAAAGAGTCATTTTGGGAGGTATGTGAAATGACTTCAACAGAAATACTTATGAGAAAGCACTCAATGTAAAGATGACGTAATTGGACTCACAGTGTTTTTCATACTCAATTTCTAAGAAGCCACTCACTAACAACTTAGGTGCTATTACTTACAGGTTATGTGCTACATTTCATAACAGACATTCTTCACAGCTAGATCTATAGGGTGAGATATTGCAGACAACAAAAATACTCGATGTTCAGGAGCTTTTGCAGTAACAAAGATGTGCTGTGGCCAGAATTTATGTCCTCACTTGTCTAAAATTAATTTAAAGCACAAATCACAAGTCTACATCTCAGTAAGGGCTTGTGCCAATCAACCATTCTGGTCTATATCTGCAATTCATTTTTACACAGACACACATACACACATATTACATTTACAGACACACACATTTCAGGCACATATTTTTCTTACATCCAAGAAGGGGGATGGGCACTTGCAAAATCAGCTTTTATAAAAAGATATCCATAAACATGTATTCCAGAGACGAAATTTTCTTGTTACTGCAGAGCTATAAATCATTGCCTCTTCCTATGCGATATGAGTGTAAAATATTTATTTCATCTTAGTGCATGTCTATATATGAACATATATTATGGGGTGACTGCAATCTGGAATTCATAGGATGCTAAAGAGTTTATAATGTATCCTATTATTAATATAATTTATCAATATCTGAAGACCTTGGTGTTCTATCTTTGCAGTTTGCGAATGATCAGCATGGGCAAGCATCAAAAAATAAAGGTAATAAAGACAATGCAGGATTAGTGGTACGCTGCAGAAAGAGAATCTTTCTGGCACCACATGCTGAGATGATGCTAACATTATGGTAAGAAAGCAGTCTCTTTGATTGCTCTAACATCACTATATTTCTGAAATGGTTGCTTTTGTTACCATCAAAATCAGAAGAGGTAACTTAAGACTTCATTTGTTCTGCAACCTACAATAAGGACTTCTCAACATTATAAATGCAGCAAATTTTTTATTATTATTCCAAAAGGTTTTGGTTTCTACCATGAAATGGACACAATTTTACTGCTTTCTCACAGTTCTAATTTGGACTGACTTAATGCACTGATACAGGTAATTTCTATACTACCAAATTAAAAAGAGTAAATCAAAAAGTTTTCATGCATGTGTCACCACTTTATACCTTTTATGTCCTTTTGAAAGCTTGTTGATTTTTGGTTTATTTTGACATAAAATTGTAATTGACATCAAATTAAAATGTTTGTTTTGATTTAGATAGTTTAAATGTGCTATTAAGTACGTTACAAATGAAAATTGACATTAAAAATTTTACCTTAAATGTGTCTACGCTAGGGATCACTGCCCAAAGTTATCTCAGCCATTCAAAAAAGCACTGTTTAACTTTCATATATATTAAGTTTATAAAAACAAATTGTCCAATAAATAATATTGCTTTTTTGAGAAGAGGAAAATAATTTAAAAAAACCAAGTTCTTACAATAATAATTCTCACAATGTAGAGAATGAAACCAAATCATATGATTTGCATTAAATAGACACTATTCTCTTAAGTTTAAAACATTAACATGCTACCCAGAATTAAAAATTAAAGAAAAACAACCATTTTACTACATGAATATAATTGTTTATATTAAAAATCAAACAAACAAAACTTTCATGTGTTGGAAACTGGAGTGTCAATTCTGTTCTGCAAAGATTGTAATTTCTTTTGTTTGGCCACAATTTGGTTGCATCATAGAGTTGCATCATATACCAAAGAAAGCACTTTATTTTCTCTTTTCAAGTAGCCAACAGCAATCTTTGAACACATATAAAATTAACAAAATATGACTTGGCTACACATTCTTGAGCTTTACTAGACATGTTAAGGAAAGAAAGGGTTTGTAATATTTTCCCTTCACCATCAGCACCAGCGTCATTATGGCTATTTTAAAAAGTTGCTGTGCTGCAGTAACTGTGGCACATGGGACTGAAATTTCCATTACAATGCACCAAGCCTGCCTCGGGTCCTGGAGACTGTGGGTATTATTTTTTTAAATGTTAATTTTTATTTTATTTTTACTTTATATGTAGAAACCTGACAGCACTTAAATTTTAATCATTCAGGGGCTTAATCCAGGATTTCTTTGAAAGCTTAAAATTCCTTGTAAAGCCAAATTCCTTGATGTGCAAGAAAATGCAGAATCAAACCCTAGGTAGCTGGATCCAAGCTTTGTTTTATCAGCCAAGAAACAAAGTTCTCCTGATTTAAAGTACTGCGCATAACATTGCTAAGATAAGGATTTCATTTCCTAAGCCAGGTCCCGATCCTTTAATGAGCTGTGGGTAGGTTCACACACACACACTGCTGGAGTCGCAGTGACTCCACTTGCAGGAAACTCCAGTACTAACCAGATTTCCTTATTTTCCCTCAACGTCAACAGGAGAGAAAACAATCCTTTACACCGTCAGTTCATTATATCTTAAGACCCCCTAAAAAGCATTTGTTCTTCACTCTCTGAATTCAGCAGGAGCAGGATATTTTGAGTAGTGGGCTTTTCTCATTTGATTGATACAATTAATTTTAGAGAAAGGATAACTAAAAAGCACAGAATATAAGAATTTTTTTAATTTCTTTGGATTTTCTAATAGGAACATCAACATCATCATAGCTCCAGAACGGTTCGTCATCAAATGACAACTGCAATATTAAACAATTGCCCTAAACAATAAAATATTCTGGGATTATACTTTCTCTAACATTTTGAAACATTTACCTCTCCTCGCTAGGAGCAATTTTCACTGAAACATTTTCATTCAAATCAATACACTTCAAAAAAGATTTATTTTAAGAATACATCATTTAGATGGAAAAATATATCAATGGAACCCTCTAATGTTATTTCAAAGATCCCCAGTTTACCTTAACAATGCAAAAAGAATTTCATTACTTTTTAAAAAAAAAACTATATGTAGTTCTGCATTTTTGGAAATCTATAATCACTGAATTGTTTAGTTATAATTCTTACATGTCTTTTCTGTGGAGTCAATGGCACATATCAAAAATAAGATATACCACACTAAGATTTTTCCTATAAAATACTTATAGTAAATGTTATACAACTTAAAGTTCATGCAACCATTCTGCATTCATTTACTATAAAGCAGTAAAAAACACAAAAATACATGAGATTTGCCAAGATATTACTTTGAAAAAGTAAAAATGTCTTTGTATTTTCCATAAATATTATAAAACTGTGATAAATATTAAGAAATAAAACTTTATCAAGTCTTCTGCAATATAATATTTTGACAGTCCAGCTCCCTACTTTTTTTCTCTAAAAGAAAATAGTGTTTCTTACAGAAGACTCAGTAGTGTTGCATATAGCAGATATCACAAATTATTTAGAAGCAGATCATTTTATGGATTTCCCATTGTTCTTGCAATACAATGAGATGATCATCACTATTTTATTAATTCATCACTTTATGGAAACACATTTTGCTACAAACAAAGCATCTTCCCACTGCGGTGCACTTAATTTTTCAACTTTCCTAATCCAATATATAATAATATAATTTTAATATCAGAAAGAAATTTTCCTTCACCTTTAAAATTGCTCATAAGGGCACAGAAATTAAATTTAAGTTTACTTTTGCTTGTAGAGGAACAAATCACAGGCTGGGCATATTTGCTTGTGGCCAGTAGCCAGAGCTCAGGGCTCTCCCCATGCAAATATGCATCAGCCATGGTACAGAAGGACCTCTGGCACCAGCATAAATACCAGCCAGAGGACAGCAAGACACAGCACCAGGGTAGGGAACAAAGCCATGGAAAATCCCTTACAGGTCAGCCAGGAACATCTTTGAAATTTCAGCAATAGCTACTTGGAGGATGGTCCTCTTTAACAGAGTGGAGGGATGTGTTTGGTTTCTAAAAACAGTGAGATAAAACTCTTTTTAAGTGGAATGGGGCCCTGAATCCGACGACTTCCCCATCCACCGCCATGCCAGACACATCCAGACAGAATCAAATAATGTCTGATGGCCTACAACAGCACCTGAGTTCACCACATTCGTCTCACTTTGGGAAGTGAAGGGAATAGCTGTGTTACATATGTAGTAATAATTGGCAAATACTGAGCTTTTGTAATGACCTCTGCAGGACTCATTGTTTTTGCTCACAGCCAGTACGCGTCACCACCTTATTTTTAAGATACTTCATTACCCCTGCTAGCTCTGAGTCTAGTGATTTTTAGGTATATGCCATTAGCCTGAGTGCTGCCCAAATCTACTAACACTAACACAGAGGGCTGAGCAAATATCAGAGATTAATTTAGAATGTCAGCTTGTGGGAGGCGGCAGCCCCACACACTTTCCTCAGTCCCACTGCATTTGCTCTGGGGATGCACGGCTTATTAGCACTTTGACTAATAAAACACATTTATACCTTTAAAGAAATCCCAACAAAGGATGTGTTTGGAGAGACTCGGGTAGAAGTTCTCACATGCTTTATAAATGCAGGCCAATATGCTGTAAGCAGGTCACACCATGTCCCCTTCAAGAGCTACAGTCCTGAGCACCACATGAAACAGCTCATCAACACTTCCAGTTGAAATCAAATTCACGCTAACAGAAACTGCAGACTGTACCATCATCCCAAAGCACACAGCAATGACACACAGTGACTGCACAGAGAACAAACAGCAAAGCCTCAGGTAGCTGGATTCTGACCCACTCACAGTGATTTTTTTCCCTGATTGGTGCTGGAATATTGCACGCCAAGTTAGAAGGACAAGAGGAACCTGGCAAGAATGGACACCTGCGCTGCAGTGTTTGGGCATGTGCCCACAGTCCCAGAAGGGTGCCAGGCTGCAGCAGGGGCTGGAGAGAGCAGGGGGGAGCTGACCCTCTCAGCTTCCTTCGCCCCATCATGAATTCACAGTGAGAAAGAGACACCTGATCTGTGCTTCCTATTTCCATCATGCTAGAGAGTATGCCAGGATATATACTCACATCTGCCATGTCTGAATATGCAAGAAAACACATCCTCTATTTTGTTTTGGCTTTACAGGAGAAAAAGTGGGGGGTAGGTCTAAAACAAAATGGCAAAAGAACATCATCCAGCATAACCATCTTCACAGCACTAGGCACACTCAGCACCTTGTACAAATAAAACAAATTCACTAACTGCTCCCAAGTCATCCAGTTGCTGGGATATACAACATGCAGCTCTCTGTAAATGCATATGGCATGAACCAGTGCTTGCCTTTATCTCAGTTAGTGCCTTATTGCACTGTTTTGGCAATCCAAATGGTCGCTCCAAGATTCTTTGGAGCCTTTGTGAAGGGACTGCTCTCCTGCACCAAGAGGAGCAGCAGCAGCAGTGGCAGCAGCAGCCAGCTGGCCAGCCAGGCAGCTGGACACCTGCCAGGGTGGCTCGCCTCCAGCACTTCAGCCCCTGGAAGCTTTGTAGCAGGAAGTAGCTGACAGACCATCAGGGAGGATGCATTTTGTCTATTAGGTAACTGAAGCATAATTTGATGAAAGTTAACATGCAAAAAAAAAAAAAAAAATCAAAATAAATAAATAAAGAACAATTTTTGCTAAACTTCATGAGAAGACAGTCACATCGTAACTACCTCTGTGGCTTCTAACTGAGAATCATACCACTCTGCTCTATACAATATATCAGTGACATGGTCACTACATCACATACCAGATTTGCTCTAGGGCTGCTCTGCTCAGCCCGCCATTTCAGTCCCACAGCTAATGTGCTTTGCAATTTTCCCATAGCTTACACCAGGTACAAAAATATTTCCAAAATCCTCAAACCATTTCTAGTTTTGACAGTGCATCATTAAATTATTTAATAGGTCCCTTTCATCTTTGAGATATTTTCAATTCAGGGACTGGACTGAAACTAGGGATACAAAGGAAATCCTTGGCTTTCGTGAGCTAACCTTTCTGAGATCTCAAGGCTGAAAGGCCCATTATAACCTTTTAACTTGATCTTCAAAATATTGGAATAAATTGTCATTTAACAATTACTAGACAAAACTGCATCACTAAGGGTACCAAAACCTCCTCTTTAGAAATTCTTCCAGACTTGATGTAGAAATGTAGAGTGGTAGAATATTCATTGTAACTCTGAACACTCTAACAGTGGAATAGTTTCACTGTCAAACACACACACCTGATTTCCAATCCTAAACTGTCTGGCTTCGGTGTCCAACCACTCCATCCCACAGAACACAAGATGCTTCTGTGCCCTATTTGCTGCTCAGTTTTAGCATTGGCCGTAATGCCCTCGTATCTCTTTATGATGTATCTGGAATAACAGGATCAACATGCTGCTAATACCACTACCATCTATCACCACATTAATCCTTCTAACCAGAGCATCCTGTAGGAGCTCACAATAACGTATTTATCCACCACAACTCTTAAATCCTTCTCATAGTCATTGTTTTCAATTAAATTTTTCCAGTATGTGTGACTTTTATGTGTTTGCAGATACCACAGCTAGGGAAAAAAACTTTCTACCACAAGTCTATTACCAACTAACTTGTTAGATTGTCACTGAAATCAAACAGCACCTTTCTCCTCAAAAGGGGCACTCTCTACTCTTCTGCATATAGGTCTGGTTTACTGTTCAGTTTCGCCGTGATCCAGACTCACATTTTTATGGGCTTAAAACATCCATATGTCTAACAAGATGTGAAATTAAGCTGTCATATTTTCTTAAGCAGCAAAGGAAAAACTCACTTGCTATAGAGGCCTCTTTCATTCCCATTCATCACTGAAAATATGTGTGCATTATTATGTCCCTTAATATATCATTTAGAAAGGTAGAGAGAGTTTATCTTAGTGTTGCAATGGCCAGACCCTGAGATTACTCTAGGTTTTCCTGTGCTTTGTGTTTTTGAGGGTATCTAACAGAGGACTAACAAAGGGTAGATCCAAGGGGAAAAGTTTTCAGTCCATCTCTGGACCTATATCCATGTCTGCTGGAAGATTTTGATGGTTTATGTTCAAGAAATGACACAAGCAAATGAGGAAACTACACATGGAGTTAGGATATTACTATGCTCACCAGCATACAAGCAACACTGGCTGTAAATAGAGAGAAGAGTCCAGAAACCACATTGTTTTGAATTTTTCATCAGCTGTGCCCTGACTTGCGGTTGTATTCCCTTCTCGCAGCCAATACAAGAGCTGCTGTGGTAGACCTTGGCATGCCCACTTCTGGGTGGAAGAAAGCCCCCATGTGCTGTGGATGGTTTCTTTTTTCATTGCAAACACCCTACTGCTAGTGGCCAAAAGAAGCAAAAATACATATAATCAAAAATCCAGAAAAAACCTCACACACTTGATGCAAAATATAATGCACTGAAAATCCATAGGTATTACTATGGTTACTAATCCATAGATAACTAATGTTTCCTTTCTTTTCTTACTTCGAGGGTTTCTCTGTTGTGCTTTATTCCCAAGAAGAGTTCAATAACAAATTATCCTTAATTTACAGCTACTAACGATGCAGGCAATTTTTGGTCCCAAAGCTGCTGCCTCAATACAGGCAAAACACTCAGTGAGGCAGACAAAATCTTTGCCTGAGTAAAGACGGCAGGATTAGGCCTGCCTTATTATATAGTTATTTATTACACAATGATAATTAACATGAGGTAGACAAGCTCATTTATTTGGCAACAGCAACCCTAGCTGAAACATACCGTTAAAAAGTGCTGAGCATAAATAATATGAAAAAATGCTTATGCAACAATAAGAAAATGTATGATTGTGTATTCTATCACATAGCTTAAAAACTGCAGGTTAAGCAAATTACCACTGGCACTGTTGTATCTGTAATTCTGCCTATCACCTAAATGAATGATCAGGTATGAACCTTTCAATTCTAGCAGCGTTTCTTTCTAAACACTTTGCTATTTAGCAGCCTAAAGGGAGCCAACACATCAGTAGCGCCTTCTATGCACTGTCGAGTCCCAGCTTGAGCACACCAAACTCTGAGGCCTTTTGAAATCTTTAAAGACAATCATACATAAGACAGTTTCTATATTGCAGGGCTGGCTAGCGATACTGCAGCACAAAACAATATTTCAAGCTTTCTGATATACATGTGTCACCTCTATGTGACAAATAGCTTGTATTAATTAGGCACTAGACTTGGTGAGATTGCTGTTATTAACTGCGAGAAGATGGGTTGAATTTAATTGTGTGTGACATCAAAGTCAAGTGACTGATATTTCAAGCATCATTTAAAATGTTTGATATTGGAGTCATTGTATTCACATAAAGACTGTCTAAAAATATAAAGGAGAATGATGAGAGAGGAACTGAAATGTATTCATACAATCCATCTTATGAAGTGAATTTGATGTAATTTTGCTTGTATTTTTGACCCAGCATTGACAATATTTATTTATTTAGTTGTAGAAAAATTATTACTTTGAAGAACAGTTTATTTTTCTCAGTACTAATTTTGGAGACAGCTGGGATGGTTTGTATTGGTTCCAGCATCAATGTTCTCAGAAATGTGGACATAAGGGAGGGGAAACATAAAAGATCAGCTTGCACTGGGATTTGCTTTATAGCCCTTAATGAACACTATTTGGAAAATGTTTACCCAAGAAAAGCAGACTGCACATTATTTAGGCAAACTTCCATAACAGCTAGAAAAAAAGAAAGGGGGGGAAAAAAGGAATTTATATTTAAAACTGCATATGAAAGGACACATTTAAGGAATAAGAGCTCTCTATTGTACTATGCACTGTACAAATGGTAACTATGTCACAAGCATCAGGATGTGAGGAATGTTGTTTTAGGGTTAAATACTTCTCATTTAAGATGCCGGCAAAAAATGCCCTTCAGTTTGATGGGGCAGAATCACACTTGTGATGTAGCATGAAAATGTATATGGTGTTTTGCTAAAAAGTGGGTCAATAAACAATTGCCCCAGAGGATACTTGTTTATACTGCTTCTGCATTGTACCATTTCCTTTTAGTTCTGTCTTTAAAAATAAATAAAATAAACCACTTGCTTATTCCATGCTTGCCACAAAGCATACAAAACAATCCAACAGATATCAGCTTAATTAAACTGCAATGCGTTGCAAGCAAACATGTATCCCCCAGGTATTCCCAAGCAGAAAAATCTAAAGTGCACGACAGCCAAAAGTAAATATTAGCATTTTCTGAAATCAGAAAGACAATCTTTCAACTAGGACAACCTCCTCACTGCCCCACTGCTACCCTAAACCCACACATTATGGGGCAAGAAAGGACAGTCAGGCCCACTGGAGCTGCCTTTCCCCTTGCTGCAGATCAGCAGACACTGAGGAGGTCATAAAATAAAATCAAATACATATATAATATGTATGCAAAGTTTGCATATATATGTGGATTTTCATCTATGTAGATATAACTCTATACATTGTGCATGTTATTTTATATCAGAATTAGTACTGCCATAATCACGAGTTCAACCAAGACTAGAAAGTATACATGAAGGATATAACCTCATCTGCAGTGGGATTCAGTTCTCAGAAGGACTTTTTTTTCCCAGGGGCATGTTCTAGACTGTCCAGATAAATTGTTTAACCATGTGCTTGTAAGAACCAATTTTGATGGAGGAACGATTTTGATGTTCATCAAACTAAAATACACATAATTGTCTGAGCAGTTGTATAGGTAGAAAACCCAAAAATTGATGGAAAATTCAAGGATAAACTCCAGTTTCTGTGAGATAGCAATTCTTTCCCATTTCTCCTGTTCTTCAGAGCAGTGGACCAAAATCTCTCTGAAATTATCCAAATTCTTTTGTTCTCAGTGAGATGACAAAGTTCACTGTTCACTTACTCTGCAAAGGATTGGCACCAGCCCCAGGCCTTAACTAGCCTTCTGCTAGGAAAAATTTTAAACTATTTCATTGAAAAGCAAGTTATTAGAAAAAAACTAAGTGCATCAGGCAGGAGCCTATATTTAGCAGTTACAATATCAGTTTAAGCATAATTGATAAAGTAATTCATAAAACAAAGAGATTTTTTCTATATACAAATAGTTCACAGAAGCAGATTTAGATTCCCTGCAATTCATTTGTTATTAGGAGCTATTTAGGGAATCATTTCAACAACCTCTCACTGCTTTGTCCTTCATCTGACAGGCAATCATTGCTAAAACTTTATTTAAAGAAAAAAAAAAAACTACAGCATATTCCTACTATTTGATAATATTTGCAATGGTCTCTGAACTAAGTTGTAGTACCACATTTGCAAATTTAAAATGCACTCTTTACATATTTTCAAATGTGTTTAAAACTTCCTGTTTCCACAACCATCTCTGCCAGAAAGCTCATCTGCTTAAAAGAATATTCAGGAGGAGCAAATATTAAAGAGTATGAATACAATCAAAGCAAAAAATGTTAACAGATATTTGAGGGGGTTGCCTTGCTTTGTCTACCCAGCTTGCATTGACGCCTCTACAGTCTGAAATTAAATTTGAAAAAAAAAAAAAAAGAACTCTTCCTATGCTTTGCGGTAGAAAATGCTGTAAAACTAAACTTGTGCCTAAATTCGGACATCCCTCAAATCAGTCATTCCTTCTGAATAATGCTTTCCAGTGTATTCTTTGTGGGATAAAAATGAGAAGACTGAGAATTGTCAGAAGAACAAGTTCAACCATAATAACCCTGTGCCCCTACACACACCTGTATTTAAATACAGCTTAGAGATGTTATTTGGCTTTGCAAACTAGAATTCTCATAATAACTGCAAAAAAGAATCAGGTATTAATCTAATAATGTTCTTCATTTTTCTTCAGAAAAATGGTGAGAATCTTAAGGCAAGGTTTTGAAAGGGGTGGTGCTACTTCTCCTTCAAAGTATAAAAACTGTTTATGTTTCAAATTTGACTGTGACATAAATGTTCCCATTGTAGAACATATGCCAAATTTATGTGGTATTTAAACTTTGCTAGCATGTTGTTCTCTGGAATATGACGTTTTTGGAACTGTTTTTCAAACATCATTCCAGTGGCTGAAATCCCAGTAACTGTGTTTTGGATAGTTTCCAGTCAGCTCATCTACCTGCCTGTTGCAAGAGCCTGAAGTTACAGCACTGCTGCTACACAGCAGTGCCCCAGGCATTCTTTTTCTTTTTTCGCAAACCCACGTAACTTTCAATTTTTGCAACCATTTATAGTCCACTGGCAGATTTATTGACCAGGAAAGTTCATGCCTCCTCCATGCTGCCCAAATAGGCTTGGTTTTGTTTTGCTTTGCTTTTAGCTGGACTTCAACCTGACCTCTAACGTTGTAAGAATCATTTTACACCAGCAATTAAATGCTGGAGTAGTTATTTGTAGCTTGCAATTGTCCCCATTTAGAAGATTAACTGCCCAATTGCAAAGCTCCTAAATGGGTGCAATTGCAAGTTCAAACAGTTGGGCTCACGTGTAATTATGGTCACAAAATTGGGCTCACTTATGTTGGAGGTTGCTACAGAAGACATAGGCCACCAACCAAAAATAATGGTTCCTTGCCACTTGCTGCTCTGTGTTGGTTCGTTACAGCATAAGAAACAAAAGGAAAAGACTCTTGGTGGGGACGTAGAAGAAATAAATACATTAAGACAATTTGAGACTATAAAGTGATCAACATGGCATCTGGGACAAATGACCATAACTGTCTCATGCCTAATCACCCATTTCAGACATAGTTTTATGAACAAGATTTGTTCTCTTTCATGGTTTTTCTCTTACAAAGGCAGACAGTGGCAGTGGTCGGAGGACCTGATTCCAGGTACCAGAGACAGAGGCTGTGGGATGTCACTGGCCATCTTAAACCACCTGCTGAACCTACAGCTTTTTTCCTTCTCTCCAATTGGAAGAAGTTGGTCAAGGAAACACCAGCTGGAGTTTTTTTCTCTTCTCACATAGTTAGATAGTAGGTACAGTGTTACTGGTGTCAGGGAAATTGTGTCTAACTCATCCCAATCATAATCAGGAGACATTTCTCACTGTTTTCTCCACACTGCAAAAGTATTTTCAGTGGTCAAAGGGCATACTTCCACAGGCAAAGGCTCCTTTTTGGTACCAGTATGCTCACCTGCACATATTTAGTGCTCTCCCCAAAGCATATTTCGGACTTGACAATGACAGTGCAGCCTTATGGATCCAGGCACACACAAAAGCATCCTGTTTACCAGTTCTTCATTACCACTGCTTAACACTATGGCACAACTAAGAAACAGCTCCACTGCATCCATACGGATTGCTTCATCACAGTCTACTCAAACCAGTGTGCCTAATCAGCCACCGAGCATGTCAAACCACTGCTGTTCAGCTCATCTGCTGATGACATGAGACACATCTGGGCAATGGAACAAAGGGAATATTCTAAAATGATTATGCTAAGAGGAGAATTAATATTCCTCCCGGAAAGGTGCAACTGCCAGCCCAGAACAGTAAATACAATTGACTATCCTACAGTATAAAGTCTTGGGGACCAGATTCTCCTAAATCCATTGAAATCAAGTTTCATTTAGTGAGGATGTGGCCATTGAGACAGATATTCAGGTAAAACAGAAATATATTTAAATATAATTGCATTTTTTCCAATATCACATGCACTGCAGAGTGGATATATTTTGTGAGGATTCAACAAATGATATTTTAATGTACATTCATAATTTATTGAGCCAGCAGTAGATGTGGCTGAATAAATGTCAGCCACTGAAGATCCAACATGGTGTATTTTCATGCTTATTACTTAATACAATAGCAAAGAAGGAAGAATTTAACATATTTATAAACTTGAAATCTTTCTCAAGTTCCATGGTGTGGGACTACCACAAATGTTATCACACTCCTCTATACTCACAATAATGAGTATGTTAAGCAATTTCTATGTATTTTTCAATCTGAAAATAGTTGTAAGTAGTCACAGATTACCACCTTACTATTCTTTTACTACTCTTCCAACACTATGAAATACAGCTAGGGAACATAATCCATTTTTATACTTTGCCCATAATTCATGTTTGTCATACATACAGTGGATAAGAATCAGCATCTTTCATACTTAGATACTCTAATGTAGGTAACTAATTTCTGCATATCTTGCTTAAAAGTGTAATGATTAGATTTTAAAAAATCTAGTGGTTTCAGCTCCAAAAAAGACAGGTTTTTTTTTTTTCTATTTATCATAGAACAAAAATAGCCATTTTTTAGGTATCTTCAGTCTAAGCTTTACATTGAAGATGTGCCTGATAACTGCAAGGTAGTGGGATTTCACAGCCCATGATCCTATCCTTGGCCCCGCCCTTTTGATGAGATATTTCATTTGGATGCATTAACTGGAAAAGTTTCCCATTACTGTGGTTGCTCCCCATAAGCAAGTCCTTGATTTTAGACAGCAAGAAAATTAATTTCATATCAGCTTAATTGCCTCCAGTTACCTACAGCCACCTGGTGACCAGAATTAGATGTGCTCATTTCTTTCTAGAAGCCTTAAACACAGCTAAGATGTAGCGATTCAAATTCAGAGGTAGACATCTCTGTAACCGCTCTGTGAGGTTAGATTTCAGAGATGAATAACATTCCTACTTCCAGTGCTGAGAGGCCTTTGCCTCCCATTGATTTCAGGAGGAGTTGCGTGTGCTTAATGTCCAAACTGTAGTAGCCACATTTTCAGGCCAGCTCTGCACTCAGTACCTCCCATTGCTCTCATTAGGCACCTGGAATCTGACCCGTATCATGGAGCAATCACTGCCGCTGCAGTTCACGATGGTGGCATGTCTGCCCTGCTGAGATAAAGCACCTATTTGGACCTCTTTGGCTCTGAAGATTCAAGAGAGAAGAGAGCCCAAGTGTTTTTGGAGAGTGTGGAAGAAAAAAATTACTCTGAAAAGGCTATCATTACATAAGAAGGATAATATAATAATTTTTTTTTCTGTGACAACTGATTTGTGCAAAGTACAGGCAGCTTAATATGTCCTAAGTCCCCACAGAACTGCTTGAGGCAGACAAGAAACACAGGAGAAGCAGTTTCAGAGAACACATGAAGAAATGGTGCCCTCTTCCTCCTCTGGGATGTTGTGTGGAAAGACCTTGGAAAATTTTCATACTGGTTTGCTTTCTGTTTTTCTGATTGTTCAGTGATAATAAAAAAAGAATGGCAAAGAAGAAAAAGCCTTCAAAGGACCGAGGCTTGGAGCTTTATTTCCATTTCCTGGACTACTGAAACCACCCACTAGCTTACATAGCCCCTAGGCATCCTCTTCCCTGAATTCCTCCTCACAGGACACCACTGTTTACAGTTTTTCTATTCTATATAGGTTCTTATACTGCCCTTGTCACTGTAGTAGCTGAGCGCCTTCAAGTAGTGCATTATGCGACGTGACTAACATCTGTGACAACCAAAGCAGGAGGGGAAAACAGTTAAGGCCCCAGTAGCCTTCCCTCTACACAGCGTTTCACTTTCCAACACTAATAACTTTCTCTCTGTGAATACACAGCTAGATTGTTGTGGTCACATTTGTAGCAGATCAGTGATGTTTCACTCTCTCTAATGCTGAATTTTTTTTTTTAATAAGGCAGTGTGTGGATCATTCTCCTTAATTTTATTCACTGAAATGCCAAAAACTGGGAATTATTCTTCAATTACATTTAATTTAATATCAGTCACGACCACCAAAATATGTTAGGCAAGGTAGCCTGGACTGGGGCTGTAAGCCACAGGCTTCAGAAAACGTCTGTTTTAGACACAACACTTAGCACTGCCTGCAGTGTGAGGGAAAATTTTTCAGTACCAGACTCAACCTTATAAGCCTAGGGGTGGAGGTTAAAGGGGCACCGTGTTCCCCAGCAGTGACAACTGAATATCTCATTGCAAGAGAACTCGCATATGGGAACAATATGCCTGCAAATCTTTTAAACGTATGCAATTGCTTTGCCAGAGCAATTGATATGTTGTGGAAGAAACATTGCAGGGCAGGTGGTTGCTGTGAGATGACCCCACACTTGAAACCAAGAGTGAGACGTCAGGCCAAAGGTCAAGTGTGACTTCGTTAGAACAAAAAAATACAGTCACCTCACCACTGCTGCCCACCCTGCAGCACACATCACTGCTGAATGCCACACAGGTTGCAGGACCACGTTTTAGTGGCACAACCCAAAGCCATTACATTTATTATTACTTTTCTGATTTCATGAAGTGTAATGTTAAGTTGTGCTAAAGTCGATGTGTAAATATAAAACAATTATTTGTCTCATCCTAGGCAGGTATTGCCCCAGAGATTATTCACCTACCTCTTCACAGTTCTCCTTGACTCTAAGAAACCCTAAAGAAAAATTAAGAATTTGGGGGTGAAGGGAGAGAAAAAAGGATGGTTTGCTTGGGTTTTGTGGGTTCCCTCCCAGGTGCCAGAGACCACAGATGTAGAAAATATCTAGATACTAATTGACCTAAGATAAAACATAATGTAGGTAATGCTGCAGAATATACGTGTAAGGTCTTACTGATTTAAAATTTTTATTCCTTTCCAGTATCTTTTTTCTGCTGTCATTCCAAAGGATGTCAGAATATTTCACAAATTTTATATACACATTCCAGGAAGGATTTTGAAAGCTGATTAAGAGCATATGCAGTAGCAACACAATACCACAATTAGGATGGGAAATGGAGAACACTACACTTGATCTTGCCTCAAGCAGAATGTCCGATAGCAGTGAACATAACACAGAAAGAAGGACAGAGCACAGATGTTCAGACCAGAAGACAAGCCAAGAAAGGCTTAAAAGATCACCGGCTACAAGACATTTCATAGAAAGCACGCTGTCTTATTGCTCTGTGAGTATTATCACACAAGACAATGCAGACTCTAACTTAAACAGTCAAAGGGAAAGATCTTTAAGCTAGATGCCAGTTGGCTACAACAACAAATATGTATCGCTGTTCTGACAACATTCACTGCAGTAAACTGCGTTGTGAGGTAATTATCCTAGAGACTCTGGCACCCCAGCATAAATAGCAACTCAAAGAATCCATCAATATACTTCTAGGGTGACGAAGCCAGAAGGGAAGGATAGGAAAACCATAACAGCCTGGCCAAGGGGACACGAGGGAAAACAGTGCCCTTCCTGTGGAGCTTGCCCTGCCATGGCTTTGCTCCAAGGGCACTGCTGCAGTACCTGACCATGTCTGCAGAGCTCTACACATCACTGCTGTGATGTCAATGAGAACCAATCTATGCATTGCCTTGTTGGAGCCACTGAAGGTGTGGATTCATATACAGGACCAAAATATTTATATTGTTGCAGGGAAGTATTTAGAAACTATCAAAGTTATCATTTCTAAAATGAAGAAGATACTTATACCATTCAGTTCAGGGGAGTCTTTCTGGTCTGAGGTATGCTATATCCGCTACCAGCTGCTCCTTGGTTAGTATATGCCAAGGTAATGCAGGTTACTAAACCCCCAGCCTACAGGGGAGAAATGAAGAGAGAAATCAATCTAATTGCTATCACCTTTACTTCTAGTGTAACAGAAAAAGAGAGGGTAAGATGTGCAGTCACACGTGCAGATTATTACTTTAATTGCTATCTCCTTTACAGAGATAATGTAGGATAGGGTCCATTACACAGGAGAAAGTAATTGAGCAAGAACGCACCTATGACACGAAGTTGAGAGAAGTCACTGACCATATGACCCATACTTTATCAGGTGTGATACAAAGGTCAGGAGAATCAGATGAAAACCTCCCATGATTTTTATGGCTGATATAATAATGTAAACTCAGTATAATCAAGTGGTTAGAACAATGGGCACGAACCTAAGAAAATTGGTCCACTTCTCTGCAACACCTACATTCAATCTCATGTTTAATCCACTGCACAGTAACACGTGATAATGAGATTTCCATTTGTCCCATGAGCACTCTGATGTTGCTGTTCTCACATCAGTGTTTTAACAGTCTTATTGAAACTCAACTTTGTGGTACTTCATACTAAAGTCCAGTCTGGGAGGATATAGTGTCTCTCTTAAACTTTCCTGTGTGTAGGTCCGCAGTGACTACTTAGGGAATGTTGCCAGATTCAAATGTATCTGTCAGTCAATTGCTTTATGGTTTTGCTTGATAGTTGTTCCAGAAATGGAACTTTCTTTGGAAGGCTCAAAGGCAGCAGAACCTAACACTACAGCTACCTAACATCTACCTCTATTATAAAAGCTGGTCCAGTGAATAAACACTACAGTTATCCCATGAAAACTTAATCCAACTTTTTTTTATACTTTGGTCATAGCACTACCTGAAAGAGAATCTCCAGCTGGTTTCTACATCCTTCTATCAGAATCAACAATTGTATGTTCTGTTCAAAGGCTGTTCAGACAAACAAGTGGGAGATGAAGGCTGTGTTTTGAAATTATGTTATTTGATTGAAAAAAATACTTTTTACTACTGTCATTCTTTTTCTTTGCCTTGTGAATTTTGCCGTGATTTTCAGATGATTTTACACCACTTGGATTGCAAATATGCGTGCAAATACAATTTTGTGCCCTATTGTGTCAATCTCCTTCTTTAGTATGAGAAATTAGTCCTTCTGTAAGTAAGTCACTGTAATGTGTGGCGTAGAAACTATGATGCATGACAGATATCAAGATTGGCATATAAGCCTACAAATGCCAGATGATGGTGTACTTCTCCCACCTATGTTTTTTTCCTAGGATTTCTGGCTTAAGGAAGCAGGCACGATAAGCATTGAGCACAGTCAGAACATATTTGAAGCCATGCAGGACAAGCCCTAGAACTTATTTTATCTGCTTAAGATGCCATTTTAAACTAATTTCTTTCTTCAGTGTCTCTACATAATTCTCCCCTTCAGACCCTTACACCACTTCGGTTAGCTGAGAGAGCAATGTTGATCTTTCCCACCTGGACTGCAGCTATCATGCAGTGCCTGTCATTCTCACACAGATCAAAAAGGATTTTGCAGGACGCTGCCCTTTATCTGTGCCCTATATGTCTGTTAAATGCTTCAACTGAGAGATGTCTGCTTAAAATACACCTTGGCCATCAAACCAAAAGGTCCAGAGGCATGTAGTGTACTGCTTAGTAATGCCTCTGAGAGAAAGTCCTAGCCACCGTGTCAGCAGCAAGGTTTTCTGCAGCATCTGGCATTTTTTTGGAGATCATTCCTCCAAATAGTGACTCAATGCAACTCTATATAACTTTTCAGCCCACAAGATAGCAGTGTATGTGCAAATATTAGAGTTTTCTTTTTGGAAGGAATTCAATGTTGTTAACAAATTCAGTACTCCAGGTACTCTCCACCCTACAGTTACAACTGCTAGAACTTTTATAAAGCTGTCTTAATTACCAGTGACTCTGTGCTCTTCAAATGCATCAGCAGTACAAAGAATGATTTGGGTCACAAGAAATGGGAGAGTGTCTGATCCATGCCCCACTTAACATGCATCTCCAGGTCATAGACTATCTGCCCTAGACTAAAAAAAAAAATTTATGTGAAGAAGTCTGTTTTGATAGAATCTAAGAAGACTTGGGTTCCACACTTCTTTTATTAAAGTGTTGATAGAATCAGATCTGTATAAGATATATACACTAGAACAGAACATGTAAAATAAATGAATTGTGGATGGGATAGCTGGTAGATTTGAGTCTTCTGTCAAGTCACAGTTCTCCTCAGCCTAAAGTTAACTAATGCTTCTAATTTAACATTTTACATTTTATGTGAATCATAAAAAGGCTTCTGATTTTATGTCAAAGGATGATAGAGAGAGCTAAGGAGAATTCTGATTTGACACAATAAGAATCCAATGTTCAAATATGCTGTTGCTAAAAATCTCCCCAAGGAAGTCAACTCTTCCCATCACTGAGAATTTGTCCACAATGACAATTGCTTTGGGGGAAGTCAAGAGTACAACAACCTAGAAAAAATGTTTGTCTTTCCTCACTCCACTGCCAGCACTGGCCTGATCAGCAAACACAAGTAGGAGTTATTACATGCTACTTTTATTGCAGTAAATCATTTAGAAATCAGAAATTACAAAGCAGCCTCAAGTGCACGCTTAGGTGCTTTCATGAATAAAAGCTCTCATACAACATGTAAAATTATCACAATACTCCACTCTAGAAACTAGATGTTTATAAAAAAGACATCTATCATGTTGCTCCAAGAGCTTATCTCGCATGCTTCTCTGTCATTATAACAGAGTCCTAATATTATGTTATGGCAAAATATTCTTTTTAAATAAATTGTAGGAAAATAATTCAATCTTGAACTTTCTGCTGTTCATAAATCTAAATGCTGTGTCTTTTCCTTAAAAACAAAAATAATTCTCAGCATGCTTCTCTTTAGTGCAGCATAATACAAAGTCAAAACATTCTCTGAAGAACTGGGGGAAAGTGACACAGCTATCCTCTAACTCGGGAAAGTCAGACTAAAGGAACTTACTGGTGTAATTATTGTGATCCCACTGATGTGACTCTGTAGTTGAACACACTAAATTCATCAAAAAAGAGAAACCAAAGACATCAGTCCTGAAAAAACTTAAAGAAATGTCTGCTCAGCTATGCTGCCATAAAGCAGCCTTATTTAAATCAACGGAAATGAACACACCCCAAAAACTCAGCAAATTTTGAGAAATATTGTACTTTGTCAAGAATTTATTTTTCCCCAATTTCTGTGAATTACTTAACTAAGGGAAAGGGAAGCATTAAAAATTAGCTGTAAAGCCACTAAAACATAAGAATAGAGGGGAAACATCAGGTATGTACAGTACTTTATGCAATTCATTCTCTTTTGTAACCCTTGCTCAGAACTACATACATTTCAACTACCGTTTGTTCCTCTAGTTTTTCATATATTAATCAGTGTTTATATTTAAAAGTATTTAATGTCTTCTCCAAGTGTTTCTGATTACATCACCAAGTACAACTATAATGTCAGAACCAACTCTTTGTTGTGATAAGAGCCCTGTCTTCTCCAAGGCTTTCTGCCAATCTCTCATTTCTTCACCCAGTATGACAATCTGATTCTTTTTTACTTACAGCCCCTTTTGCCTGTGATAACTGTCCCTCGTCAGTATTTGTCTGTATTGCTCCTTGGTCTGCCAGACCAGATCTGTGTATCAAAAAATGCAGGTAGATAAAATATAAGTGTTCATAAAGGAAACAACTTGCTTTGTTCATAGACCAAATTCTTCTCTTTTATGTAAGCAATCCTCTAGACAACAGAAATATGCAAAGGCCAGATTAATCAAAGCACAATAGAAGTGTTTCTGATGGTAATATTAAATTAGGAACTCTTTTTTCTCCAAATTTAAAATAGAAATGGTGCATGACCAACACATTCTCTTCTCCTTGGGAAAGTCTGAAAACATACCAATGGAAGAGACATGGTGGCCAGAGTCGGAGACATCAAAGGATGCTCATCAGAGCCCTGCCACCTTTGCCACAGTTCCAAAGTGCCCACAAACGAGACAAGGAAAAAATAACAGAATCAGGCAAACATTCTTGCGTTCATCTACAGAACACCAAATCCCATCAATCTCATGCCACACTACCAAAACAATGAAAACAAGTGTCCAGCTGGGATGTTTGCCAGACAAGCTTTCAGTTTGCAACACAAGCAACTCTGAAATTTGCTAATCGGACTCACCTGCCGGCCTGTCATTCACTTAAATCTACTTTGCAAAATGCCACAGGCATGGGGACTTTACAAACTTTGACTGTGTTCTAAAAGCCAGCCAGAAATCTTTCCACAACAGCCGAGCAACACGAATCAGCCATAGAAGTTTCACAACTTTCACACACACATCTCACCCACCTACAGGGGAGGCAAACAGCAGAATTAACAGTAGCACCCAGCATTGAATCCCCAGCAGAGCGTGGGAATGAGATAAAAGGGGCCCCACTCAGAGCATCTATCTTATCCGCTTTACTCCCGCACCGCTGAGCCATAGGCAGACTTCCTACACGATGAGGAGCCATACTCCCTCTGCCTTCTCTGCCGCCTCTTGCCCAGCTAGAAACTTTTGCTCCCAAGTAGGAGGAGCGGCAGAGACCCNCCCCCGCTCCCGCACGCCCGGCCCGGGCCGGCCCGAGCGCTGAGCTCCTGCGCGGTGCCAGCGCCACCCCCGGGGCCGCCCGGGCTCACACAGAGAGAGAAAAAGAGAAAAGATGGATTTATCGTGTTTCTCGGTTTAATAATCTTAAAGCTTCCGGTCGTTCCCAAACTGCATCTTTCACGCAAACATACGTACATGGAGCAGAGGAATCCCTAGGGGAAAAGAGATGCGTCATTGACAAATGTTTACCATTAGCGTGTTGATCAAAAATGCGGTTTGGGTTCTTCTGCTTCGCTCCTCGCTACAAAATCTGGTTTGATTTTCCAGGTCCCTCTCCCCTCATCTAGCTTCTCACCCATTAAAAAATAGAAAATCATTACTTTTTTAGCTCTGGTTTCTCCAGACAGGTTTGGCTCCCTCCAAAACCTCTGTGATTAAACACGCAGTAAATAGTAGTCAGACCGAAATTCTCTAAGCCTGTGACTTTTTTTGATGCCAATAAATCCCACTGCACCTTCTTTTCAGCTGCCCTCAATTTCCTTGACTCTCTTAAGGCTGTCATGTGCATCTGGACCTGGCTCTCACTTCCACTGCAATATTTTCATTCTCTTTCAGAGTCTTTTCTTAAAAGCTGCAGACCATGAAGTCTACATGTCGTCTGAAATCTTTTGACCAATTTAAAAATTTGACCAGTTTTTTTCCCCCTTAGGAAGTCTCCAAACTGAAAAAAAATCAGCTTCAAAATGTCAAAAATATTGATGTTTAAGTTTTAATTTCTTGTCAAGGGGAAAAACTAAAAAAAAATAAGAATATTCTCATACATTTTCAATTATAGGAGGAAAAATTTGGCTTGAGACATATAAACCAATTTGACCCCAAATTGCTAAATGCCATCGTTACTAGTCTGCAATGCAAAAATGAAAAAACCTTATCTGCTGATATGACAACAGCAAATTTTCGGGTAATTTGATTTTTTTGGTATCTTTTTGTTCCAGCAGATCTCTTCCACAATGTGTCCAGTACATCTGTGTTTTCTCTCATTCGAGCCAGAAGCACCATGGGGCAGACACAGTCTTTCCTGATATATTTTTCTAAGCAAGTAAGTATTTTTTTT
This sequence comes from Serilophus lunatus, assembly GCA_013399895.1. NCBI lineage: Eukaryota > Metazoa > Chordata > Aves > Passeriformes > Eurylaimidae > Serilophus > Serilophus lunatus. The sequence continues at coordinate 81,632 of VXBA01001408.1, read as the reverse complement.
CTGTCATGCAGAATACAAAGTAGTGTGACATGGCATGTTCTGGTGGTTTATCACAGAGGAATTTAGAGGTAGCAAATAATAAAATTTCATTAACTGTAGACAACTGGGGAGTGTATACGAGTATAGTTAGAAGCCACTCTTTTTTCTTGCTCACCGGATCATCATAGCCATTGGGAGAATGAAAGCTTTTGAAATAAACAAAGTACTGCTGTCAAAAGCAGAATAATCTAAAGTGCAAAAATTAAAAGAGTAAATGGAACTGGAATCACCATGGGGATAGGAAGGAGGCAATGTGTGTATCTAGCAGAATTTGAGGTCTAGCCAGGCACGCATTTTGCAGCAGCTATGGCAGGGAGACAGATTGCTGCCCACTGCTCTTTGCTGCCCCTACTGCTCTGCTGGCGGAGCGGGTTATGCGAGCACTCCCCAATTTATTTCAGTTCCAAGGAGGCCAAGTTAGTTTAGATAAACAGTAAGTCTTTGCTAATCTAGTGCATTTTGAAAAAAATGCTTTAGAGGAAGCTTGTATGAGCAGTGCTACTAGCAGAATCGAAGGGATTTGGGATTCCTGATAACCACCCAGAGACAGGCTGCAGTTACTGTCTTCCACCAGCACAGCTAAAGCTGGAAGAGCACATCTGTTCACCTCATGAAGAGGACTAGATTTCTGGTCTGCTAATCCCATTTTCCACTACATATTCAGTCAAAATAGCCCCTCAATGGCTAGAGATCCCTCTGTGCTTGGCTCCTTCAGTAGTATTGATTTGACAAAAGTAGCTGAAAAGTGAATGTTAGTATTTGGAGCCAGATCAAAATAGGATATATAAACAGCATAGCAGTACATAGCCCCTCTGTATATCATCCTTTTCTGCTCTTAATACTCTGAGTTCTTAAATCAGTCAGCTCCACGCAGCTTTAATTTAGTCAAGGGCCAAGCAGCTATGAATTAAGGAGCCATAGGGCTAGAGCTTCCAGCAATCTGTTCTCTCCCAAATGTCCAATTAGAAGAGATAACACATTCAGAGATAAATTCCTGGCAAGAGCTGAGGATGAGATTCTGCTTGTATCAACAATGTGGTCAACGTTTTGAGAATGATATATGAAAATAATGTAAGACAAAGATCTGAAATGTTTAAACAAGAGATCAGTTATGGGGCTCTCAGAGGTGGTAAAGGTAAATTATTAAAGAATTTATAATTACATTCATGCCTAATTATTAATAAACAAGGATGGCTAACAGATGCTGTAGCAGATTTACTTTTCCTAAGGAAACAAGAAGAATTATAGAAGAAAATCAGTATCAGCAAAATGATTAGATCAGGAAGCTGAAATGCCTGTACATGACAAAAAAGCTTCTGTCAAAACTATTCAGGAGGAAGTATTAAAATAAGAAAAGAAAAGAAAAAATCTAGAGATTCATTTTCAAACCTTAGAGGCACTAATAGACTGATGAAGGCTGACATAACAATGGTGAGAATGGAAATAACGTGAGTTTCAATAAGTTGAAGACCAGGATCAGTTTCAGACCAAAGTGTTTCATTGTAAAATTTATTGCTTAGAAAAATTAACGCCAAAGTACCGAATAGACATCAAGGCAGGTAAGACTGGACAGAAAGCTTGGAAGGAGTAACAGTAGGGCAACAGGAGCAATTTTGGTTCCAAGTGATTTAAGATCTGTGGAAATACCACTACAATATTCCACACTAAACTATATGATTAGCAAACAGCGTGACAAAGAGAAACTACCGAAGGGATAATAGCAAAGAGTTGACTTTCATTGTTAAAACAAGAGACATTTGAAAATGGAAGGGGAAATTATGAAAATCTATTTTGGAAGAGTATCTCTTGTTTGTTTATGACCTGGAAAAAAAAAAATTACTGAAAAAATTAGCTAATAAGTTTGGCAGATAAAGATGTAACGTGATAAAAGAAACTTGTATAAAATAGAAAATAAAATCTAGCAATTAGTTGATGGAACAAAGAACATTGTGGAAGCATTAAAACTTCTTTAATTTGAATTTTGAAACTACCAAACATAAAAAGAAAGAAGTGGAATACAACTGAAATCTTCTACGCTTTTTCTTCATGCCCAGGATTTTTTCCAATGAAGAAAAGCACTCAAATACTTTTAAGTACATCCAGAGTCACCTGACAAAAATGGCACACTAATGTTCCCATGCAGTATTCAGTAAGGCATCTGTACTTGACCTTACTTAAACACATGTGTTACAAGGCTACATTTACATGAAGATTATTTGGCATTACAATTTCATCAGCAAGAGCACTGAAGTCACTTTTTTGCTCATCAGCATGGCAGCACAGACTGGCAGGTAGAAACAGTGAAAGGCACAGAGTATTGTCACGTTTTAATTGTGGTGCTGTCACACTCAGACAGCGTCAGGTCCTTCATATACTCTGAGTACAATGTAATGACATTTCACAAGAAACACATCACATTTAAAACATATCTCAGAAGACTTTGAAGATAATTTCTATTCAGTTTTCATTAGAAAAACCAGCATTTACCAGATGCTGTTTTCTAGTCAAGGCTTCACAAAAGTTCCTACTAGGGCATTTTCTCCTTTTAAGTAAGGAAGAAATTGCAATAGGCATACAGTCAGTGAAATGCAGTATTTTGAAGCCTTATATATTAAATACTTGCAGAAAAGGTTTTCCTTTCAGTATAGAAACAAGTGTCTGTGTATTTAACATTGATGGAAAGCGTTACTCTCAATAGGAGCAGTTTGTATTAAGACATAGAACACTTTCCATCCTCTAGAATCCATTCAGACCACTTCTTCTGCCATTGCATGCCAATTACTTATGTCCAATCATAAGATAAAAATCATCCAGTCTCCCATTTAAAAATCTCAAGTCCCACTTCTCCATTTACATCCAAAAATATCCTGCTCGCTGGTTTTTTCCCGTCCCTTTGGCAATCGCCATGATTACATGCATGGAAAAACATTATTAGGAAAGTCTAATGGATTTTAATTGTTTGCATTGCAAATGTTTCTCCCTGGTGGAAAAAAAGCTGTAATCATATTGTCTCATTGCTCAATCTTTACTCTTCTTCCTGTTGTCTCTATTACTTTCCCTCCTTCTGTTCATTCTTCTTTCCAACCTGCTTCCCCAAATATAGTGCCATGCCATTCTCTTTACTCTTCTTTGCCCTGCAGGGAAGCTCATTGCTCTCCCCTTTCTATCTCATGATGATGTCATTTCTCCTCTAACAGAATCTGCAGTAAAATCCATCTCCTCCTCCTTCCTTCCTGCAAACCATATGCAAAAGCAGTAGCAGAAATCAGAAGATGGCAAACGATCCCTGCAGTTATCAGGTCTCTGCATATGGTAGGCAAGTGCTCTGATGAAAAAACATAGACTGAAAACCATTTTGTATTGATAGATCCTGTTTCTAGCGTTAAACCAGAAACTTCGGTAGATTGAAATATCAGTTGTTTTATCAACAGCCTGGCAGTGCCTTGAGGCTTTGCACAAAACTGAGATCTCATAAGTGTTTGGGTGCTCCACAAACACAAACACTAGTAAAACTAGTTCTCTCTCCAGATACCCCACAGTCTAAACAGATCAAATATGCAAAGGTGGGACAACAGGAATATTGAAAGGTCAAAAGATTTGCCTGAGGAAACAGAGTAGATCTTGTCTGCGATTACTCATTGACAGCTTGTGTATTTATTTACTCTGCTTATCCTATGGCCAAGTTGTAATGGGGGGGAAAAAATCCTTTTATGTCTTTAGACCATTGTCTGTAACATCTTTGCATTTAAATATGCAAAATATGTTTTGCATATTTAATTGGATAATATGGACAATCTCATAGTTAAATTATAAAAATCCGTTCTATTGTGACACTGGCAGACACCACACTCTGTCTAAATCGCTTCGTTTATCTCAATGCTAACAAACTCACAACAAAAGGGATAATTTGTGAGTTTTGTTAGTTTTCTTCTTTGAAGGAAATCACCTAAACAACTTTTGTCATTTTGGTGTGGATTTTCACTTCTGACACACTGTGAAGATTACTGTCTTGCTGCATGTTTGATTCAGGTGTGGATTAGTAGGGGGAAAAAAGATGGCAGATTTTCTTTTCCAGAAAGCCTCTCGGGTAATACAAAGATCAGAAGTAATGTTTTCAGGAGCATATAATGTCTTCACAAGGTTTGTGATTTAATGAATTGAAATACAAATGAGAAAAAATGTATCTAGAATGTCTTAAGGATTTTCATTTCAAAAAAAAAAACAAAAACAGACAGATATTTGGAAATGTCTGGTAATAGCAAAGAAGTCTGTTTGATAACTGGTTGCCAATGCAGTTGTAAATTAGTGATGTCAGCAACTATGAAAATGTTTTGGTTTTTTTTCCACTACACTTTTAGAGTTTAAAAAATTACTATGAGCTTGTTTAGGATTGTGGCCTGGTGTGCAATTTTAAACAATAGGGAATGTCAATAAATAATGATGTCATTTAGCCTAAAGATGGGCTTGCTTTGTTTTCATAGTATGAGCTGGAAAGCTTGAAATAAATTGGCTGGTCTCTGCTTAGCTATAAAATTTTGAGAAATGTTAACATTTCTATTGTTCTAAGTGCGGACAATGTTTGGGGGGAAATTATAACTCAAAAACAAGTTGTCTGTCAAAAACAGGGCTTTCCACACATTTCTTTTGTTATGAGAAAAAAACTAGTGATACTTGGGTACAAGCAGAAAACATTTAAATAGCTGAAGAAATTTAACATGTAATTTGGGTATTTGTAAGTGGAAGAGTATAACAACAGCATTTGTTTCCAGAAAACCATAGATTTTTTCCCAAGGAGAAACAAGGCAAGGAGAAACATGCAGAAAGTCAGTTGCTATGTAATCATAACACATATAACACAGATTTCCAAAGGAAGTTGCAAGTTCTTGGATGCTTAGAGAAACTCAGCAAAAAGTCAAAATACTCAGTGCCACAGGAGCCTTGACTGCTTGGAGACTTTTGGAAATCCCACCAGGTATCTTTCTGTAGTTTTGAATATCTAAGTGTCTCCAGCCATCCAACATTACCCAAATAAATCTGCATTTGTAACCATGCAAAATGCCTGATGTTTGCATCTGACCATAACCTTTCCATCTACTCAGCTTCCCTTGGCTTCTACATTTCAGATAAAATAAAACACACAAATTCCTTCAAGGCCCATTATGCCACCACTATTTGACAGAATTTGTGCAGAATTCATTTCTTATCCATTATCTTTTGAGACACACTTATTAACATAAGCATAAATTTCTCAAGAACTGGAAAAAATAACCAATATTGACTAGATTGTGCTTTACTAAAATACTGGGGGAAAGTATGCAAGGCTACCATTGCAATTTTTAAGTTTTAAGAAAAAAGGTATTTTTTTCCTCTGACTAGCTGTAAGATACCAAGGAAAATTTATCTTGTGTATTATCTAATAGGCCTTCCAGAACTAAAGACCACAGGAGGTAAGGCTAACAAAATTAATATGCAAAGAAGTTCAGCACTAGGGACCCATAATTTTCTTGCAAATGGTTTCACTTTAAGGATGAAACAACACAAGACAATACCAATTTCTTTCTTTTTTTTGCAAATAGATGATGCTTTAAAAAAATTAACACATGACAGCAGGTGGGAAGAAACTAGAGAAGTGGATATTCAAAGTAGAGTGTCTATGAATTTAATTTGCTCAACATTTTACTAACAGATTTGAATTTACTGATATGTTAAAACAATGTCAGGAGATCTATTTAATTAAAACAAGATTGGTTGTCGTTCAGACATGAAGTAAACATTTAACATACCAGTGAATTATTAAAGAGAATGAGAAATAATCTGACCTTCAGAAAGCAGAATCATAAATAACAGGGACTGAGAAAATTCTACTTGACTATGTTTTAAAATTATGTTCATTTTTTGCTTGCATTAAATAATAACTGTAATAGTAATCGTTACCAAATACATTATTAATTAAGGGCTTTTAATGGAAAAGGAGTGCTTTTATTGCAGTAATAGATTTATAACTCATTTGTATATGCAAGTCTGTTATGAAACATAGTAAGAGAAAGTTAAACCATTCTCACTTCTACATATGGAATCAACATGGGCATTTAATGTTGTCTTCTTTATATCTGCTTTGTAAGATGTCAGAAATAACCAGGTATTGTTTCTTGTAGCAAAGGGCTCATTGTGATTAGATTTCAAAAATATATGCCTGCACCCCAGGAAATGGTTCAATATAATAGCACTCCCATCAATTCAAAATAGGTGAGTGTCAGACAAGCTTCAAAAGTAAAAAATCAGCTCAGCATAATTCAGAATTTTAAAATCAAGATGTAAAAGGAGAAAGGTTACACATCTTGGCCTAAGCATATCATAATTTGATGTTTATATATGTTAAATGTAGTATATTATGACAAGAAAACATACTGACAAAAATTGCTATCTTTGAAATGAATCCCCATTTAGAACTGGGTGATATTCCATGAAGGAACATCTTGTTTTAACATAAATGTTGTAACAGGTACTGGAGGATATTAATTTAAAATAGATTTTCTATGTTTTTATCATCTTTCCACAAAAGAAAGGCTTAGATTTTAGTAGTACAATTTACCTCAGAAAGATGAGGAAGTAACTCCTGATAAGAGTTGCAGAAATTTTTTTGCCTTTGGCCTTTACAAACTGAAAATGCTGTGTGCTGTACATACCATAGAAAAAAAAATTGATAAATACAGTGTTCACTCCTGTGAATAACCTGCAATTAGGTAGGTGTAATTTTATGGGTAACTTCAGACTATCATGATTCTTCATGTTTGTAAAGGTGTACATGTTTGTAGACCTAGGATCAAAGATTGTTATAACTATGGTTTCCTTAGAATTTTTTTTAAAATTAAGAGTAGTGGGAGAGACAGAGCATTTCATTTTCCATGAAAATCACCAATATCAAAATCTAAAACAACATCATAAAAACTTTAGTTTGCACACGTAATTTTTTTTATTTTTGGAAAATTCTGCAAGATTTAAGATCCTAACATATTTTTGCCAAAATCAGCGGGAAGGTGATGAAGATACAATTCAATACAAGGACATGAAGGACACACAATTTTATAAGAGAAAAATTAGATGAGTAGATCCCTCTCACACACAAAGAGATCCCTGAATCCATCCACATGAACTTTCATTGATCTTACTGAGACCATCTTTTAGTAAGAACTCTGATCAAGTCCATACCTTTTCATTTATAAAACAGTTATTACACCATCTTTAAACAAAACAATTTCCTGAAATAAGTGTATAGGTAACATTCCTTGAAAAAGAAGACCCATTCAAGGGAAGGAAGCCACTCACTAAGGAAGTTAAATATGTGTAAGGGTTTCCAGGACTGTATGATGGTTTGATTTATCCCATCCTACTCACCCTCCCTAAACTTTTTCTCTTTGTTTGAAATATTTTTTAAAAATAATTCAATTATTTAAAACTGGAATGACAGATAAATAGGATTTGGTGTGGTGATTATACATTTTTAAGGGGAATTTTATTTAATTCAGATACCTAATTTAAGGTTTTGATCCTCAGGCCATAATAACAATAGCAACAAAAGTAAAATGCATTATTTATAAATTTATACTATTATAAATTCAGATACTTCTAAAATACTAAAAATCAAGCTCCATTTGTTCAATATAAAAAGGCTTCAAAATGCAATCTCTGTGGGTTGATTGATGTATTACATAATCGTGGTTTTTTTGCTTTCTCTGTACGAGCATGTACATGCTTGATAGTTTTCTGAGTACAAATAATTTCTTCCATTTCCCCTTGCACTCAATCTATTATCTTTTACAGTATTTAATAAATTAGTGTAGGCAGTCTAAAATTAAATTACTTTATCCATAATCAAATTAATTATATACCAACATTTTCCAAGGTCATGAAATATGAATATCTAATAATAGCAATGTTTGCAATATGCTGTAATAGTTATAGAATCTTCTTCTTTAAGAGACAGTAAGAAAATAATGGAGACTGACAAAATTAAATACAATATCACACTTGTTCCTTTTATATTAGGTTTCTTTCTATAGATCACATCCTTGTAGTCAGCAACTGGCATGAAGTTGGGTGGTTAGAGGAGGTCTTGTTAGCCCGATAAAATTATGTTCCTTCTCGAATTGTTCTTGTATGATGAAGAAAATTAAGTTGCTAAAACTTGCACATCTAGGTTATTTCATTTAAAGGGCTATTTATCCCTCACATAAACAAAATCTCATTTTCTGCTGTTTCTGTGACCCCTCAGGGCAGAACAGCAACATACTTTAGCTCACAACATATAAAATGTTCCCGCAAGGAATTCCCCCTGTCCCAGCACAACAGGAACAGTCAACATTTCTTTTGCCCAATAATACAACAGAGTTTATTGGCTTGATTGTACAGTGTTGGTCACATTTGATACCTAATCCATACGTTTCCTGCAGAGGCTGGCGGGTCAGTATCTAAGGAAAGGATCTCTGTCTTTCAGCACTCCCACCAGCACCCCCTGAAAGCTGGATGCATGTGACAGGGCAGTTTATTTACACAAGATCTTCCTTCCCAGGCAGATCCTGAGCCACGAGTTTTCCAGAAAGAGTAGTGGGAAGAACAATTTTACTGTTCTACCCAGAACTGGATAGGTTTGCAATGAATATCCCAGCTACCCAGTGAACCTGCAGCAGCAGGCTGAGCATCCTTGCCCTCTCCTAATCTGGCTAAAATCTAGCACCTCAAGGATCCAAACTGAAAAGTCTGGAGAGCATTTTCTCGCACTCCTCTGCAAGAACTAGTGGTCCAAATAAATTGCAAGCCAAAACTCTGGGACAGCACAGTTAAACCCCAAAAGCTGAGGTCATGTCCACTGTCTGCCAAATACTAGCTAGAACCCAGTCCTAGCAGTCAGGGGAAGGATGCACTTCCTTGTCCTCTGACTCCATCAGCAGTATGACATCTTGCTGTAAAACTAGAGTGGAAGTGGATGGGAACACTTCTGAGTCACAGCAACAAGACCCTCCCAACAAGACTGCTGCGGCCACAGAGCGGCAAGAGAGTAAATAGAGGTGCTGCAGCAGCAAATGGTCCTTCCTTCCAGCTCTTCCCAACATTCATGCTGCAACCAGGCAGTCCTGGTGATGAGATTCTGGCTCAGTATTGTCATCTAGGGCAAATGTTTGTTATTCCTCCCTGTTTCTTTGTGTCCTTTAAGCATCTTTACAATTAAAAGACCATTTCTTTTCCTCATACTTCCTGTAAATCAGGTTGTGAGATTTTTTTACATCGCTGTTCAGGAATAGAAGTATTAAACTATCTATTATGGTTTTTATCTATGGTCCAAGCAAAACAAGCCATTGTTTTACCTCCAAATTATGGACCACATACATAGGAGCTAAAAATCAATTATGAAGAACTATATATTTGAGATGCAAAATAGACTTATGCCAAATTGGATTTCCTGGAATATAAGGTATTTGTTCTCTTTGTGAGAAAGAATACTCATGTTTTTCTGTGTTCTCCAGTATGTGTGAAATGCAGAGTTTCAAATTGATTTTTACATGTAACAAATGTGGTGTGTATCACCTAAATTCATAGCAATCCTGGGCTAAATCTGCTTTACAATTAGTATAGTGCAATTTCCCCTATCAAGAAATGCTGTGGACTTACTGTTAACTTTCTGTTGATTTTATTTGCCAGATTATATATGAAATGGTCCCATGGGCTTGCTGAATATATGGGTGCTAACAATGAAAAATGTACATAGTTTTAATACCAACTTTGTAAATTGCCTTAATAATAGCCTGTATAATGTAATAGTATTTTCAACCAGTACTTTTAATTTCTAGCTCATAAAGTCTTTTCATTGAACCCCAAGGGTGTAGCTATAAAAGTAAGATTTAATTTTGTATATAATGTGGCCTAAATTAGTTTTAAAGCAATAGGAGAAACATGCAGCTCAAAGAGATAAGACCGAAATTATTATAGCTCAATGAAATTTCCTATAGTCAAATTAATCATTATTTCCATTTTTACATAATTTGACATAAAAAATATAAGACTAATATAGATCTAATCAAAGTATATATTTTAAATTACTTTAACGTAAATTACAGAGGCCATAAAAAGTGTTGCAAATCATATGACAGAAAATTATTTGAAGACACTTCCAAAGTTGACTATTTCTTTGATGTAACGAGCTAATAAATAAGTACTACTCCAAAACAACAAATGGTATATTTATGTTTGTGTCTTTGACCAGAACTGGAAGTTCATACCCAGAGACTGACAGTGCACTCTCAGGACTGTCAGTCTTGCCGTGTTTGTCAACTGTCTGTGACGTTTGGTCATTTTCCCTGAAAGTGCTTTCCCTGGAATCATATGATTATGTAGAACCTCAATTTCTCAATTTCTGACCCTCCCAAACGCAGAAAAGATCTAGCAAGCATGAATGATAAAGCAGATTAAAGGAGACAGCACATTAAAAATAAAGACCAAAAATTATTTTCTCAGACTTTCTTTTTTATTTATTCTCCTCATCTTTGTTCAATGGCTTGACATATTTGTGGGTGCTTGGGTTTGACAAGTGTACTCTATTGATCATTTTAAACACACGAAAAATATCTGGTATAAAATCATTTACTCTATAAGAAAATAATTGTGTTTAACCAAGATTTATTTTTAAGTACATTACATAAAGCAGGGCCCAAATTTTTTCATGCTATGTTGGCTCTGACTGCTTTTCTATAGGAAGATATTTTTCAATACTAGATGCTTTCTACTGTGAATAGTTCCTTTGGGCCTTAAAAACACTGATTATAGCTGTCTTTGAATTTAAATCTGATATTAAATTTGCATTTGATATCTGATATCAAATCAGACACTTATAGAGTATAGAAAATGAGAAATAAAGGAAGATTTACAAGGGTGTCAGAAGATTTAGGTTATTCCCAATATCTGGAATACTATTTAGAATGCTTCCCATGTATTTTAAAGTTTCTCCCACTAACATGTTATATAAAGATCTTTCAGGTCTCTGCTCTTAGTATCTGCATATCTTGGTTTTACTTGCAAGACCAGCAAGGTTTGGTGGGGTTTTTAATACGTTGAAAGGTTTTGAGAAACGGAAGGAGAGGAGAGGGGGAAGACAGGGAGAGGAGAGAACTGGGCTCTGCTTTGTCAAAACCATCAGTGAAGTGCAGAAAGGAGTGACAGTGAGAAATACAGTCTCATTTTGCTTCAGTACTGTGGTACCCAGGCATATTTTGGACCCATCAGGAGACTGGACTTTGAAAAACTTTGCCCAAAGAATCCTGCAAGTTCCTGATGCTGGACCAAACTCTAAGAGTAAACAGTAATACTTCCCCTAGTTTTAGTATGAGCAGGCTCAAACTCATCAAGAGTGACTTTGTGGAATATCCTCTGTCAATGCTTCTTTTTTTTTTTTTATTTCATCTTTGTAAGACTTATTGATTTTTACAGCTGCTGGTGGTCTGACCCCAGGAATTGAATAATAGGCTGCAGCTCCTGCAATACTACCTCCTACTCCCAAAGTTCCAGATCCTGTATATTTTGAATAGCTAAATAGGCTCATTAACTGTGTTTCTGAAGCCTTCCAACATATTTACTACAAACAGAAATAACTACCTGTATCAAGCAATCTAAGTAATTATGTACATTAATTATACATGCACATATATATTTATATACAGAGGAAGAGGAAAATGGTGAATTATCTGTACATTGAAATGGTGTTACTACAATCCCCACCCATCATTTGCCCATTTGGTGGGGACATGGAAAGCAGACTCTATGGCCCTGCCTGTGTTACATGGGACATCACATTACTTGTCTCCACACATAAGAATCCACATGCGCCATGGCAGGGCAGTTTGTTCACCTCTCTGTATTGCACCAAATGTGCAAGACATGGGCAAGACGAGCAGCCAAAGGCAGGCACAGGCAGAGTGCAAGGCCACTGCTGGACTGGGCCTTCAAGTGACTGCAAAGCTCTCATTTTTGGAGGGGTAGCTCCAGCCTTTGGGGCAGCAGCAAGGCACTCTCCGTAGCACTACAGACGGGAATCACACGGGTGCGAGTGCCAGTGTCACAGGGCTCAGCTGATGTGACCACAGAGCCCAGATATTTTGATCACAGGAAGTTAAATAGTTAAATTTCGGAGGGCTGGGTAAAGAGTAAACAAAATTCCAAAAAGAAATACTTAGAATCTTCAGTCGTTAAGGTTGGAAAAGACCTCTAAAATCACCAAGTGCAGCCATTAGCCTAACACTGCCAGGTCTGCCACTAAACTATGTCCCAAAACACCACAGCTACATGGTTCTTTCAACACTTTCAGGGATGGTGATTCCGCCACTTCCCTGGGCAGTTGTTCCAATGCTTCAACACCCGTTCAGTGAAGAACTTTTTCCTTACGTTCAATCTTGTTTAACAAAGTGTCATCTGAATGGGACGTAAACATGTCTATGCCTTAATTCATTCAGTGGGAATGTATGACTGGCTGAGGACAACAGACCTTAAAAATCGCTACACTTTTTTAACATTAACATGAAAAGTATATCATATTAAAATATTACCCAACTTGTAACCTGATCTTTTTCCTTATGATATGTTTAGAAAAATTACTCTAAAACCAAGATAAAAAAGGTATGTTCTGTTGGAAAAGCAGGGGCTGGCTTGCTGGTGTCGGTGCCACAGGTTCTGCACTGAGGCTGGCACGGTTGCTGGGTGTGTCATGTCTCAGCTGTGCAACAGGCTGCAAAGTGAAAAGTTGGTCTCCTAACATCAGCCACATGTCCCCATAGCACTACTATAAAAGACTGACTGTGAGCTACCAATAAAGACTCAACACTGCATTAATTTTCATCTGAATACGGGGGGGGGGGTTGGAACCTTTGTAGTTTTTACAGGAAAGGTACTTTTCTCAGTCGCTGGGGTGGTTGTTTTGTTTTGCTTTACTGAATTTAGCTAAAGGAGTAAGAGTAGAAGGCAACCGAGGAGGACAATGGCAAATTCAAAGACAGGATTTCTCCTTTGGTTGTGGCGGCATTGCTGGCAGTAGTGAAATAGCCAGGAAAGGAGCATGACCCTGCATTGCTCTTTTAGAGAGGTGGGTTATCCCAGGCATTTTCCAAGAAGTAGAGCTGAGTTGGCACTCAAAAAAGAATTTATAAACATTGTGAAAGGTTTTGAAATTACACAGATTTGCTTTGAAATTAGTAAGATATTTGTTATTATTTCTTTTCTACTTCAGTAAAGATATTATTTTGTTGTATTCAATAATCTTGTGAAAGTCCTTGGAAACTTTTTCAATTTTCCTTTTCTCATCTGTAAAACTTTCAGTTATACAATCTGGAAATGGAAAGGGTACCTTACTATGCAGGGTGATCAATTACAAATGATAAACAGCAAGTAACAAAGTGCTGAAAATACAGGCACTATGATCAGCTTGCAAACATCTTTTCTGTTCAACATTTCACTGAAGTGCTCATTGAGAAATCGTGAATAATGAACACAATAGTAAAAACCAAAAAACCCACAATTTTTTTCAGTTAAAAATTGGAATGGAAAAAAGTCAAATAAATTATTTCGTATGATCAGGTTTCCCCTCCAGTTACTGCTTTATCCTTCTCTCCACAGTGAAAACTGCCAAGACTTTTTTCCTGAAGTTTTTTTGACAATCTACAGGAGCCTCTCCCTCTCTGTTTGCACCGTCAGCCTGTCTCATGGAAAATATTTGTTGGACTGCAACCAAGCTCCTCTTTACAGGCAAGTGCTCTAATCCCACCAAATAAGAGTGCTTGGGTTTGTTTTTTTTCAAAATAGAGGACGAGCTTGCCTATTTCATCCAAACCAGACTTTTATCAATGCCCAGATTTAAGGCAGAGATTCCTAGCTGCTCCTTCATGGGGAATAAGATGAAAAGAAAGAGTTAAAAATGCAGTGCTTTGGACAAAACACATGCATTTGTTCAAGGAAAAAAGTTATAACAAGAAGATATGCACGCCTGATGATGAATGAAAGCCTGTTTGTACCTAATGTATCGAAGAAATTGTTCAAGAGCAGTTAATTTTGCCATTTCAATGTCTTTATGAGTTATCTGCCACAGAAGTACTTGTTTTAAAAAGATGAGTTGCCTGGCAACCACTTTAACATAGACCAGCTGACTTTTCTGAACTTTGGGAAATGTTTTATTCATCAGCTGGTATTCTTTGCTCACTTCCCTTCATTTCAAAATTCCTTTTTCTGATTGTTTGCATGCTTTTTACATTCTGCAGAGCAGCTTCATGGTCTATGCACTACCATGTGATAATGGACATGAGTTTTTGCATAATGGGCACAAGTTTTTGCGTGAAGTTACTTTTAAAAAGCGATAGTCATTCATGTTATGATTGCATACATACTCGGCTCATCATATTACTTGACCCAAGATAGCCTGAGAATGTTTGGAAGAGTTGTATAATTTTTTTGTCTATTCATTAATTTAAAAATCAATACCAGAGACATTACTTTCCTTCAAGAATTACTCAAAGAACTGTTGATATCAGTTTATACATGGGAAATTAAAACACTGGCAGAAAAAGAGATAGAAATTTAAGAACTGTTTCAGATTACACCACTTGAAAAAATCACAAGAAATTAGTAGGGTGGGTCGGGGGAGGAGAAAGAAACATACAGAAGAGAATTTCTTGCCAATAATGAAAAGTTCCCAATGGAAATAACAGACATCTCTCATTCTGAGCCTTTTCCTCTGTAATTTGTATGACAATACATAACCTGAACATACCAAAAGACAGACACTGACATTTTGGCCCACCTAGGTTTCTGAAGCCTTCATTATCAAACACAGTTTGATAAAGGCACCCTCATGTGTTGGTTTAATTCTCCATGTGGAGAAAACGGTCTTTGATCTCCAGCTAGGGGACTGCAGCTCTTGAAGTGCTCATGTGGCGTAGCATACCTTAAGGCCCTGACCAAGGAGCTAGTTTAGGGAATGCTGCTTTGTATAACAGTTTAGAATATGTTAATGATGCCCTGAAAGGGGGTTGAGGTACTCACATGCTCAAAACCTGAGATAACATAGTTTTCCTAGTTTGAAGAAGCACAAGGTACACACACCGTTCACTTTTAATGAGCTCTCTTGTTTAGGAGGGTGTTCTTGTTTACACATCCACATATTGTGTGTTAAAGGTGAAAGAAAAAAGCATTTTCAAGAGGTTAAGTAAATGAAAAATAAAAAAAAAAACAGTATGACTGGCCTTTGGCTTTGCACATGTGTTCTGGTAGTTTAACTTCATATTTTTCCTCTAGTTCTGACTTACTGATTTCAAAGCAAGTTAAAGTGAAATGGTTTGCTGTTTAAGAAGAAACAATTATAAGTTGGTATATGTCATTAAAACTGCTCAAAGATTCTCCTTATAAGGCCATTAAGCGATGAAGGAGGTTTGAATGGAGTACAGCATGCACATGCACTGGGGGAGGCACCAGTCCTGCTTCACGAAAACTATGCAGGAACACATCATTTGTGTCATAACTCACTGAATTCAAGTGCCCAGACAAACATACTGCCATTACCTCCTAAACTTCAGACATCTGACTGTGCTGGTCCAGTGGGTTTTTTCCACTCCTAGTCTTAGCAAGCAAGGTGTCTGCAAGAACCTGGTGTGAGGAATGGTCTTACAAAAGAGTCCTTTAAACAGAATGCCTTTCGGAGCTTTCCTTCTAGTGCATCTTGCTAAGGGTGAGTGCACTGAGTAAGAATTTTGTCTTTTTTTTATTCTCTCTTTTAGGACACCTGTAAACTAATCATTGTCTCCCTGTAGAAGTGTACTAATGATAACATTTCAAAAACGAGAGTGAAAACATTATACTAAAGAAGTATGACTGAATTATTTAATTAATTAACAAAATTCTCATTAAATTTAGTAAAGTCTGTACTTTTTACTCTAGAACTTTCGTCAGAAAGAGGCTTTTCAACTTAGAGATACAGGACCAGCCAAAGGCCTGAGATTGTCTTGTAGCTATACAGCTATGAACTTCAAAGAAAAATCTCATATTTACATCTAAGTCCTGAAGAATTTTACAAGTATACTAGCGCATATAATTTGTATAAAAATTGAACTATAGGCACAGACTGGAGTATTACTGAAACAGAGATTTGTGTTCATATATTTCATAAAATCAAAGCAGTACACACATATTATGGTCTTGCAAAAGGAGTCTGGGCTTCAGTCCTTTGGTACAGACTCAGGGAAATCCTTTGCATTAAACTCATTCAAGTGTTTTTCTAAATAAGAAGTCATAACCAGGCCAGGGCACAACTCACATCTCATGTAATTTTGGTTGGAGTCAGTGGTCCATTCAGTAATGCTGGTCAAAGCAAGCCCAGGTGCAATCATGGAAGTGTTAAACTGGCAGAGACCACAAACCAGGAAAATTGTGTAGGTACATAGAAATTAAATCATTCTTCCAGCCATCATTTCCAGTTGATGCACTCATGTAATTCCAAATATATTCATAACTTGTAGTAACTTTTAATTTAAAGTTCTTACTAATTAGTACTACACTTTATCACTCCTGGTTTTTTGGATACTACTCCCCTCCCAGCAAAAGTCTCAGCTTCCCTGTATGTGTCTTCCTTACACTTACTAGCAAATATGTGCATTTCAGTGAATATTTAGATCCTATTTGTGCCTATATATTGGCACGCATATCTACAACCACATTTGTATAAAATTATCTTCAATCTCTGTCTAGGTTGATAGGCAATCACCTTCCATCTGCTTAGGAAATGATAATGGACACAGTTAATGTCTAAACTTTCCTTCCAGTGGAAGAAATGTTGTCCCAGAGGAAATCCATGTTGTTTAATGGTCTTTCTATGCCAAAGCTTGGCCTGTCACCCAGTTTGGTCTTAACCCCTCTCACACATAAAAGACTGAACAGTGAAGCATAGAAGTTTGAGGCCCAGATGAAGCAGGCATGTTTTCAGCAAGCCTAAATACTACATCCCTCCACAGCTTTCCATTATCACCCAGTGAGCATAATTGATGACACAGGCCTCCATAAAGAAAAAAACTTCCTGTTTCTATCTCAGTTCTCTGGTTTTCCATGTATATTAGTTACATAAAGTTGCCCAAAATTCAAGGGAATCTTTTTGCTTCCCTTAAAACATCTCTAATTTTCTTAAGAAACATACAAGAGTTAAAAATTAAGAGGGCTTTGTTTTGGAGTTAAAACCATGTGTCAGGAAAAAGTCAAACTTCTTCCCAAATCTTCATAAATTTTTAATGTTTCCTTCAGTATTTCTGGGGAAAGCATGGGGGTCTTTTTCCCCTGAACAGAGGCACTGTAGCAGGAAGAACAGAGTTCTATTTGGCCCAAAGCATACCCAAGGTGCTACTAAGATCTCAAAGATTTTGGGGGATCTCAAAACCTGAGTGTTTTGAAAGAACAGTGTCCATAGGGAAAGATAGTAAAAAGTATAAAAAGTATAAAAACATTCTTTCTTCTAGCACTGTAATTTTTATGAAGAAATTTAGAATGGCAACTCAGAGGGGGATTTTGAGGTCTTTATGAATGACCTTTAAGTCTTATGCAAGGGGATCTACTGCTGTCATGTTAGGGCAGACACACAAACTCCCCTTTCCCTGCTCATCAAATGCCTGTCACTTCCCCTCTCCTTCTTATACTACACCCCGTATCACCCCCTTTCCCATCCAGTTCCCAAACACTTGCCACATGTCTGCTGCATCTCTAGTTTTGTAATCTGCCCGAGCCAGTGCCTGTGGTCAGGTTTCCTGGGCTTGACTTAGTGCATCCAGCCAGGCTATAGGGCCAGGCTGCAATTATCAGGCAAGCAGTGACACACATTGCTCAAAAGCAAAAATGTTCAGCGCGTTAAAAGAAAAAAAACTGTTTTGCTTGGATATGGTCAAAATGCATCTTTTTTAAAAAAATTACTTGTTGGCCTGTGCTCTGTCCCACAATACCTTCCTGACATGCTTTATTTATGAATCTACCACCCATTATTTATTATTAACATAACTGTTATATAACTATTATATGTCTACCATATACCCTTATATCAATCTATTCTAAAACTGTCCCTCTGTCTACAGAGGAAGAAGCTGCTGCAGGACCATCTGATCTCAAGTGATTGGATTAGTAGTAACTAACAGAGACGGTACCAGTTGGTGGACTCCTTACACTGCCTGTGCTGCCTGCTCTCCAACCCCAAATACATTTTTAGAAGCCTTAAGGAGACAACAATTAGGTGAGGTAATGGTTATTCTTAGCCTATTATCTCTCACGCAAATGCTGTTCCATAAATAAAACCTTAAGGATCTGTCAACACATGGAACTTACTCTGACATATCCTGATGTCCTGAAAATGAAATGAGATCTTCAGATTTTTTTTCGACTGAGTAAACATTTTTAGGGCAGACCTTCTGAGATATCCCAGGTCAGTAAATACATGCAGATGGTAAAACAAATTGACAATATTAACTGAGGCACTCGCTATCCCTTAAGAGTTGCTGTTTTGAACTAAAACTGAACTAGTTTTCTAAGGGAAAGGAATTTGTTGCATTGTAATTTGATATTATTAATACAAACTAAATAATTTTTTTTTCCATTGAAAAGGCTCTTGATTTTCTTAAATCCAATAGTAATTGATTCCACATTTTCCAAGCTATGTAAAAAGCAGCTTTTTTATGTATAACTTGTATTCCTCTTGGAACATGATATATTTTCAAAGGCATTATAAAACGAAATGCATAAGCAGTCAGATTTGAATAGAACATATTATACCATTCAATCAGCTTACTACAGGCCATAGCCTTAAAAATAAAATTATACCAGTACTGCTGGAATTTGTGCTCCAGAGGGAGATGGTTAATTCTTCAATAAAATGTAGAAGGATTTGCATCTGCCCTTGCTGACAACATAAAAGATCTACTTTTTTCTTATACTTAGGGCAAAACATTCTCTCTAAAAACCAAGTTAATGCAATATTAAAGCTGCAGAGTTAAGCATATAAAAATGTGGATAGGCACAGTTAATGATGAACATTCAACCCTAATTCTATCCTTCAGTGTGTTTGCATTAAAACATGGTTTGCCATTGTGTGATCACTTTGTGAGCAACAAAATTAAAAATAGTTAGCAGCAGAAACTGTGTGGCAATCATATCAAATCTTGTTCTTTGAAAAGAAAATTTAAATAATTCTACTGTGTAGATATATTTCAAGCTTTCGCCTTATTATGGCTTGGGCAGGATTTTGTCTATAATAGAAATTGAGATATTTCTTATTCCTCACTTACAAAGTTATTCCCAGACTCTTCTGGTACAATAAACAGAATAGAATCAGGGAAGAGAAGCATAAACAGAGCAAGATGCACTATATTCTACAGATATGACACAAGTTCTCAAACTTCAGCAAGAAAATGAGTCAGTTCAAATACTAGCATTTCATATAAAATATTTTATTCTTAATAAATCTAGTTCCCTAAAGCTATAAACATTTTTTTCTTCCCACATAAACCTTGGAATAAATAGAATAAGATGGTTCCTAGTGAACTACTTGGAAAAGCAATACTATAATATTTTCACAGTGAAAAGATTTTCATGCATTTTCATGCATGGAAGCATTACTAAGCCCAAAACACTACTTAAAGTTACCTTTTTTTAAAAAAAAAAAAAAAAAGTAAAAAATACATTTGTCTCAAAAGGTAAATATCTCCATTGTTAAAATTCTTCCCAATTCTTCTTAGAATCAATTCGGCATATCAGTCAAGATACATCATATTACTACACTTTTTTTGTTCATGTTAGATCCTCCCCCCCCAACTCAGGCCTTCCCTCTGTACAGCAAAGTAATTCAATCAATTAGGAAAATGGTTCTGTTAAAATTGGTGCCATCTCATATCACACACAGAATATTATTGATACAGAGTTTATTTATACCACTGCTTCTTGCTTTTGTTAAAACTATACTGTAATAAATATCTTTATAACTAACACACTTGTGTCCACACCAGGCTGTTACACTGATTTAAACACTGTCTGTTTTCCCAGCAATTTAACTAAATTATTAAAACAATGACATAAAAAGCAGAGCATAGAGAGCTACATGATAGAAAACAAAGAACACTTTCACCTCTCATTTTCATCATCTTTTGTTTGAATTTAAATCTTGCAGATCATGTCTAAGCCTATGTCACAAAAAGCAGACGGATTAAAAAAGGGGATTTAGACGGCTCTGCAGTATTCACCTCTTTCCAGTAAGAGCTACAAACAATAGAAATGTAAAGTAAAATTATCATTAGTTCAGTAGTGTATGAAAATGCCTTTTTCAAGAAAATGTTCCACTTTTAGTTTCTTCTCCATTTGCAAAAAACCTCTGTGGAACTTTTTCTCATTATCTGTGATTTATTTCTTTGTTCCTGGACCTGGGGTGTAATAATGATCCAAATGTAATAGCCTTGACCTTTGCAGCTCTTCTCAGGGAGGTCACAGAGAATTTTGTTTAAGTCACGAGCAAAGACTTCAACTAGAAATAACGTGATGCACTTAGATTATACCTTACTTCAAAATATGTATTACGGCTTTATCTACTGGAATGTACGTTTCAGCTGTCCCCTGTGGCTGGCCATACAATCAGCACTTTTTTACAAACAGGGAAACTGAGGCACGCCGAGGGTGAATTACCACTGACTGAAACTGCCAAAGATGGAATCAGAGGTCAGGTTTCCTGCATCCAATACTCACTTTAACCACAGTCACATCCTTCCTGCCAGCGTTGTCCATGTCCTTCCATAACAAGACACAGTTATTATTTAAAAATTGAAGCGTGGGAAGGCTTGTGCAGATGAACACTGGTATTACTGCTCTTCTGTGGTGCTTATTTGAAAATCCCAAGGAATTTTCATCTCATTAGGCAATGCCCAGTAATAAATTTCTTGTCTCCACTCTCCTGCCTGCTTCATCCCATTGTCTCCTTTCCTAATGCACAGCAGATCAGGACTGCCATTTTTGGTACAGCTCTAAATTCAATTCTCTCTAATTACAGAAGTTCCAGGTTGTTAAAAGGAAAATAAAAGGAGGACTCTATTTAGAAGAGGTAAGCAAATGGCACAAAGTGAGTCTTAAAAGCATCCTTATCAGCAAGAAATCCCTCATATCTTTCTTCCCACCAGTTTGTCAAAATCATAAAAAAGAAACAAAATGGCAACCACTAATATTCAGATTAATAAAGACTCATATTATTCCCAGCTGTTGACTATAAGTGGCAATCCGTGTGCAGTCTTTGTACCCAATGTGGTTTTTACAATACCCATATTTGTTTCTGCTTCTCAGTCAAGCTCCAAATAGGAACTGGTATGTAGTAAGATCTGTGCAAATAATTTATTGTCTGTCTCACATTTAAGGAACTGCAGAAAGAATGAGAAAAAACAAGGAAGAAGGTTTCTGTCCATTAATCAAGACCTTATAGAGAAGAAGAATAGGGTTTACTTGTTAATAGTGAACAGAGGTTCATGCTTTTAGATTTCATGGCTTTCCATAAGGCACAGACATTCATATGGTTCTCACATTTTCTGCAAAGTCAAGCACAAGTTAAGTTTAAGCATTTACCAAAAGCTGTGAGGAGTACTGTTTTCTTTGAAAACATTCATGTTTTCCTCGCTGTGCCATCTTTTCAAAACACGTTCTATGTTTATATAGCCAAACATGTATTAAATATTAATATAACACCTTTATAATGGTTCCTGCTTATTTTCTAGGGAAGTATAACAACAAGTATTGTGCAGTTTGACAATAGTAGCTACGTTATCTCCAACTACTTTTGAATGCAGTCTTTCTGTTTCATAGGGATCCAGTTAACTGGGAAACCAAAAGGAGCGAGAGCCTGTCCTCACACGTGCTCGCAGGTCAGCCCCGCCAGCGGACGCGCAACCCCAGGGACGATTCCGGGAAGGAGGCAGTGCCACCCTCACGGCCGCTCTCCCCATCACGGGCACGGAGGAGGTCCCGGAGCGGCCGTGGGAGCGGGGCCGGCGTGAACTGCGGGCACCGCATTCCTCTGCTCCCCAGCTATCGCGGAGGTCCCAAGGGTGTTGCCGCACACTGCAGTAACTTAAAACAGCCGCTGGCAGCCCCCAGCCTGTGGGAGCATCGTGCACATCCTCCTTTGAACACCCTCGCTCGTGGGTTTGGAGCCAAGCTCGGGCTGGCCACACACAAGGTTGGGAGCTGACGGAGGTACGACCCGGCTGCTGGCAAGGCAGCTCAGGGGGAGCCACGGCGTTGCTGCTGTTTAAAGAATCAAAGCAGTTTGTATGTAGGAACTTCAGCTGAGCAACGCTGTTTTGCCAAAGCAACATAAAGGTAAGGCTTCTTGGGGAACAACTTACAGGAATGAAAATAAAAAACAACCTTATTTCCTGCAAACCAGGATCATATGTTTACAAGTTGTGAAAAGAGTCTTTTGTATTAACTCTTTAAACATTATCGTCTATGTGAAAGGACAACAACCATGACAAATATCTATCACACGTTTTCTATACAAAAGAGATAGATGATAAAATGCATTGCAGAATACAGATACATTGCTAAAGAGGTGTGATTTCACAATATTATTCCTTGGCAAACTATTCTGCCATAGCATAATTTTACAAATTATGTGAAAATGTTCCTATTGAAAATCAGTATGATTTATACTGATCATTCAGAGACAGCTAGAATATGAAGAAAACATGATGCATTTACTAAAAAAAAAAAAAAAAAAAAAAAAAAAAAAAACCCCCGAAATATTTTAAGAAAAAAAAAAAAAAAAGCGCCACGCTATATTTATGGACACAAACAAAATCAAGACAGCAGCTCCTGGGAAAAGAGATGCAAAAATTTTCAATGAGAGACTGAATTCCCTTCTTCACTAACTACATCATTAAACCTACAATATGAAACAGAGCATTTTTTATTCATTTGTTTATTTGGCTGGTTTTATTTAACTATGTCCAGCTGCAGTCACCAATACTCAAAATCTTACAATACACCATTACTGTTGCTTTCAAACACCAGAGCAGGTTACTAAGAACTGTGATCAATTCTACATGTGTTTTTTTAACTGTACACTCTGATTCAATCAAAAACTTAAAGACAAAATTCTGGGAGAAATTTATGGCCTGTGTTATCAAGCAAGTCCTGCCAAATTGTAGACTCGCTGAGTGTGACAGGAGCAAGACATTTGTATATCTAACATAATTTTTGTATCATGGTATAGTACTAGCACCCATATTACATAATAAATTGCTTTAGTGGGTTCTACAAATATGACAACATTTATAAAATGGAAATAAACACAGTCAATTGGACTTCTGTCTTACATACGCTTTTGTAACTACAGTGGGTTAATGCATCAGCTACTTGTCAGATGGTCTGTGGGCCATGTAACTCGAAGTCCCAATATGCAAGCCCTCTCATGATGTGCTCTATACCTCTTAGCAGGCTGGCAGATGCCAATCAGATGCATGTCCACCCTACTGCTGCTGCAAACTCAGGAATTTTCTGCCACACAAAACGAGGCCTAGAAGATATAAGTGCATGAGTCCCAAATGCGTGTTTCTCCCCAGTATGGTTGGTTACAAGATAATATCTAGCTTGACCTGTCACTTCTCTCTTTGTTCTGGATGTACAGACCAATAGAAACCTGAAGGCTTCTAGGTCAGCCCTAATCCCCATGGATCATCCCTGGTCCCCACAGGCCAGTCTCAGGCCCTACAGGTCAGCTCAGTGCTCTACTGCACACACAGACACAGTGATGACCTATGTGCTTTTGTACTCATCCGGCCCTTAGTTTTCTGTCTCTAACAGTTAAACGTTACCTATGTTGTCTAACTGTTAAGGCCAACTGTGACTCACAAGCAATCCACTGGGTCACGGTTTCATATATGGAAATTGTGCCATTTCAGTGAGCGTATGCCATCCCCGCAGCTCCCGTGTCCACCCCTGTTTTTTTCAGACAGTCCATAATGGAGCTACAAACATAGTGGTGCCAGAACAACATGTAGACCTTCTATTTTGGCACTTCAGTACTTGGAAAGATTAAGAGCACTCCTGTCCCATTTTAATCTCTAAAATTTAGTAACTAGATGTTGAAAACCAAGCAGCACCCAGCATCTATTCTGAAAATACAGATTGAAGATCTAAACCACCAAGAAAAACCTTGGAAACTGAACAGCTGAGAAGGATGAAGAAAGATCAGCCAAGAGGCACTCCTAAAATGATGGAGTGCACAGCATTTCTCATGCCTGCCCATTGGAGTGGGCCAGACACTTCACTTCTGACAAGGATGTGGATAATACATGTACTAAAGCTGGAATTAACAAAACAGCAGACTCTGAAAGGTCCGAATCTTTCATGAATACAGAATGGGAGAATTTTAGAAACAAGTGACAGATAAAGAGATACCTTTAGGGCAATTCTTTTGTTAAATTTTTAGCAAAGTAACATTCAACATAAATATGTCCCTAAACAGTGAAGAGAAGGAACTATAGCCTGGGGTCATCTCCAGCCTTTCCCTGGAAAACATCCTGTTACGGCTCCAGCTTAACCAGTCTGTGTCTAAACAACTATCTGTTTGCCATAGACAAAAAGAAAGTCAAGTAAAAATATTGATTTAATGATATCAGCCTGTTATGGTGGTATAAAAACTTCTATGAATACCCAGAACAATGTGTGAGTGGGGAGTGTGTTCTTTGTAAGTACTCAAGTTAAAATGTTTATGTTGGCTCCCAGTTCTGGAGAAATGGTGACTTTTAACTCTAAGCACATGCTCGACTGCTCTGTGTTGAAGGGAGTGGGTTACTTATTGGCTGGATGTTAATTCTGGATATTGAAATATAGCACGTACAAAAGTGGAAGAGATAACTGTGGCTGTGGAGGCTTTACCATGACAACTGCATTTGCCAGCACTTCAGGGTGGTGGCAAAGGCAGGTGAAAACTTACTAAATAATGATCATTACATATGCATATGGCTCTAAATATTGAAAACAAGTCACCTCCTGCCACTGATTTAACTGAGGTTTGTTCTGATACTAAAACACTAAAACACTAATAGCCTGAAATTTTCCATTGTGTTTCACATGGAAGTTCTAGGCTCAGTTAAAATATAGACATCCTATGACGATAAATACCTGGATAAGCATTTGGTACTGTATTAAAGAGGCATACTCTCAACATGAGCTACATAAACTCATTCTCTAAATGGGAATATTTTAAGAGATATCAAGTACAGATGTTTCAAAGTAGAATTTAAGGTCTCCATGGGTGTCCCCAACTGGTGATGACTCTGTTATAAGCTTAACTCTTCACAGACAGGGTTCAGATTCCAACTTACCTACCTAATTTTGCATCAAGGAGGAATAACAGTTTTTTGCACCCATTACCTAATACAAACTATGAACAGCTGCAATTTCACTGCCCAATCCTTTCATATACCCTTGCAACATTTGTTCTGTTAATGTAGGTTAATTCTGCAAATAACACTTCTGTAAATTGTTCTTGCAAACTGCTACATCATTTATGTAAGGACTTCTGTGAACTTTGAAAAATTAATGCCTTTAATTTTGGTTGATGGCAACATCAGCAGAGCTCTGTAAATTGCACTTTAATGAGATTTTGCTACAGGGGATAATCTGCTACTGACAGAGTAACATCTTGAAAACATCTGTAGACCTATAATTTTTCTATGACGATTAGATCCCACCACAAGAGTCCAAATACAGTGCAGAAATAAAGGAAAAAATGTGAAGTCCTAAATGAATATCCAACCTGTTCTTTAAAAAGAAGAGATATGCAATGAAAAGTTTCATGCAATGAAAATAAATCAATTTTTCTGACTAATTAACATTTAGCTTTATTTAATTAAGAATGACTATTACTGTCTTCACTGCTGCGCATCTGTATATAATGAAGCAAACAGCAGTAGGTATAAGATACCACAGAGGGATATGCCCAAGTAATCCAGCACTATAGGTGCAAAGGAACGTCTATTATTGTTAAGTAACTGACATCAGAGCCTCTCTTTAATGTTGTCATAAATAAAAGAGAGATTTTCACAGATGCTTTCACATATGGTTTCGTATTTGTCTCTGATGGAGACTGGGAGTTAAATTAGATGCCAAAATTAAATGATTTAAGTAGACAGCTGCATAATGCAAACTATTAAATAACACCTTTTGAACAATTTCTATATATAGTAAGTTCTAAGTCAAAGAATGATGATAAGTCTCATTTTACTTGTATCACTGAAGGTTGTTGCTATAAAACCACTTCTTTTACAACACTGAAATTTCAAGGTACATTGATGTATGTTCTGAAGTGCAAAGCACACAGGATTAGCAAGGCAAACAGGAGTGGAAAGCTCAGAATCTGAGATTAACTTTAATAGATTAATTTATTTGTTGAAATATGCAGTCAGTGATTATCTGTAAAGGAGCTATCCAGGATGAACTGAAAAGGCAGGTGGAGAGAGAACTTCAATGCAAACCACTGGAGAATACTGGGTCTGCAATTATCCAAGATCAAGTGAAGTGATGGACATCAGAGAAGGTATTTAATACCAAAATGATAATTTATCATTTACCAGCACTAAGGCATTATATACTGGGGAAAAAACTTTGCATTAAAAATACTGTATCTGTTGCAAGGGAAAATTCAGGGATGTGAGTACTGGCTATATCAAGCTGGCATGGATAAGAATCAACCAAGGATGACAAAAATGTAGGAAAAAAATAAAACTCAACTAACTCTATGTGTTCAAAGCATTGCAGTTAATAGTCTTATTTTACATGTCAAACATGAGGGCCATAATCAGAAGCTAGCACAAGGAAAGTCACCAAGCAAGCTCAAATTTGGAGTCAGATAGGACTAAGCACTTGCAGAGCTCCAGCAAAACTTTCTGTACTGTTGTTTCTGTGGCTACATGCCCTGTGGATGAGAAGAGCTCTGCAGGGCCCTGCCTTGAGGGACTCAGCAGCCCTTC
Source organism: Serilophus lunatus (assembly GCA_013399895.1). NCBI lineage: Eukaryota > Metazoa > Chordata > Aves > Passeriformes > Eurylaimidae > Serilophus > Serilophus lunatus. The sequence continues at coordinate 54,534 of VXBA01001408.1, read as the reverse complement.
ACTGACACTGCCAACATGCTGCTGCATTCAAGGGGCTTTCTCCAACCTCACTGCAGCTCTTACACCAAAAGTCCTGGAGGATTCTATTTGTTTTATGCTATTCAAGGATTGATTCACACTACACAAAAACAACTCTGTGTGTAAATCTATATTAAACATCCTTTGCATCGCCCTATGCAAAGCAAGAGAAGCTTTTCAACAGTGTGCAGTTCACTTTATTTTGTTTCATGTCTCATTATCTTAAGCAGAATAATTAATGACAGTGATAGCCAATGACTCTCATTTTTGTGCAAACAATATTTTTATGAATGTATGCACTTTCTACCATCAAAAGCACTCTTTACTAAACTTCTATCACTAGTGATGTGGACATTGTATTCTGTGACTGCTTTGTTACTGTGTGCTGCAATTCAGTGGGTTTCAAAACTGACAACTTCAAAGTCAGTAGAACAGGAACTATATGGCAAGGACAGCAAAATTCACGTATTGACACATGAATGTTTACCTGACTTCTGACGTGATTTTCAGATCAAAAGTCCAAAGAATCCAGTGCCAGGGGAAAAAGGTCAACAATATCATGAATATCAGAAACGACATTTTGTAAGGCTGAGTTCTTAATAGAAATAGATGCAGTATGAAACACAACTAAAATTTTTGAATAGCTGGAAATAAACCATCTTGGATATATTGATCAGAAATAGCAATTAATTATGGTAATAGCTGTGTTCTTGAGTACATCAAGTAACTAGCAGCATTATAGTAAGAAAATGTAAATAATATCTTAATATTACCATTGACAATAGAAAAACAAATAGAAGTTTTCTACTGAAAGAGAGCAGAGATTGTATTTCAAATACTGCAGTGTCAAAACATCTAAATCTGAAAAACAGTTGCATTTTAAGGAACATTTCAGGAGAAGGAATGGTTGAAAATAAATTGCATTGCAATTTGAAAAAAGATTCCTGATATCAATATTATATACTATATTATATATTATATATACAATATGATATATATAATTGTATATATTATATATCATATAATCATTAATTATATTATATTTATTGTATTATATTTGAAGGTCTAAAATTTAAGCTAACTTTCCCAAGCCAGGAGTTGTGAACTTCAACCACTAAACAACCTTACTTTCAAGGAGAGTAGTCAGTATACAGTTGATTGCCGTATTATCCACAACCCGGAGAATTTGATTGTCTTTGTTAACAATAAGACAGAAGTTAAACTCTATACTTCACTTAAGGTAAAAATACCCTGAAAATAATAACTTTTAGATAATCTGATCTTAGAGATACTGCTTAGATTAGGGAAGAAAAATAAATCTCATGTTGAAATGTAGTTGAAAATGTTCAAACAAAACAAAAAGAGTCCCTTTGTATTTCTGACAACTAGACCATATGTAAATGAAAATCAAATACTTTTTCCTGCCCTACGAATGCTTGTCAAATGGCTGAGTAAAGTCTAGGTTGCTCAGCCTTACCAGGAAAACAGATGTTGTCTCATCTGGTTTGATGTTCATGTGGATGTTGAAGTCTCTAAGGCTAATAGTACAGTTCCAACAGTAGCTCTGACAGAGTTTCAATGAATACATTTGTGATAGATTTCATACACTCTGATAGTCTATGCCTCCTTGTAACTACAAACTTTGATCCTTCCCTGGAAGTACAGGAAACACCTGGGTAGTCTAATAAACTCCACTGCACAGTTGGCCACTTTCTACATTGCAACCAAATTATAACCAGGTCCCAGAAATATGAGATGTGGATCTCCATTTCCTCTATATCACAGCCATCAATGCAATACTTTCCATTCAAAAGTGAGCCCTTGGGGAGGATAGTGGTGGGAGAAGAAGCTTAAAACAGATGAAAGAGAGCCAGTAAACCTAAATGCATTTCTATAAAATGTGTTTCTCTTCAAGAGAGAGGATGTTGTCCTTTCTCCTGTATGCCTCCTTTGCTGAGCACAAATATATTATCTGAGCTGCTTCTGCTCTCTCTGCTCCTTCACTCTTCTCTTATTCCCAGGCATAAATACCATACTTTCCTCTTTTCCTTCAGGTTGCCAATCTCAGTCCAGAAATTGTGAGCGCAAGATATTTGAACCAGTGATGACTGTGACCGATACAGAACAGCTGACCTGTCTTGCCTCTGGCACATAACAGGGTTTGTTGTTTGGTTTTTTTCCCAGCAACTTTGATTATTGGTCAAAACTAACAATTTTATACTTAGAATGTAATTTAGAGAGAAAAACTATTTGAGGTTTTGAAATATAATTTTTTGGTATCAGTCCTTAATCCTTAACAGTATTGTTAAGACACAACTTTATTATGCAGTTTATCAAGAAAGACTTATGTTGGGTTAATGTTTTTACACCAATAGGAGGATTTAGTATGTAGGCTTCCTGAAAGACTCACTTGATTATTGTTTATTGCAGCATTAGCATCTTTGCATTTCTTCCTCTATTTTTTTGTTTTTCCTCCATTTGTATATTGACTTAAACACATCAAGCAAAAATTCTCCCTTTGTTCCTACGGATATTCCTCAATCCTAAACAGAAGAGACGTACCCAGTAAGGAAGTCTCATCTCTATCCTTTCTCTTGGTTTTGTGCATAAAAACACACGTTACTAGTTGATGTTTGAGTCAGGACATGACTCTGTACTGGTACCTCTAAGCAGTGGTTTACTACCCTGCCAGAGGAGACTAACCAGAGAGGTCTAGGATAGCATACACAAGTAGTGATAAACATGCTGACCCAAGTTGTATCCTTCATGCTCTTACCATCCCGCTTACCTTCCTTGCAGAAAGTTACAACACTGACAGAGAGGTACACTAACCTCATTTCAAGAGAATACTTTGGGTTTTTCTCTTGTCATTCTGACTTTCCTGCATTCCTTGTCATCCTCATCTGCCTCAGAGCCTGACATGTTAGCTGTTTGCTAAGTGCCACACACAAGTGGCATGCTACAGATGTAATAGCAGATAATGGTCCCTAATACGGTAAGCTAAGCTTAACCAGACCTAAGCTGCTCATCATAGTGTTACATCTGCCAAAGATTTTGCAGTACCTTGCTTGAAATTGATGTTGGAGCTAATGGATGCTCGTTGTTGCATGATTATTCCTCCTTTATTTAAGAATGAGCCCTACATTTGCTTTTTTTTCCCAGACTTTCAACATCTAAGGTTCTTATTACTTTTCTGCTGAATGGTGGTTGTTGAGGGAGTTGTTAGATAGGTCTCAATCTAAGAAACGCACTGAGGCACATTTCCATTCTTCCCTCCTCAAGAATAGATTTGCTCTGCTCAATTAGCACATCTTCTGCTTATCTTACAGCATGCATAAATTGGATTGGGTGATGGGTATAGATTACAATTCAAGACAAATTTCATTACATATTCTTTGCCTCCAGGTATTTTTATTAGCTTTCCTTTCTCTTGCTTGCACGGGCTTAATTACTTCTTGTTGGTGTTCATTTAAAACATTTTTAAGTTTTCTATCTCTTCCTTATCTGGGCTGCTATCTTGCTCCTCCTCAATTATTTGTGTACTCGGTAAGGCAGACCAAATAAATTAATAAAACAAGATCCAGTTTCCAAGAAACAACTGTAACATCTACAAAAAGATGCAATTACAGTAGAGTAGCTCTTCACTTCCCATAAACAGCACTAAAAATAATTAAAAAACCCTAAATAACAAAATGCTCTTTCAAGAAGTTTTCCAGCAAATTAAAAAGATTTTACATACTTAAAAATTCTAATCAAAGTAGTCAAAGTAGTAATTAAAATTCCATTTTTCAAAACTCAATCAAAACCCCAACTTTGTTCTGGAGTAAGTAGATGTAAGTTTGCTTGACTAGGGAGAGAACAACAGACTTGGATTGTGGAGTGTTTGTGAGTTTTTTTAGTGCAAATCAGCATGGGTGCTCTTTGTGTTCCTATCTTTTGCTTTAACATTAGTAAAATTTTACACTGAAGTCAGGTCTGGTCCTCAAAATTTTATTTTTAGCTTGGAACCATTTTGCAAACTTCTATATGAAATGTAATTTCCTTGAAATTTTTATAGGACAAAAAATATCATGGTACAAGATGTGTGTAATAGAAACAAATTATAGTACTACTTTATCGAAAATGGGAAAAATTAATTAAACTCTATAATTAGAAATTATTAAATAAATATTCCTGCATTCTATTTAACAGAGACCTAAGAGAAGATATTCAAGTGAACAACAAAGTCCCCACCATTAAATTTGACAAAGCTGCTTTAACAATTATGCCATTTAATTTAAGGCAGTTTATCAAAGCTGGAGGCATGTCTTTATTGAACTTGCCATTTCAGTGTAAGAGTTTGCATCCTCAAGCTTGTTTGCAACATGCTTTCAATACACATATAAAGGGGAAAGCTAGACATGCTTTACTATTAATGAAAAAAAATGTTTCTAATGTACGTGACAGCCTCACCTCATGACAAGCCACAAATTTAAGGCTCCGGTTCTTGTGTTTCTAAGTCAGTGCTGATTGAATTATGTTTAGAATATTTTTTAAATATATTTAGAAACATGGTATTTTTTCTGATCAAACTAAGGTGTCTCTATTCTTACTACTGCCAAGCGTTTGATTTACACACAGTTTAATTATTCAGGTGTTTATTATGTTCTACATAATGAAATTTGGACCCTCATATTTTCTTCCTACATGCTCAGTGCAGGCTGCAATTATAGCCACAGATATCTGTTTATTTGATGAATTTTGCTTCTTCTGCATAGTTTGATAAATATGGAAATAAGTCAAAACCTACTTTATATACAGTAATTAAAGTGAAAAATCTAGTCATGATGCAAATCCTTAATTGGACTCCAGGAGAGATATGCAGAATTTCTCTTTAATAATATGGGATGACTGGGGACAGAAAAACAAAGCACACTAAAATATGGTTTAGAAGCACAATTAATCACAAAATAGAAAACAACCAATTTAGCATAGCTCATTCAGTGACTCTCAAGGCTCAGGTAATGTTCTTTTAATCATCTGGCTCTAATATTAAGGTTGTGTCATGTGCAGCTGAAATAAAGCACAATATATGTGCTGATCTTCAGTGTGAAACATGTCCTCTGGACTAATTTGTAAACACAGTCTTTTCACACTAAAATGCTTAGTCTACTTAATGATGTGTAAGTGAATGATCAAAGCAATGTAAAATGGTTTTTAACTATTATTGTTTAATGTATTAATTCATTAGCAGAAATAAACCCTCTTGCAGTTGGTTGCAGGGAATATGTTTTTGTTGGTATATATAATTAATTTTGTTTTTTCATTTTATTAAGACAAAGTCATTATTTTGCCTGATGATGTTGCAAAGAAAAATATACTTGTTAAGCAGTATTAAATTGACAAATTATAGCACAGAGCAGGTGGGGCTGAGATACAAGTCTCCAGGAAAGAGAAGTCTGTACAAGCTAAAGAAATAAATGTTTTCTTTCCAAGCTCTGAACATATATTGCTCTAATAAGAGAAAATTAACCATCACTGTCACTTAATTTGATTGTAAAAATATTATTCTCTATATAGCTTCCTGTAATATCCCATTAGGGGAATATGATCACACTCTAATCAGAAGGTGTTGGATTTATTGTACCAGTTTGTTTAAACTACAAATATAATTAATCTCCTTTTGCACTTCTCCTCAATAAGCAACAGCAGAATGACACATTTGTCTTCAAATGGATTACAGACATTGAGTAGGAGCCAGAGGTCATCCCCCTGCACCACCATAATTATGGAAGCAAATATCTGCTTCAAAACCCAAAGTGTTTTGTCGAGTGTTCAGCCTGCCTGATTCAGAGATGGCTGCAGACTGCACCAGAGCTGTGCCTGGGACACAACCAGGAGGACCACTCTTCTGTTACCCAGATGTGCCCACTGGTAGAGACCATGACTGCAAGCTTCCATGCTGAGAGCAGCTGAAATCAGAGAGGCTTGATGTCCAGTATTCAAAATCACTGTTAAAACTCTTCCTAAGTCAGAGTGCCAATGTCTTTGACAGATAAAAGGAGTCCTATGCAATCTAGTTTCAATGTAGTCTTCTCTTGACCACCCTGAGATGACCTGGCACCTCTTCATGCACCTGCTGTAAAACTTAAAGGCTTCAGAAATTCGTTTCTTTGAAGTGTCCCAATAATAACAGTCTAACCTTTGATGTTTCTTCCTGTACCACATGCTTGAACTTCTTACAATCTAAAGTGTATAACCTTCAATTGCTACACAAAAACTGGTTGCACATCTTGAGAACACAACACTATAAATCTAATGCAAACTGTAGTAATGATGTTTTTATTTCATTTGTATTTAGCATTTTATTTGTGTAGCATCATAAACTTAAACACTTAACACATCTATTGTGCATTAACCATGTAGGCTGATTAACATGGAGCAGAACTCACCCTCTGAAGCCTGGAGACAGAAGAAATACACTCATGCAAAATAAAATTTGGGTGCAAATATGCTATTTTAGAAGATCCTTTTCACATCAAAAATCAGAGAGAAAGTCTGCTTCCAATGGATTGAGAATCCATTCAAAGAATATTTTTTGAATACATAAAAATTACCAGACCCTGAAGAAGCCAGGGAAACTTATTTATAAAAAAAAACATTTCTAGACTGATCACTACCTCAGGTTTCTGTAAGTTTTTGCAGAGCCCTCTGAGAATGTCTGTACAGCTCTGTTTTATGTTACTTCACAGATTTTTAATATTCAATAGTCCTTATCCCATGCAAAGGTTTAGATCTAAAAAGAATTGTTTCTACTCTCTATTTTTAACTTGTACATCAGGGATGAATTTTTTCCAAGATGTATCAGTTATATAGCTCTGAGGAGAGAGAAAACATATCCTCTGTGTAGCCCCAGTCATGCAAAGGCTCATGAGCATGCTAAACTTCCTTTGCTTTAAGCCATTCTGCTGAAATTGTGAGCATCTGCAGGGAGCTGCTCCAGCATTATTTAAATTTCTGCCTTTCCTGTTAATCACTCTTTTGGGTGGTCATTCTCAGCTGATTATTTTTCACCTTATGATTTTCCAAAACTTCAGGGCATTAGCTCTAAATCTTGCCCTTTGGTTGATTTTTTTAAAATATTACACTTGAGAAAAATGAATTTTGGGGGGAAATTGTGTAAGTAACAATTACCATTCACATTTTAAGGTAGTGAGTTTCGTCCATTTACTCAGAAGAATAGAAAGGGTTTTTTTCTTCATAACTAAGGTCAAGCTGGAAATGTACAGAGAAATAATCATCACTGAAAAGTCATTTTATGCAAACCAGGGAAAAGAGTTCAGCCCAAACTGCCCACATACAAAAGGAAGGAGAATATGTGGAGCGTTTTACAGTTTAAGTTTTGTTATCAGATGTTTACAGGGGATCTGTACTGAGCCCATTTCAGCTGACCAAGATACATTCCCTTTGGCTCCCACTACAAGATTAGAATCCAAAATTGTAAATTACCAAAATGAGAGCAGTTCCAGTTACACCGATGTAGTTGGTCAAATAGGTACAGCAGAATAGGAAAAGGTCTGGAGAGAATGACATGTATGAACAAAACACAGTAATAGAATCCAGGCATGGGCAGATTAAATATACTAAGCCTCCTGGAACTTAAAAAAACCCAACCAAACAAATAAACTTAATTGACTAAAAGAGACATAGGAAAGCACCTTAATATCAAGAAAGATGTGGTCAGGATACATGAGGAAGGACTGGTCACTCTCTAGAAGAGCTGAGTGGCCATCAGATAAAACTTCAGAAGTTGAACTTCAGAAGATGATGTTCAGAAGAAGAACAAGGCATTCTTGATACACAGTGCATAGTTAAGGTAAGGAAGTCTTTTCACTGGAAAACACTAGGCCTGCCAAAAATTTTTATGGATTTGAAAAGCATCTGGAGATGTCAACAGAAAAGAAACTCAACAGGGCTAGTAAACAGAAACATGGCATCTCTACAGGAGAAAATCCCACAGGAATTTTAGACTCTAGTTTTAAGAAATATTGTTCTTACATTCTTCCCTAGGCATCTTATTGATGTCTATAGTCAAACACAGGATATTGGGCTAGATGGACCTTTACCCTGGCCCAGTGCAGACACTTCTGCAGTTTGAACAAAACTGTGCAGCTGCCCGACTCAGTATCATCAGCAATAAAGCAAGAGATGTGGACCATTAGGAGACAGACAAATCGAAGAAATGGCATACTGATGTACACAGAGAAATTTGGCATTATACTTCTGAAAGTCAATTTTAATAGACAGTGACGGAACCAGACACGCATCCTAAAGATCTAGTTCAAAGTCTTCTACCTTGTTAAAATCCACCTGAAGACAAAAAAAAAAAAAAAACATCAGGTTATTCATATTATTTTGTCACATTTGTCTGACTTAAATCACTAAAGAGACTCTCAATGTTTCTAAAGCAGAGCAAAAGCATCAGCATTTACCCCATCCTCTAACGCGTGTTTCAGGTTTGCTGCATTTTTGTTTTCGCTGGTGATGTTTTTCTACTATCAGAGCTTCACAGATCTCAGTGTGATGTTGCAGGCACCATTTCACGTAATAAAGGCATTAGCACCAACTTGGTTTCTAAAAAGATACCTCTCTAGCCTAAAATTACTTTTGCCGCTGTATCATTTTGCAAGCTCTTTTCTAATTTGCCACCCCCTATAATTCTAGGTATTTTTCAGTCTGACTGCTTTGTAAGTATCTCCTTCCATTATGCAAAGTGGTTTCTTTTCAGATTCTAGATTGTAGAGCTACTCAAAGTGAACAAAATTTTTTTGCTCTCATTTTTCATTATCACGTTGCACTTAAACCATTTCTTATGGGAACTTAATGATGTTCTGTAGTTGATTAGACTTAAAAAGGTCTACATTCTTCTTTCAAATATGTACAAAGAGCTCCTATTGACTGACTTCAATTAACTGAATTTATTTCAATTCAACAGTCTAAATTAATTTTTCATCTAACTACTGAAGTCTAGTGAGCCAAATATTGTGTGACAGCTGAATTTCACATCCAGATCCAAAGCAATATTTCAATGTTGTCCATTACACAGATGAACAAAAGGAGAATACACAGCCCCAAAAACTAAGTGAAACACATACCATGACCTATACAGAAGTTTAGATTTCAATAAGCTGGTCCTGACATCATAGCTATAAAAATTTTACTCCTAGACCCAGTGAATACCACTGGGAAGTCCTGGAGTGGAATCATATCAACAATAAGTAGGCTTCAGCAGAGGTCAGGGCTTCCCTGCACATCTGCAAAATAACAGCATCATGTCTATTTAAAGAGACTAAAACATAAAAATAAATCAATTAAGAAGCTTTCATTGAGCAAACAAGCAGAGCAGGAAGAAAAAAAAATCAAAGAAAACAGGAAGCAAGACAAAACTGTGAGCATTTGCATCTTCCACATATGGACTTTGGAAATCCAGGTGGTTTCTGTTCCTATTTGCTTCAGATATTGAAATACCCAGATGTCTGTACAAAAATAGACTGGAGAACTATAATATTTTAAAAGAAATTCCAAGTCATGCTCTTTCTATTCTACTCTTTAAACAACACTTTGTCACAAGCATAATCATTTAATACAGTAGTAGAAATAATTTACTTTTTTTACACTTTTGCTTTTACAATTTCTAGTGTTCAAAATAACTTATAATGGAAGTCAGCTTGTTGAGTCAATTACTTCAGAGGGGGTTGGGTCAGTTCCAAGTTAGGATGCATTTTTTTTTTTTTTTCCATAAAACCGTCAGTATATCTATATGAACAAATATGCCCTCTCTCTTGGCTGATTGGCCGATTAACCTGCCCTGGGACAAGAATAGCTGTTGTAGGTAAACCCAAGGTTTATCTGCTGGAGCATCATATTCCAAGAGGCTGAGGGTGAGTGCCTGGAGTGGGAGGCCAAGCACGCTGGGAGACGAATAGGAGTAGTATCAATTCCGGCCATTTGTTGCACAAAGACTTCCTGAACTACTTTCTTGGACATTGAAATCACTGCTTCTAGCTCTCAATAGTGTTTTGTTCTATTGTAATGTCCAATCAGTTGTTCAAATCTTATGACATCTTAGCGTCCTGTTGCAAAAGGTTTCAGAACTTAACTGCATACTGTGCAAAAAAATATTTGCTTTGAGTGATTTTGAACTGTTAAGTGACATCACTTGAGTTCTTTCATTCTTGGATGTTATAAAACAGGGATTAAATTTTAAGGTATTTTGATATCTGGTGCTCGATGATTTTATATACATTTTCTCTTATGTCACTGTATGAGAATTAATTTTTTAAAGAACACTTCAGACATACAGATAATATGCAATTGATAATACTGTGCAGATTAAATAAGCTGAATTAGACCATGAAGCACAGTATCAGTCAGCCAAGAAATTTAAATGAGCTGGCAGTACTGTTTTAAATACTAGATTATCCTGAAATCATTAAGTGTTACTTTCAACACAACACTGAGGAGGAAATATAATACTATTTCAAATGTAACTCAGCGTTTAGAAGCCAGGAAAGTCCACCTGAGAAATTTCATTTCCAACACAGGTGCCTGATGAACACAGAATGCCTCATCTGCTCATAGCAACCAATCTTTTTCAGAAAATAGATAGCTTGTCTGAATGCTTCAATGGCTTAAAATTGTTCCACCAGGTCATGTTGAACTAGTGTAATGCCACAATGGAAGAATATTAAATACATAAATGTAAATAAGCAAATAGTTATTATGAATGTAAAAGAATTAATAAATTGACATCTTTCCTCTGCTAAAGCAGAAGTGAAAAAAAATCTCAGCTACTACAGCACTTTTTGCCAAAAAAACACTATTACCTAAAAAGTGCCTCCTGCCAAGAGAAAGAAGCAGCAATATTCATGTCTTCAAAGATTTTTTACTTGTGGAGTTTTTTTATTAAATTCTTGTGATTCCTGCTCTTTTATATTTATAATACAGGCTAGTTCTGATTGAGAGGAGATATAAGTTGAAGCCACTACAAGACTCAGTAGCAACCTCTGCTATCTCCCCACACAAGGTTTGGGGAACACAAGGGGACACGCTGCACTAGCTGATGAGTTTGCCTGAGATTTCATGTCCCATGTTGTCTCATTTGCCTTAACCTAGTCACATCATTCCAGTTTTGTTCAGGTATGTTGATGCCAAGCCAAATGAATTTAAAACTCATAGTGCCAGCAACAAATAAAAGAGCACTGAAACTATGGTAACATCTGCTTCCACAGTAATCCTGCTGATGACTTCATGTGTTCATTAAGCAAAAGGACACTCTGAAGGGAACAGCAGTGTCTACAGAAGTCAGGATTAGTCTCATTTAGGCTTGCTGAAGACAATGCTTGAACATGCATTTTCACACCAAAAATGTACAGTGATGATTTAGAATTTCTTGAAGAACTGAACAACGGCCTTCACGGGTAATGGAAGTACTTTCCCAGACCAGTGAGAGGAAATATTCACAACAGGTTTTATTCCAAAAGAAGGACCTACTTTCATTTGGGAGGTGTATATTAAAGTACAGAAAATTAAAATACTAGTTGCCTTTCCCCACTTCTTTCTGTTACAAAAAAAGTTATTCCAAGCATTAAGAATGATGTTGTGCATAGAATTCCTATATAAGAAGAGCTAAGTCATCTTCTTGTTTTTCAATTTAATATTTAGGCAGAAAGAAATCATCATTTACTTGAAATTAGGCAATTTTTTGAAAATTTTTAAAGTTGGTATTAAATTTTGTTCCAGCTTATCGTATATTTTTGTATATACACAACTATGTCAGACATTTTTATCAGAATAAAATCAGTCCCAAGACCAAAATTTATATTGGTTATGAATCTCACAAAAAAAAGTCTTACCTCCAGGATTCAGCTCAAGGGAGGAAGAAAAGGGTTAATTGCTTAGGGAATGGTAGATCGTTGAGCTCTGTATTTGTGGTATAAGTTCATCCAATTGTGCCTACTATACATAAAAGTTTAAGGTAGTTCCTGGGTGATTATTTAATTGGAAAGGAGAAGAAATTTGATCCAATAATTAAGGAGGTCTACAAAGTATTGCTAGTGTTCTTAGAAGGATGTACTTGAAGGAATTTTTTTTCTTTTTATCATTATTATAAATTAAGATCTTGGAGAACTTTAATGGGCTACTTCTGTCTGCCAGAGGTACCTAAATACAGATTGCAGAATGCAGTGATTTTGATTAAAGCTTTGATGAGTTGCTCAGCAGAGATGGGAAACTCAGACCATGAAGACCTCATTAAAGCTCCACAGAAAACAGTTTGTATCAAGCTTTCAATGTCTTAAGGTCAAAGTAAAAAGGCGGAGTTCAAATACAGAAAAATTTCCAGTCCACAAACACAGTACAACAAAACTGAGCACATCTGGATATGCTGCATTCCTAGAGCACCTGGAGTACCTCAGAACTCCATTATCTAGAATTTATGAGACAACAGTCCTTTTCAAAAATATAAATATTTTTTCTATTGACAAAGAACACCGGCAAAACTTCTTTAAAGCAGAGGAAGTAACGTTGTTAGGCATAAACTGGCTTTTCTGCAACAATAGTCTTGATTACTTTCCTGAATAACAGCAACTGTCTTCTAAGACTTTTAGTTCTCCCCTATTCCTTTTGAATGTTTTCCAGCTTTGTACTGTGAAAGCTCCCCACACACTGACACCAAAACCATTTGCAAAAGAAAACAAAAGCCCCTATTCTCCATACAAGGCAGTCCTAAATGAAGACTATTCTTGATCTGTCTTCTCACCTCCTTGATGAGGAAAAGATCCCATGCATGTCTGCTTACAGAATGGGTACAGATCCATATTTATCCTGCTTCCCATACATAGAGTTCACGAAACTCTGCAGTCCTTCACACCTGAGAAAAGAAGCCAGTCATTGTCTGATAACTCATCATCCAAGTTGATTTCAAACAGTATATTCTACCAGCCGAGTTATAAATGGGGTTGAAGGCCCCAATCAAGATAAGCAGCTTTCATCAGCACTGACTAAAATTATTTAAATTTCAAAATTTCAGAATTTAGCAGAGCCAAAAGAACTCCATGTGAAGTCATAAAAAATAATAACACAGAGACTTTGTGTGATCGGTACAGCTGAGGAGCAACCACAACAAAGTGAGAAGGGTGTGCTTCAAAACTTCAGTGGGTGAAGTAGCAGGAGCAGTGCTGCTCTTAGAGATATCACTTACAACTAGTATTATGCTAAGGCTCTTAAGGGCATGCTTCCTTAGAGACAGAAATATACATTAAAGTGTAATTTTAAACTGCAACTTTCATATATCAACCGTTCTACCTTCCTGGATCCTAAACTGAGAAATCAGTTGATGCTGTTTGTTTTCTAGGCTTCTTTCCCCATTCCTAAGTTGTCTCTGCTAGACAGTTCAACATCAACACTAAAGACATGGGTTTAGCTATAACAGGAAAATGAGCATTGACTGCATCACTTCTTGAGATCTTCTCTGGTCCTGTAGTTTTATGATACAGTGTCCTAAGTACAGAAAACACCTAGTTTTCTATCAAAGCTAATGTTCCAGGAGGAATCTGGGTCTCCAGAGGGTTGTGAATCACTGTGAAATCATAACCTTCTTACAGATACCTTGAGCCCAGATCCAAACAGAATATAAATCACCTTAAATGAGTCTTAAACAGAATGCAAACACCCACAACTCAAGAGTTCTACAAACCTTTGCTGCACTTCTACACAATGTTCCAACTTGCACATTTTTCTTTTCTTACCTTTAAAAAAAATAATAAATTATTTGGAAAATCTGTCTAAACACGCACATAACTTCCTTTTGTTTTCATCTAATGTGAAGCAGTTTCACACTATTCCCATTCTCAAATCCTGTGGAGATATTAAAACCAGTCGTTCCTTTCCCTATGAGGAGGACTGGCATTTGCAGAGCACCAGGTAACCACGTTTGAACTCTCCACAAAATTCAGTGACTGCAGGAGCTTAATTTCAACACACAGCTAGAGAAAGGATCTACATGGGGTTCCTAGGAGGTAGCACCCTAGAAGACACTCTGTCTAAAAGCCAGAAAGATCAAGTTCAAATCCAACCTGCCAAGGAGTGTTGGGTTGGAAGTCTGGTAAGCAGAGCACATGCAAGCAGCCTACCTGTGAACTGTAGGTTCACCCTTCTGAACTGTATTCTCCATCCTTTTTACAAAGATGTGTCACCAGACAAAAAGTAACGTGAATAATTCTTATAAAGTGAAAAAGGCAGCCCGAATATAACGGCAATTTGAGAGTGCAGCAGACAGGGCACTTCCTGAAGAAGCGAAGCAAGAACCCTTACTGGAGACAATAGAGAAATAAGACTATTTACAAGAAAGACAGGGGAAAAGTGACTATCTGGAGGATGTGCCTAGTTGGTTTCTGTCAACTAGTAAAGTACTGTCCTGTACTGGAAACAGTTGGATTTTTATTACTGAAACACTAATGCTATTAAGTTTGTGGCTGATGACACATTAATATTTAAAGCTGATTTTCCTCCCTTTATCGTGTTCCACTTACATTGTAAGTGCACGTAAGTGCAATAAAAGTGTGTTTGGAAAAGAAATGCATTAATAGTGCCTGAGGTTAGGCTTCTATTTGAAATTTAGAAGCTTCAGGAGAAGCTTAGGGCTAAAAGGCATTTTGTACTTGAAAGGTTGAAGAGCCCCTGTCTCTCTGTCTTCCCCTGCCAAAGAGCAAGCAGATATCTAGAATCTACTGCTGAGACATGATATTTTCATTTTAGAACAATTCAGGAATTAAGGGGGATCTTTAATTTTCACCAACTCAGGATTCATAATCAGTCTTTATCTTCCACACTGTTCTTAAAATCACCAGTACGAGACAGTAGAGTAAGTCATAGGGTATTTCATAAGGAAATATTTTTTCTGCAGTGGAAATTTCCCATCTTCCCTTCTTTCCCTGTTCTGAGCTTCCATTCAAATGTACACGACACTTATCTGTGAAACTGCAGGTGTATCAGAACACAAATTTTAATATCCACAGGGATGTTTCTATATCTTAGAATTTTTCTAATTTAATTAATGTGCATTTCAACTGAAAACAAAAATAATGAGGCTAAGGAGAGCTAATACCATATCGTCCAAGGGCTTTATTCCCCATTTGCATCTTCTTTTCAATTTCCACTTTTCCCACTATGCTCCCCGTCAGAAGACAGATGAGGGAGTTCCTGACTGCAGAGCTCTGTGAGGGATGCAGACTGATTTTGCAAAGGGTAGTGATGTGAGACAGTAAATTACAAACACTATGAGGCACCACAGTGGTATTTTAGATGAAAACATTTGGGATTGAGGAAGGCAGTGCCAAAACTATACTAGCTTTTGGGCTTATTTTAAGAAAAGTAAGAAAAATATGGCAATGTAAATTTATAATACAAAATTCTGTTAAAAGCAGCTTCAGCAGAAGATGTATTAGCTCTGTAGAGCAGGGGAAACAAACATCATTCTCCATCCATGTCTTAATTACCAAACAGAAATGTATGTTGCATAGGGAGGATACTGACTGCCATTATTTTACAGAAGTCTCTCTACTGTATTGCATATATGTTTGTCTGACCTTGCTGTAGGACACAGCCATGTGAACAGAGTGCTAAGGAGCACTGTAACACACCTGACCCACCCCAGAGCTAAAGCTGGGTGGCCTGTCTCCAATCAGCCTCTCAACAGCAGAGGTCTGACTTGGTTTTTCAAATTTTCATCAAGGAGGTTTCTACACATACCCTGACAATCTGTTCCCTGTTTTATCATCCCAGCAGCTAAAAATTGATTCCTAATATGTAGCATATTAAATTATTAATACAGCATATCCAGACTATGATATAATGTCTTAAGTATGCAAACATCATCTTGTGACTGTCCTGTGTCTCTGGAACAGTGACACATGACTACCTTTCCTTTTGTCTATTGGCTCTGTTAACCTAAACAATCTGTGGACTATAAAACCAGATGAATTTGCAATAAAGAGGAGACTCCATTTTGGGAGTTCATTTGCCCACTGTATAATATTGTATATAGACTTTCTTTCCTGGATCCTCTGGATCAGCGTCATGCACACAAAGCCAGTATGTTTTGTTGGCAGTTGTGATTTCAGAGGGTCTCGATCCTTGACACCACCAAATTGATGATTCCATTTTAAGGGATCCCAAACACAGCTGGCAACCCTAATATACAACCTAATCTTTCCTTCCTGCAAATATCAGCCAATTTCAAATAACAGCTACACAGAATTAAACAGTGGATGGCCTTTTCTTCATTATTACATCTCCATCCCAAAACACAAATGAGGCTCCTCATTCTCATTTTAACATTAAAGAAATAAAATTATGGCAATTTTTCATTGAAGTAGACATTTGCTAAGCTCCTCCTTTAGTTTGCTGTTGTCTTCTGCATTCCCACCAGTTTTCTCCCCTCTCTCTCAGCATGGTCAGCCAGGGGTGGATGTTGCACAGCAGCAACCTCCCCTTGCTCACAAACATGTTGCCTGTTAGAAACATGAGATAACAGCTTCATTTTTTTGCAGCATCATTGCTGCTTTATTTTGTCACCAAAATACCTTGACATTTGCAGACTATTTTCTGCAGACCAGGTAAGCAGGCATTTCAATTGTGTGCATGCCTTGGCTTCTTCTGAAGGGCAGCACTCTTAGCTTGCAGAGAAATACCTCTAAATTTGAAGACTAATATAAATTGTGGGTGGCTAGTTTTTCCATTGTCTTTTAAGAATTTTGTTCTTCTTCTATGTCATGTAATGAATAAAAAGAGTGAGTATAAAATTGCACATCTTCAACAACGCTCAATAACAAGGCACTAAGCTTTGTAGAAATGAGCATATTTGATTTAATCAAAATAAGTGTTGTAGGAAAATCACGTAGGCTTAATTTTTGAAAAGCTATTAAGTTTCAAATTAAATGGAAGATTAAAATAAAAATGAGCTTTAGCTGTAAGTGGAGGCTAAATTTGGTCAATTTTTGTTGTTTATCTGTGCATAAAGTCCTTGCATTTACCATTTGACAAATCCTCTAATAAAATACTTGCTGCAATCAGGTGAAGTAGGTTATTAATGGTTCTAAAAAAGATATACAGGATTGCCTCATCCTGAGGCAATTAAGTCTGTGGAGTAAGTGTGTTTAATATCTCTGGGGGCCTGACTGAAATGAAACAGGTGATCTTTCCACAATTCCTATTGTTTCATTTAGAATTTCTTTAATTTTGTTTGTTTTAACTGAAGAATAACTCTCTGCTTTATATTCTTTTTTTTAAAACTCTAGTTTGGGAACTTCCAAAGGCTACGTGTGCACATGACAAGCAGAGTGGAAAACTGAAAAACAAGAGTGATGTTGCCCGGGAAGCCCTAACAATCCACACAGGAGAGAACAGTCCATATTTACTCTTAGTCTCATGACTCGGGCTCTGCACTGATGCTGCCAGCTCCTGCATTAGGTCAGGGCAGTCGTGGCCTTGCCTTGAGCCTGATCCTCTACAAAGCAGTTTGCTCATAGCATCCACCAAGTACCCCCAGTACTCACTCTCTTCTGCACTCCCCTGAGGGGCTCAGGGCCCACGAGTGAAGGGACAAGGAGTCAAGTCATCACACAGCCTTCCTAATCAGCTCCTCAACGCAGCTTCTTTTCACAGAAAGATCTCTGCTCTCACTTATAGCTCCCCAGCTTTAGGCACTTCGTTTTGGAAAACAAATGCTTCATCAGTGTATGTTTTCCGAGGGATACATTGTGTATACATCAGGGTGCTGTTTGGCCCTTTGCTTTAAAATCTTATATTTTTCATTTCTCCTTTTTTCCTCTGCTGTGTTCTTTTTTCCCTGGATCTATTAGCAGGGATGGTTTGTGGAGGTATGGTTAATTACTAGAGCTTATGGCCTGCTGTGATTGAAAGCTGATCTCACTAGTTTGGGGTCTGTGTTATATTTATTCTGTATGTAATTAAATCGGAATACCATAACTATGCATAATGTTGGAAAATAATGAGAATTTTTTTTCAGAGAAAGCACATTTGAAAGGTATTTTCTTCCTGCAGTACTGAATTTCTACAAAACTCTGCACTTTACACACACACAAACAAGCAAACAACCAAAAGGCCAAAAGGAGTGCTCAGGTCTATGATTTAGATGAGAACAAATGGGTTTTTTTCAGATATATGTGATCCATTAAATATAAAGAAGGAATTCAAGTAAACTATGGTAAAGGCTATCCATATATCTTGGAGTATTCATAACAATATAGACATACTAAAGGCATGCAGAGAAGTGCCAGCACAGCAGGGTGAACATGAACAGCATATCCTGGAATCAGCAACATCCAATTGAACACAAGAGATTTGTCTAGGGAGTCCCTCAAATAAAACAAGTTGTGGGAGGCCAGGCCACTGGCCTGACTATAGGAATCAAAACTTCTCCTGACTTCCTTACTTAAGGAGGGGGACCAGACCAATATGGGAGAAGAGATCAAACACTGTTTACACTGAGGTAAATCAAGCAGAACACTGCACAGCTCACTGGACCATGCCAGAATTAGGCCAGACATATATCTAGAGGCTCAGGGGTTTTTTTCTGCTACACATAAATCTGAAGTTTGCCGAGGTCCTTGTTGCTCACCAGTGTAACAGTGATCTGAAATTAGAGTCCTCGAGAATATCCCTAGAATATCAGAAATCTTTGGTCTGGAAATTTAATCTCATTGCCTCTTTATCTAGCTGATGTTCCAAAAAAAAAAATAAAAAGGAATTTAGCATCTGATGTAAAAGGATGAGTTATATGAGTTATATAATCAATAACAAAACAAACGTGTGCAAACCAAAGCAAAAATAGCTAAATCAAATCCGCAATCTTTTGCCATAGCCAAGTATGTCCATCTCAAGGCACACTAAGCAAGACAGGGGTGACACAGTAATCAGGAGATTACTTTTAAGACACAAGGAAAGTAACAATGGAGGGAGGAATTTTTTTAAAAAATCTTTTCCTAGAGAAGAAAGGCATGTTCCACTCTTCCTAAAAGTGCTGAATGCAGGACAAGAATAAGTCAAGTAAAAGTTCATTGGACAGACAATGTAAGTGAAACAAGAGAATTCCCAGTGAAATCCTTTTAAGAGGATCTTGCAGTCTAGGAAAGACCTTTTGCTTTGTCCTCTGCCCCAAACAGTAAGGAACAGACCTGCCAGTATGAGTTGTAAAGACCACAAAATAGTCAAATGCCCAGGCATTACATTACTAACAACTTTGTTCCTTTGAAATTAAGCCGTTGTAGCTTGTGCCACAGCTGCTAAAGGAATGCTTTTCAAGGAAGTAATCAGCGAAGTCATATTTCTACAAAGCAGCAGCCAGCCTTTTCCCTCCTCACCCATCAGCAGTTCCATAACTGAGTGTGAATACTTGAACAGTCAGTCTCAAGATGTGGATCAAAAAGCAAAGTGAACCAGCCCTTGCAGGACAAGGTTAGCAGTGCAAGTGTCAGCAAGGCTGTTTGCACCACTCAACACCAGTTCTTTAACAGAATCAGATGTGTCAGCTACTACATTTTTCCAACCAGCTCAGCTTCACATGACACAGAAGTCAATAGCAGCTCAAAAAAGCATCAACATTCATACAAATGCGCCTCGCCACAAGATTCTTCAGGTATTGTATGTTGAGAGGGGATTGCTTTTAGTTACATCTGTGGTGTACATGGATCTGACGCAATTATCAAAAGAAGTTCTCTGCCAAATTTATGCAACTCATGACTCTCAAACTGGCTAAAAGGAGATGGATATTCCAGGAATTCTGCTGGGTGTTTTGTTTTTTAATACATTGTTCTCCGGTGCTGTTGATCATTAAATTTGGAACTGTACTGTGATTTGTCAGAAGAGGTTACCTGCTCTTTACTAAACTGGGTTATCAGCCTTGGAGTCAGGAGAAAAGCCTGGAAAAGCCAAGCTGCTGCTTTCAATTTGTGGAACTCAGGAGCATGCTCAAGATCCATCTTGAAGCCTATGTCATGATCCTCATTATAACTGTGTTAGGGCAAGGCTCAAGCATGAGACCTTTCCCATCTCCTTTCCACTATTTTCATCATGGCATGCATTATTCATGTTTACTCTTTGGATAATCAGTAAACAGGATACCATGGAGCGTCGAGGAGAACATTTGCTGCTTAAACAGGACATATGCTTCTGCTCTCTGCAAAAGATAGGAGAACCACTGGGCATGATTACCACTTCTGTCACAACAGGTCTGGAGAACTCAATTTTTGGCCTCTCTAGCCAAGGCTTTTGCTACAACTTCAAGCAGCACCTCAGGATCACATTGTACTCCAGTAGAAGAGAGCTCTTGCTGCAGTCTTTCTAATCAGAGTTCTCTGCAATTTGTAGATCAAACACAGAAAGAAAGTTTCTCCTTATAGATCTTCAAATTCACGCAGATATTTTTTTATTTCAGAAGTGAACATATCATAAGTTATTTAATGAGCTATTTACATAAGTGGTAGTAAAGAGGTTAAATAATCCTATTCCCAGCTACACAAAGAACCACCCCGTATCATTTAATCTGCCATTTTTTGCACAAGTAATGGGACAGTAGATTTTCCTCTTTATTGTCACATAAGAGTACTTATCCACTAAATAAAATTTTTTTTAAAAAACAGCCATTTCCTGTGAGTGTCTATACAGGAAAAATCCAAAGTGTGAGTCTGTTTTCTAGACAGAAAGCTATGAGATTTCATAAGATCAAAATGAAACTTTCATAATAATAGTAATTTTATAAATTGTAGTGTTTATCTATCAGCTATACAGACAATTAATGCATTTCTAAAAAATTTAGCCAGAGAAAGGAGAAAAAAAATTAAGATAAAGTCACTAACATGCTGAAAATCCCTTAACACCACCACTACCTCTCATGCAATAATTATGTTGTCATTTGTGCTCACCGAGAGAACAAACAAGAAAAAGACACAGATCCCCGACTCCTCCAAAGAAAATGTTTGTTCAAGAAACACCAAGTAGAAAACACTTTCACAAATCTTATTGTGCCCAAGAGAAGCTGTAAGCAGCACAACAGACATTTGCACTTGCCAGAACTCCATTCTAAATGACCTATTCAATACAAACGACTGTCTGGCATCGTAATTGCTGCACTGCTCATGTGCTTTTGTTTATCTTCTTAGAACATATGCATGACAAACTTTCCAAAATTAAATTATCACATATAAAGTTTGTTCTTTCTGCCATGTAGCTAATGCCGTGGATACTTTCATGGATCAATTGGGACTGAAATCCCTAAATAAANAAAACCAAAAAAAAAAAAAAAAAAAAAAAAAAAAAAAAAAAGAAGGACATTTCCTGGTAGCTTAAGGTAAGTGATCTTGAAGCCTAGGTATAATTAAACGTGAAAAGAAATAACATGCTGATAAGTTATGCATATGGTATTTATCTAATACAGCATTCCTCCCAATCTAATTTTTCCTTCTGACTGAATTAACAACCTGTTCAAATACGCAGGGTTGTTCCTACCAACAGCTTTTTCCAGCTTCCCTCAAGCCCCTAATGCATTGGTTTAGGTTTGGAAGTTATTTTTATACAGTAATGACTGTGACTGAGGCTGCTAGACTTGACTAAAATTTTTGTCATTTCTTTTAAATGAAAATTGAAAAGTTAATGCACAATTGTGCAACAAGCAGGAGGGGAAATGCTGTAGCAAAATCCATACCCACTAACGCATGAAATACATGAAGCTTTCTTCACACCCACTGTTTAAGCAGGACCCCCACAACGACTTCACTTAGGAGTCTGCACAAGAACAAATGGCATAATATCTCAAACTTTAAGAGATACAATATGTTTGCAAATTATTTCCATAAGTAGGTTAGTAAATGAAAAAAAAAAAAAAAACTTATATCAAAGCAGAGGAAAGAGTGGGAGTTCTTCACCAAACAGCTTGTCTCCCAGTAGAAAGAATGTTTTCAGGTTCATATATGCAAAAAAAAAGACATTTAAAACTCTAACGCTGTACCCATTGCTACCAGGTGAATATATCTGGAAGGTTATTATTCACGAAAAACATTTGGATGACAACTAAATTCCAGACAAGAGCACCATAAAGTTTCATTCTGCTTTCCATTAGAAATAGCTCCCTCCATATTTTTCACCACTCCTTGCACACTTCCTTCAATACACTGAGAATTCAAGCTCAAGATAACATACCTTTTTACCAGTCCCCAGTTAAGAAAGAGTTGTTAATTTTATTTCAGAGACATACAGGTGTAAAATCAAATGAGTTTTCAGCATTTGAACACGTGCTGAATTTTGTTTCTAGTGATCTGGTGGGTAGAAGAATTAGAGGCATGGAAATTTCAAATTAAAACACATTAACATTCAGTGCTGTTAACAACCATGCTGATTTCAAAAGTCATGTCCTTATTTCTTTTCGAAAAGTGGTCACCTGCACAGTAAAGGGTTTTCTTAAGTTAATAGTGTCCCTGCAACTCAGCACACAGTCCAAAAGCAATCCAGTGATGCACACATGATTTAGGACCTCACAATCTCAACTCCTAGATGGAGTTGCAGTACCCAATTCTCCCACATTGCAAAGTTCATCTTTTCACTTGGCTTACCCCTTATTGCTTAATGTGGTAAGAACATAATTAAATACTTAAAATACTATGCTAATACTACCAAATAATAACCCTCTGCTACCAAAGCCTTCCTTAGTATTCTCAAAGCCAGTCCCTTTTATTGGGAGCAATGTCAGGGGAGCTGTACACTGTTTGAGCCTCTTCCCCTTTAGCATTACGATGTTACAAGATTGAGTTATTCGATGTTTTGGGGGTTTTTTAGTGCCAAACTTAACTTGTCATTTCTCTTACCTGAAATATCTGGGAAGTAGCTAGAGAGATTGAAGAATTACTCTTCTGCCTCAAAGCAGGACCCTCACACTCACATCACCCCTACCAGAGGCTAGCTTCATCATAAATGGAGACTTCAAAAGCTCTCTAGGTCAATTCCAAACCTCAGCTCTTCTTGCAGCTAGAAATCTTGATCTACCCTTCAAGCCTCCCTTGCTATAATTTAAACCCTCTATTTTCTGCTGTCTACTATGGGGAAAGTAAACACTTAGTCCTTGTTAAGTCCTTTTCCTCATCATAACTTTTTCTCAGTTTTTCTAAACTTTGTCCTCTCAACATTTGATCTTTCCTGTACCACCTTTCTTCACAAATCACAACTTAAAACTGTAACTGAATTTGCTGGTTTCTTGTACAGTTTCCTAATTTTTATTTACATATAAAGATCAGCTCTAAATTACCTACCAACAACTTTCTAGCTCTCCTTTAGCAGGAGAACTCAAAAGAAAACAAATAGTGCTCCCTCCAACATATAGCCATGGGCTAGATCCACAGGTGATAGAAGTTGGCACAGGCCTATGCCTAGCTAAAGGATTTTGTAAATTTGAGTGGAGTAAGCTAGTTTATTTTAGTGCTGTTTTAGGAAAAACATGATAAAGAGAACGGTTAGGTCTTTTTTTATTTGTGGCTATATGAGAAGTTTAGGGGGTTTGGTTTGAGAGGAAAGGGGTGCTGTACTGTAGCCGCTATTTAGGAGATTTTTGTTTTGTTGAGCTGAAAAATTCCTCAGAAGGGCCCCTGGGTGAGTAGAGGCAAATTTAGCTTTGTCTTCCAGCTCTGATGAGTTTATTAAAACAGCAGCGTGCTACATCCCTCTAGCAAGGGGTTGCTTTCCCCCACGGGGAACGGCTTCTTTACTGAAAGTCAGAGGGTTGGATTGCGGGGCGGCCCCATGTTGTCCACGGCCGCCCAGTGCCCTGTAAAGCCGAGGGAACAGAAAGTCACGCCTGGAAAAGAGTAATTGCAACCTGTGCCGCACAGCGCGCTCCAAATCCCACGTAAAATCAGAAATTAAGTATCTGCACTGGCCGATGCTGCTCAGTCTCAGAGCACGGGGGGGACTCCCCGCCGGGGCCAGGGCCGACCAGCGGGAACACTGCAGCGCCGGGGGTGCCCGGAGCTTCGCAGGACATCGGTGGGGACGGGGGTCCTCGAAGGAGCGGGATGGGAGAGGATAAAATCCAAGGAGGAGTGCATGTCTCTCCTCGTTTACAAAAAGTTGACACCAACTCGGTTGAAAAGTAGGTTAATTGGTAGTGTCTGACACAGCTCCTCAGCAGTGACTTACTTCAGGTGCCGCACGTTACTGCTGTTGTGCTGCAAAAGGCTTTGTTTGCACCTCTCTTTGTAGCCTCGAGTGTCTGAATATTGAGTAAATCTAGGTATTTGATTTCTTTAAAATAGACTCCCGTTATTCCAGTAAACTGTATCCTTTAATAGAGTTATATTTTTAGTGTACTGAAAATACTAACAGTACTTTGCTACTGTACATGTGACCTTTGGCAATGAAATCATTTTTCCTTTCACCATCAGAACTCGCCGACATCCCTGAGCGAAGGGATGTGGTGGCGGGGAGGAAGTGAATGGGGTCAGCAAACTCACGCCCGGGAACTTACCCCGGCCAGGGTTTAGTTTGCATTTGTTTGTTTGTTTCTCATAGGAAAGACTGAAATATTTACATCCCTAAGAAGGTCTTGGATAGCTTGGCTGAGGCCAAGACCAGGATCTGGCCATGAGAAAACAGAAAACCTTTCCACTTCCAAGGATTTCGGCGGAAGCTTTCTGGACCGGAGCAGCCTTCAACCTCCCACCCTGGACTCGCAGGCAGGTGTCGTGCTGCCGGGGCCCGGTTTGTGTCGCGACAGACATAATGTCGGGGTGGAGGTGAGAGGAGGCGCGCAGGGTCAGCCCCGGGCAAGCGGCACGGCGCGCTGTGCCTGACCCCAGCACACGGATGCGCTCAGCTTTCCAAAGGCCTCTGGGACAGTTACCTTCCCTTTTAATCTTTTCCTTTTATTAACTGAATGAGGACGTGCAAGGGAAGGCACGCAGGGGTAATGGTAGTCGTGGGATTAAACACGGCAGAAATACAGACTTAGTGCCTGCGCGTTCATTCCCGCTGCTCAGAGGATGCTGCACGGCAGCTACCCAGTACTGAAGCGTCCTACACAGCGAGTGCTGCGGTGGTTTCCCTGAAAGTCTTCTGAAAAGGTCCCCCGCTCCTTGAGAGCCCCAGAAACCAGAGAAACCCTGCTTCTACCTCTCGCCTGTCTATTAACCCGCCGTTTTCTCCCCTAAAGGGCTCTGGCAGTTTGCTGGTTTGTTCTCCCCTTGTAATGCCACTGTGCAGAGCGCAGCTCTTCTTGGAGGAGGAAAGCTCTCAGCGAGATCCCCCTACTCCAGATGGGATAGCTATTTCAGAGAGAGCGAGCAGTGGCCAGAGCCGGCAGAAACCCGTGCAGAAGGACAATCTTTGAAGCTCAGCGGGAGGGGCCGGAAGATGGGTCGGACACAGGGTCCACTCGTAGGACTCTGGAGCCGGGGGAGCCGGGGCGGGGGTGAGTGCTCCTCTTTTAGCAAGGAGGTATGTAGTCCTTTCAGAGACTTCCTCTAGTGTTGCCATGTGCTGCAAAAGCCTGGAACAGGGCTCAGCTGTACCTGCCTTCTCTGCTTAGTGTAAGGCACCGCTCTGGCGTGGAGAGAAGGGGTTATCAGCTGCTCACTTCTGAAGCCCTGGGCCCCGCTTTGGTGCGGTTTTCTCTTTCCCGTGTTCCCTGTAAAACTAAGCAAAAATCAAACCCAGTTGTCTTGATCTGATCCAAAAGATGTACCAGGCTAACTCCGTTCTCAGCAGAAATGTCCTTGTTTCAATTTCCTCTGAAGTCTATTGCTTTTTCTTCTCAGGCAGGCAGCCGTGCAACCACTGTTTTAATGTGCGGGGTGAATTGTAAGGTCATCAGGGCTTTCCTGGGAAACTTTTTATTTTTTTTGTTTGCAAGGAGATGAACGTGAGAGGTCCCCAGCCAATCCCTCTCCCATTGAAATATTTGTAATTCAGCCCCTGCCTGTTGATTTTACCTCGTTGTGACAGGGCGGGGTTGCCGGAAAGAGCCACAGGGAATTAAAAAAAGAAAACAGCGAAAACAAACTAAATAAAAAATCCAATCCCTCCTTCAAATGGCCATTTGAAAGGGTCTGCTCTGCTGTAAATAAATGCTAGACCATGCTATTTATACTGTATTCTCCAAAGCTTGCAGGCTTCGTGGATGAGAAGCGAAGTGTTCCTGGAATCAGTTCAGAACGTGTTCTGACGTACAGATAAACTTCTGGAAAGTATCTAATCGCTGTGCCCGGTGCTCTGACCCGCCTCCCTTCAATGGAAATAAAGCAATAACATTCAACTTAAAGAAAGCCGCAGAACTTAATTAGTTCGATGCTTTAACGGTTATAGAATCTGCAAAACACTAGTGTTGATTTAGACACTGGCATCTGGTTTCACTGAAGTTCATGTCTATGTGCGCACTACCCACCCCGGAGCTTCAGCTGCTGCGGAAGGCGAGACGCTGGGGAAGGTGCCTCAGCCCCGGCTGGCCGCGCTGGAAAGGGGTGAGCAGGACTGGGACCTGACCCTGGTGCCCGCGCACGCCCGTTGCGCCGCCGGGCAGAGCCCGCAGAGCAGCGCGCACAGGGCTCCCGCCTGGTCATGCGAGGATCCCGCACCACCCCCCGCAGCCGGCCGGGCCCGCGGGACCGGGCCCCACGTGTCTCTTCGACGGGCTTTTTGCGCGGGGCTCCGGGCTGTTTGTCCATGCTTCCGAAATCACGCAGCAGTGTGACTCGAGTAGGCTTTTTCCAGTTGTGAAATATTTAAGACAAAGAGTCTCCTCAAATCATGAGAGTGACAGACACGAAAAAGAAAATTGATAATGTTAATAAATGGACTTTACTGGGAAGATGACATTTAGAAAAGGGCGAGATGTCTCAGGCTGAATTTTCGCTGGTGAAACAAGACAATTCTAAAAGGCAACAGATGAGACGATTTTTATTAAACATTTGACTATTTTAGAAGCTAAGCCATAATTCATCTGCACTAAAATTTAACGACTTCGATTCATCAGAAAAGTTTACTCTTGGACACAGCTTCAAAGACGGAAAAACAACCCCAATGACAGCCTGTAACGATATTCCCTCTCTAATTTGCAGTAGGCTGGTGTGTTCTTGTGCCCAGACTGAAGATTCATATTCATGACTTAGGGATTCTAAGTCATAAAATTTAGGCTTTCGCATTTGTCTTTTTCAGCCCCAAACTTGACTAAACCAGAGTCCAGGATCAAAAGTGCACAAGAACTGTCACTTTCTCGGGTGACTGCAAGAGACGCTCGCTGCAGATACTCTGACAGTATTGAGGATAATTTGGGAAACATTGGGCAACCTGGGAACCAAGGTATATTGCTTCTCCTGAGGTTTCCTTGTCAGCTCCGGTTTAACAAAAGTTGTCTTGGAGAATGTTTCTCGGAAAAGGGGAGCAAGGCTCCATATTGGACATAGAGGATGAGCAGAGTCAGGGAGGAGGTCTGTTTGGTCTTAGAACTTTGTTGCTGCTCCCGACTTGGCTTTGTTTCTCCCCTTTTTAACTATTTTCTTTCGTCCAGTGTCATTAAACCTAGAAAGACAAATGCAGAGCTAAAGGTGAGTTCGAGGTGGTGGTGCCGGGGCATCATCCCCTAAGTGTGCATTCTTTCCTTGGAAAGTGCTGGCAGGTGAAACTGATGCGTTCTAGCTGGTCACCCAGGGGAGAAAATTGCCTGGGTAACAGCCCCGAGACTCAGCGAGGCTGATACGGCCAAGGCAGCTCAGCCCTGGCTTGCCTGCCAGGAAAAGTGTTTTCCGTCACTGAAAGAGGTGTTCCCTGGCCCCGTCCTGACGTGTTCACATCCAGTCCCTGTGTGAACAGAGCTCGGCAGAAAACAACCTAGTCTGTATTTATCCTCTAGACTTGGAATAAAAGAAGCTGAATCGTTGCTTCTTGATCTTTTCATTTCCTTTCCCTGGTCTGAGTGGAATCTCCTGTTAGCTCCTGCACGTTTAAAGCCATGTCTGCGGGTCTCCCACTAACCCTAGATCTGTTTTAAAACGTATTTAAGCCGCAGAATTTACTGACACATAAATAAGCCATCAAGGCTCTCTGAAGTTCATGAATCTTTGACTGAAGTATGTGTGGGGACTTACACACTTGTTCCACATCGTGATACTTTAATAACTTTCACAGATGAATCTGGAGGNAAAAGGCACGTCTGTTTAACAAGATAATTCTTGCTTTCAGTTTTATTTCTATTTTCAACTTCCTATTCTTTTGTCCCGTGACATGGCGGTTTTTTCCCCCTCGGAGACTCTTTTCTCTTCTTTCTCCCCTCCTATTCTTAACTATTTTACAGCCCCGCTTTGTTACTGTCAGGAAAAAATGTCTGGAGAGCCCTGTCTCCTAAAGAAGGAATAGAAAAGGGAGGACTGGAGGTGCAATGTTGCCTATGCATGCAGAACATCCCAATCTGTTTTTGTGCATTGAGTTGGGGAGAGGGCAGCAGGGAGCGTGCACCCAGCCTCCGCCCGGACAAAGGGAGGCCGGACAGCTGCGCACCCGCCACAAAAGATTCACTCTTCTGTCAACTCTGTTTACTTAGTGTTGTTTCTGACCTCTGTGCTACACTTGTTGCTAATACATATGCTTATCAAACCATTTTAATTGGCTTTCTTCATAACAGTAGTCCCAGCGCTTTTTTTTTTTTTTCTACATGTGTTTTCAAACAACTTAATTGACTTCTCTAATATTCATCTTCTTGGGCTCTAGACAACGCATTTCTACCCCCACTTTTCCCAGTCTCGGAGAAAAAGGCCCAGGGATGTCTGCACGCAAGAAGCTTCACCTTTTGGAAGGGTTGGTTTTGGAGGGAGATATGTACACGAGGTAACCCGCCTCCCAAGGGCACAGCCGTGTTGCAAGCGTCGCTCCGACTGGCACAGAAGATCCGGGCCGCGCATGATGAAGTGACTGCTGGTAGACAGGCGAGCTGACTGTCCCCGTCATGTTTTAAATGCGTTTTTGCTTGCTTTGTGGCACTCGGTGGACTGGTGCCAGCCTGAGAACACCCGGAGCCACCTTGGGATCTGCCCGTCGATCCTGAGCGCAGCGTCCTACCCGACCGCGAGGGGCTCAGAGGGCGTACACGGCCTCGGACACCCTCCGCAGGCGCAGCCCGCACCCGCGTAGGCCCCTTTCCTTCACCCCGCACCTACACCCTGCGGCCCGGAGGCCGGCGAGGAGGCGCTGAGAACCCGGGCGTCTGCCAGCCTGGGATGCTGGGATGCAGGGAATGGCAGAGAGCAGCCAACCTGCCCCCCAAACCACAGACCACCACTCCCCGCAGTCTTTGCCACCTATATTAGTCACTTCACTTGAGCCTCTCCCTCCGTGCCTTTTTTTTTGACTTCAATTTCGTAATTAATTGTTGCACTCGGGTTTGCAATGGAAACAATCCTGCCAGGCCGGACGGTTGTTATGATTTGCTTTCTTTAGCCTTTCTCCCCCTTCGTAAGCATTGTTCACAGTGACTGTCTGGGCTCAGATATGATGTTGGGACAGCGCCTCCCTTGAAATGGAAACAGAGGCCTGAATAAAGAAGGGTGGAAAAAAAGTACTTTGTAGTCTGCATCGTCCATCTTTAATTCAGAGACGCATCTATACTCCTGGGAACGCCGCCTTTGATCTCTTTGATTTTTACACCAGATCTGTTATGGACTAAAATTCCTAGGTTTTCCATAGAAACATCTCCATTCCTTCGGGATATTGATGTTTTCTTCTTCCTAGGGGTTATGATATGGTAAATCAGATTCAGAAAAGCATGGACAATGCCAGCATTCA
>VXBA01001408.1:6415-24587 GCA_013399895.1 Serilophus lunatus | reverse complement strand
GGGGTGGGGGTGGGGGGGCAGGAGCCTCTCTCTCTTCTCCCAATGAATCAAAATATTGTTTATTCTGTTGCTCTTTAAGCCCAGTCACTTCAGCTGCCTTTCAGTGCCTTCAACTCTGGAAGAGGGGCAGCAGCAGCAGCAGCAGCAGGTTGCGTTGCCATGGGGACCCTACTGTATGGCAGCAGAGCCAGCCCCAAAGACAATGCCTTGCAAAGTGGCTTGAAAAGTGAGGTTTCTCCCTTTGCCATGCAGCCACTTCCGATGGAGCAAGCATTCTCCTTTCGGGACCCTCATCTTGTCACTAGAACAATGTCTATCTTCGCCTGCCAATTTTTTTTTCTCTATCCTGCCTTTGATCTATAAAAAATCAAAAGAACAAAGTCAGGGGAGAATAGGGGGCTTTTTTTTGTTGTTGTTGCTGATGCACAGAACAGGCTCTTATAATTTGGGTCTACTTTTGTGCCTGAGGATTGCAGGGGCAGGAAAGGAGGGTAGTTTATTCATGTGTGGGGCTCTCTCCAGCCCTGATGACCTTGGGCATGGCGTGTGCCAAAGGCCCCCCCTCCTTCTCCCCTCCTCTCCCCGAAAAAAGCCAGGAAAAAGTATGGGTGCTGCGCAGCCTGCCTGTCCCTAATTCCCAGATTTGGCCCTGAGAGCTCTCCTGCAGGCTGGGGCCTTCCCACCTGCTGGGCTCAGGACATCACTGGAGTAGCAATGATCCTTGCTTAGGGCCCAGATAAGATCACTCAAACATACTAATTAGTGCTGATGTTAATAACAGAGATTCATTCAACTAACAGCATACCCAGCACATTATATTTTAATGAATGATGCAAAACGTTGCTGTTTTCCAAGTCATGATTTTGTGTAAACGATAGAGGCATGAATGTGAAACTAACACCCGTTTCTAGGAAATCAGACAATTAAGGACCATGTGAGGTCCTGAGATGCTGAAATCTTGGAAAAGAAACTGGAGTGTCCATGCAAATAAGCCAGTTTGCATTGACTTCTTTGTTTGTAAGTGGCAACAGGCGTTGTCATGCATGTGTAGGACAGGCTATAAATAATCCTAGATGAAAAACTGAGTCTAGTTCTGGTTCTCTCTAGGAGCGTCAGTGGCCGGTTGAGTTCACATGTGACTCTGTGCATGCAATCCTCCTGGAATTAACCCTCATGATTTGAACCCAACTCAATACCTTGCCTTGCTTCAAACCATGGGATGTGTTGATTTCTCCAAAAGGATTACATTACAGTTACTTCCTTTCAGTAAAATTCCAACAAAGGAAACAACAGAAGTGACCGGTCTGTACTGTATCGGTTACGCCGACTTTGGTGCCCTGGCTAAAACATGTTCCTGCACGATTCACTGATTAACTCCATGACAAACTGGTTTCCTACTTAGAAGGAGTCAGTTTCTGTGCAAGAGAATACGGTAGGTTGGGGAGAGAGTGGAAGTTATAGAAAGGTTTGTTTAGGAAACTCACACATCCTTGGTGAGAGCTTGATCTCTCCCAGGCGACCTTTCCTTAGTTATTTTTGAAAGAAAAGGACCAGTTCCAAAATACCTAGTTGAAGTCAATTAATTTCAACAAGAGCATCATATCCCCTGTCTTAGTTTGTGCTTCTGGGGAACATTTGCTGTGCACTAAAAATGGAGGCAGATGCACCCCTCACTGAAGGGCTGTAAGCAGGGATTGGGACTGGGACGACTTCCTGAGGCTCAGGGTCCTTGCTCCAGCCTTTATGTCAGACACACATGAAGCAGGAGTGACACAGCCTTTTTTCGGCATTGGAGACACATGGGTAGGCTCCAGAGAGTGTTATAGCATTACATGTCCCAGCAATGTGCCATGGCAGTTTCAGGTCTGGCTGTAGATGACAACTGGAATGCTCTGGGTGCACCATCTAGTACAGGGAGACAGCCAAGTCTCCACTGCTGCGTCTGCCTGGCATCACCTAACCTTTACAAGTGTCCCCTAGCTATTGCCTACTAACTGCAGGGGTTATTTGAACCCCAGTCCCATGGCATGCCCACAAAAGCCCTCATCTCATCGCTCACGAGTTGACCCTTTACGATCTGGTGCATCCCATGTCTCAGGATCTGTGTCCAGAAACTGCAAAGTGAGTCTGTCATAAAATTGGTTTCTCAGGTTTGCCCAGGACCAATCGTCCTTCCCTTCTTCTTGTGTTTCACACCCCCACCCCGGGGAATCAACTTCCCTTCCTATCTAGTCACATTCTTTTCCCAAGATTAATTGTTGGGTCAGGGCGGATTCACCATTGTGTCAGCCTGCAAGTCCCTTTCTTTTTTTTCCTCTTTTTTTCAAGAGAGTCAAACTTCAGGCCTCTCTCCTTTCCCTCCTCCCACATCTTTTAAGGCGGGGGGCTGCTACCCTGATCCGACCTTCTAGGTTGAGAGGCATCAGCCATGCCTTTTAACTGTACAATTATGCACACTCCCTAAATGTTGCTTTAATAACAGAGTTTGAAAAAAAAAGCCACAGCGGGTCGGTGTTTAGGAAAGCAGTGAGATGCCTGGAGCTCTCCCCCTCATACACACAGACACACTTTGGATGGCTTTGCGGGAGGACCGGTGAAAGTACCCCAGCAGCGAGCTGGGGCGGCCCACATCTCCGCGGGAAACCTCGACTCCCTTCGGGCTGAGCCTTCCCTGGAAGGTGTAGGCTGGGGGCATTCAAGAAGGTGACTTGGGGAAGCAGCGGCCTGACTGACGGTGGAGTTGAGGTCCATGGAGAGCCGCGCACGGCCCCGAGCAGAGTTAAGGGCGCGAGGAGGCGATGTCTTCACGCTGACTTCTGCGCAGGGCCAGGACCAGGGAATACGGCTGGGACCGGAGGCATCGCCCCTCCCGCAGCCGGCAGAGTCGCGCAGACCGCGTACGGAACGAGTGCAGTCCTGCCATGAGGATCGCCAACATCCCGCCGTCCCTCCGCACCTCACCCCTTCACTCTGCTACCGACAAACGCGCGAGGGACGGGGGCAGAGCCCGTCCCCACGCAGGACAGCAGCGGGCCCCACCCCGGGTGACACGGTCTGGGGGTCCCGCCGACAGCTGGGGCGGGGAGAACCCCTCGGTGCGCTCCGGCCCCGGCGGCTCGTCGGGCTCTCCCCAGCCACGCCGCTCACGGGGTTCTGTTCCCAACCAGTTCTCGCTACCGTGTGAAACTACAGAGCCTGTCACTCATTTTCCTTCCGAAGCCACCGTATAAGAGGTGCTGTGAAGGAAACCCAGACACCTTCATATCTCAATTTTAATTCTTTGGACAGGAAATGTGGGTGAAAGGGGGGCGGGGGGTGGTCCGTGATCGTAAATTTCATTGATTACTTGCAGACTGTACAGAGTATATTCAAGCTTTCATGACAGCTTCTGGAGACATAATGACTGGACAATATTGCCCGAGCAGTACAAACTCTCTTTAACTACTACAAAGAAATTAGCAGGTAATTATAGGCTCGACTGTATACGTAATAGGCATCGGAAGTCAGAGAATAAGTGTAGGCAACGATTCTGAAGCAGAAGAGGAACTGTCGGGCTTCAAACTCTCATACAATAGATGCTTATTGTGCTGAGTGTCTTATTCTAATTACAGATACCTGCACAGCATAGCAAATGTAGAAGAGAGACACTTCCTTTATCTTCCTGACAGCAAAACTCATTCTTTAGAAATTAAAGCTATAAAGGCAAAATAAGCCATATGGGTGTTCCTGAAACAAGCAATAATGCTGAGCTGTGCCCTCTGCTCTTGAAGAGCGCTTTACTGTGCAGAACGAGCAGAATTTCTGACCACAATTGGACTGATGGGGGAAAGGAGAAAAAAAAACCCATACACACATCAAAACAAACCTTTTCTCGATGTGCCCAGACAGTTACCTTTTCCACAGAAGAAGCTAATTAATATAAAAGAACTCCTAGCCAAAATTAGCTGACAACGACAATCAGTTAGGGAATATATCAAGCTCTTATAACATTTAACATTTAAACAGGTTATAACATTTAAAATTATTTCTTCTGGACTCTAGGGGAAAAAATAGACACCCTTGCTTTTCCAGACCTAAAGGAATATAAATATTTGATTTTGACGTAGAGAATGTTCCATTTTTTAAAAGATGGTTTTGTTTCGAAATCATTATTGACGATCTCTGCACAGAAAAATCTGTGTCTCCTTTAACCAGTGATTTATTCTTCCGAAGAAGACCTAGCAAAAATCTTGAAAAACACTCCTAAACACTCCTAAAAACTAGTGTCCATTTTATAGAGTGCTTCTTCAATTCCCGTTTCTTTCAGATGAAATTTTCCAACGAGTTCATTTGCGACAAGACGAGGCAGTGCCTGGCATGTGCAGTTGTGCGTGGGTGAAGCCACTCACTGCCCGTC
Organism: Serilophus lunatus; assembly: GCA_013399895.1. Taxonomy (NCBI): domain Eukaryota; kingdom Metazoa; phylum Chordata; class Aves; order Passeriformes; family Eurylaimidae; genus Serilophus; species Serilophus lunatus. The sequence continues at coordinate 20,191 of VXBA01001408.1, read as the reverse complement.
CCCGCGGGTTCTCTCTGGCTCAAACGAGTCCCGGCAGTTTCTACACAACTTCGCTTTGAATATCATCTGGCCTTAAAGTTCACTTCGGTTGTTTTGCCTCTAGGGGTACGTGCTATGTTATTCTAGGTCACTAGTAACTTACAAGCTTAAGTGAACATGTGTCCACATCAAAACCCAGCCACACAGAGGCAAACAATCCAAGGTATCATTTCAGCCTGTGGGGAAGGTTGTTCCAGCAGGTCAAGTTTAAATCTGTCTGAAAGCAGAGTGGAGCGAACCGAGGAGTGCCAAACCAGGGCTGCTGACCCCGCAGGAGAATCGTGCGGCGCAGGGGAAGGTGCTCCGCGGGCGCTGACCTTTGACTCCCGGCGGGAGCCTGGGGGGCTCAGGGTGGGCACGCACCCCACGCGTGTCTGTGTGGTAGGAAATACACTCATCGAGGAGCAGCCAGCCTCTAAACAAATTAGACTTGGATTCCTTTCGATTACAAATGTCTTATTTGTGAAGTCTGATTTCCATTTTTCTAAACATCATTTTCTACATAGTTGTAAACGAGATAATATAAATGTTGATTTTAAAAATTGAAATGATTTATAGAAATAAATTCTCTGTCTAATTTGCAACGAGTAATAGCTGAATATTTCGCTCAGTGATATTCAATCCCTCTCCTGTAACAACCGTTTTGTCTAAGCTACGTTGCTGGTTTAAGCCTATCTTTTGGATTTAATGCCAAGTTAATGTTAGATCTGCAGCAGGATGTTTGTATAAACATAAATATTTTTTTTAAAAAATGCTCCTGGCTAAATCATGCCGTGAAAATAAAACACAGAGTGAGAGAAGAAGGGGAAGTGGTGTTTCCCAAAATCGAAAGACAGTAAAAAATTGCTTATCAAAAAAAGTCTCCATATGACGACAGTAAAAGTAAATCAAAGCAGAGCAACTGTTTGCAATATCAGTTGTACTTTTCCTGTTGGGCTGAGCAGTGTTTTACCGACTGGAAGTACTAGCAAGATGTGCAGGTATCTGCTTACATAAGAAACTGCATTTGTCATAAATATTATTTTCCAAAGAACCGCTTTATCACGTTCTTCCAAATAATATAGTATCCTTTGGAGGGAAAAAAAATGCTGCACATCAGGTGTCATTTTATTAATGAATGATACTCTGCCTGATAAATATGAAGGGGTACTCTTTTTATCAAAGGTGTCTGGTTTTTGCTCCATTCTCCTCGCCGCCCGTCCCGTCCCTTCCTGCCGCCGCCTCGGACGCGGAGCGCGGAGCCCCGGCCACCTCCCTGCCCGTCTGGCAGCCACCTAGAGCCACCCGGCTCCAGCCCGGCAACCGGCTCCAACGTCTCTTCTGTGCATGCTTTAGGGCGATGCCTTGGATTCCAGCCTTCAGCGATCAAATTCACGTACAAAACACTCCCGCCAAATGGCAACATTTTTTCTTTTTTTATTCTTCCCCCCCTAAAGTTTCGTGGTGTTTGCCCAATTTCAGCAAGACAGGCTTCGTCTTGTGAGACGAAGGGTAAGTCAGATTTACATCACAGTAACCTGTGTCACCTTTGAATTTCACAGGTGTGCGGTTGCATCTCAGCCCGCACATCTCTGCCGTCAGCAGTCTCCGGACGGCGTCTGAACTGAGAGGATATGTGCCATGATACGTGCTGTGTTTGCTATAGCCAGATCCAAACCCCAGCTGTTAGTGCAGCTTGACAAGCCACGCTGCGAGCGGGACAGAATAAGAATCTGTTGATCGCCCTGGTCACAAGTTCGCTTTTCTGACCTTATGTCCCTGTCCAGACGCTCCTTTGGTGTGGTCTGGTTTGGGCGTTTTTAAACCGACTTTTATTTTACTTGTTAAATAATCGGCTCTTTAACCAGCAACTAGCAATCATCAGACATTAATTTATACGGCTTTTACAAATACCTAAGCTATTTAAAATGCTGAACTGGGTTGTGTGTGGCAGGGAACATCTATCTATTGAATAGGCAGTGTCACACGGTAGCATGCTCTCTTGTCAAGGGTGATTGTGTTTTAGGCAAACATTTGAGCAAACATAAAGGCAAAGGTCAAGTACTGTTCAGTTGCAGTGCGTGCTAATTCACCTAGCTAACCAATGGGGCAAAAGTTGCATTTTCTGCAAGTACCGCAGACCAAACCTCTGCGAAGGGCATTATTAGCTGTGAGCCGGCTGTGATCCCTTCCAGACAGCTCCCGGGTGGAAGGGCTGGAGGCTCCGAGGGTGCCCGGGGTGCAGCTCCTGCACCATCATCTCCCATTGTTAACAAGTGCCTTCCAATAAGCTGGTGCTTTTTGTACTGTTCTGACCCCGTCTTCCCCCTCTTCTCCTCCCCTTTTTATCTTTCCGGTTTTTTCCTTGCTATTTAATTCTTTCCTTGTATTTTTGTACTTTCCATCCTCATCCCCCGGACAAAAAGATGGGCTGCTCATAGGTGACCGACTTGGTGCGCTGAGCACCTCTAGAGAAATTGGGTGCGCGGAGACCAGTGGCAGGGAAGTGCAATTTGGCTCCTCACTGAAAGTGTGTGGGGAGGAGGTGGAAGGAGGAACCCAGTTACTTTATTATCCTCATTCCTCCCCAAGTCGTCGTAATAAAATAAAGCCGTGTTTTGAAAAGGAAAGGCTGGAATTTATTTCTGAGGGGCATCTGCCTGCAGATTTTTCCAACCAAACCTCAGAGAGAAATTTTCCCTGCTATCTATCAAAAAAAAAATAGAGAAGAATCAAAAGACTGGTTGGTGGTTGTCACATTTGCAGCTTAGAAGCCTCTCTTTTAAGGAGGGGGGGGAGGGGGAGGGAGAGAGAAGGAAAAAAACCCCACCAACAACCAAAAAAAAAAAAAAGATGACCCGTTCCTTCCTTCTCAGTTCAGCCTGGAGGGCTCACACTTTGAATCAATAGTCATTTTGTTTGAACCAATGGCTGTGCTTCCACCCAGGCTGTACGTACAGTAGCTTTCATAATAAATCGGGAGTTCACAGTTGTGATCTTAAAATACTCAGTTTTGGGGGTTGCATGTGCAAAATAATTAAATAATTAAATAAATAACATGACTCTGAGGTGAAAAAGAAATCAACTAAAAAAAAAAAGCAAAGAAGAAAAAAAAAAATACTCAAAAACCCCACCTAAGAAGCCACCAAATAGAAACGATTATTCTGAACCCAGGCAAAAGCTCGTGAAATTCTTACTTGTTGCTTTGTGTCATAGAGGCTCTCGCCTCCCAGTCCCACACCGTGGGGTCTGGCTCTGCCTGTCTCTGCTGCTGGGAGAAGCAGGAAGATTTTTTTTCTTTTGACAAAATTCCAGGAAGAACGTCAACAAGATTAAAGACATGTTTCTGAGCACTAAATTGGTTTATGGCTAAAATGACATTAAAATCACGAGGACATATCTTCTTTGCAACACAAACTTTAAACACAAGCATACATTCATGAGAAAACAGGTTAAAAATAATAATAAACTTACCTCCGCCTGCCAAACCATCACAATTTGTGGGACGCTTCTTTAGTTCTGCAGATAACTTGACCCTTAAAGCCCTGCATTAAACACGGTGGATACAGTGAAACAAGAATAAAATTAGGAAAAAAATTGTTTTGTTATGTATTCCTAAATAGTCTAATCTCCTTCAAATGTCTCGGATTTCTTTACAACTCACTGGCTACGGTCCTATAAACACCACCTGGGCAGTTTCACAAGCTTTAAAGTTTTGTGCGAGTGTGTGTGTGTGCGTGTGTGTGTGCGTGTGTGCAGTAAGTTGTTTAAAAGGCATCGTTACCATTCAGAGGTATAAAAGTATTGCCCTGATCTTTGGCGTGATGGGATTTGTTTTTTGGATTTGGGAGAGTGGGGTTTTTTTACATGCACCTCTCATTTTACTTAACTTTTTAAAGATGGGAAAAGCTGGAAGCTTTAGTTTTTGAGAGACTTTTCTCGTTATTCATCTGTTTGGTCGCCTTAGCTGCACAAAAGCGTATCAGCTGCGTTATGAAAAATGGCCTAAGCCCAGAGAATGTCACAGTGGTCGACTTATTATTTTGGCCCTTCTTAAAAAAAAAAAAAAAAAAAAAAACTACAACTCGGGAAAGTTTGCTTTTGATGAATTCAATAAAAGCGGTACTGCAACGGAAGAGATTTTAAGCTAAAATCATACAGCATGGGGGCAAAAGCTTAAACCAGCCAGATGGCCAAAGGTAGACACAGTCTGCCCGCTGTAAACCAATTCACTGAAGTTACAGTCCTGCAGACTTCTAACTTCTTATTATGTTTATCGTGCTTTGTCTCACTCTCCCCCTCCCCCCCTCTCCCTTAAAAATGTCACAACAAACAAATAAACAAAAATGAACTTTTGCAATTCATGTGTCACGAACAATTTTTCTTTCCTCCTCTGGAACAGGAACAAGGCAGGGTTTTTTTTGTTTGGTTGGTTGATTTAGTTTTAAAAATGATACGACATTCATAGCCCCTGGGCAAGGTGTTACTTTTTAATTCACCAGCCCCTCATCTCTCGTCTCAAGGGAGGGCTTCCCGGCCATAACCAGAAAGGACAAATCTAAAGGACTGCAGGGATTGCAGTTGAAAGTTGTGCTGTGAATCAGCTCCTGTCCTTCTCCTAAGTAATAAATAGATCTAATTTATAAAAACGATTAATAATTATAATAAAAATAAATACCACGGGCTGGGGACTGTGTAGGGCAGGGCGTTGAATTCGGTGTAGGCTTTGTTTAATGTTAGGAAACATCCACAAACAGCCCTAAAATCATCAGTAAACTTTAATCTCTTCTGGAGTAAAAAGCTTCTAATTATGGTTATTTCAGTATCACTCAGAAGCTGCTATTGGTTTCCAAAAAGTTGTCCTGGCTATAAGAGAGGGCAGAGATGTTGTAACTTTTTTTAGCAATAGGATAGTTTGTGGTGACCCTGGACAAGCGCTGGTTATCTAGGGGAGAGAGTAATCTGTAGGAGAAGTGCGGGCTAAAAGCGCCCTCCCAGCCCTGCCCGTTCTGCCCAGGCTCCTCTCGCCACTTGCTCCTTTCATAGTTCTCCCTATCTCGCAGAACAAGTGTCCGCGCCTCCCCCTGGGAGGGGGACTGCAGCCGCCCGCAAATGCCTAACGCCGAGATGACCCCTCCCTCCTTCACCTCTGCCCCCGCGCCGCGGGACTGAGACCCAGAGTGTCGGATCCAGCCCCTCCAGCCCTCAGCCGGGCCGTGAGGACGGCGGGCAGAGAGGTTGGGGCCGGCGCATCTCGATGCCCACAGTCAACCTGTACCCCGACGGCCGGGGAGCCCCCGCGACTCCGCGCAGGCAGCGCATCGGCCGGTGCGCGCGTCCCCGTGGGGGTGCTGCGCGTCCCTCCGCGACAAGGAAGCAACCGTGCCCACGGGTGTAGGCGGCAGGTCCTGTCTGTTGTCCAGCAATCAGGCGGGAAATGATGCTGGCAGTCCCTGCTAGACGCGGGTAATTCCCTGGAGCCGACTGTCTCCCTAGGGCAGTGGGGATTTTAAATTTAATATTTGGCTTAATTTGTAAAGGATTAAACGAAATAGAACAAGAATAACGCGCAATTCTGCTTGTAGCCAGATACAGACCACAGGAAAGGGCGTGGGGTTGCGCGTCTATCCGAGTTTGCGAGTGGCGCACTGGACGCAGACACCTTTCAAAGAGCAAAATTTACCGCGCAGTTTCCTAACGCCCAATGACATCTGTGTCCGGGGCTGGTTCCCTTACAGGTGCTGCCGGGATGAACACGACACCTGTCACTGTGGTGGTCAGGAGCAGAAACTAGTTTGCAGTCGGTTGTCCCGGTAGGGCAATCACTTGCGAGAAGCACTGAAATAAGAGTAAAAACTTGCTGGCGGGAAAAAAAAAAAAAAAAAAAAAAAACCACCTTAAAAAAAACCCCCAAGCTCGCCCACTCGTGTGTGTAGGGAGCCGAGAAGTCCTGGGCACTGGGGTGTAAGTGAACATGTGTGTTCCACTTGGCAACCCCTGACCTTCGGCTGCCTTGCTGCTGCCCAGCGCACGGGTCTAACTCGTGTTCCTGTCTCCTTCAGTGGCTGCGCTTAACGGGTCACCTCGACGTCGGCAGGAGAGATGTCTAGGGAGATCCAGATTACCTCCTTGATGCCTTGTTCCCCAAAAGCTTGAGAAATCCGTTAAAGCCCTCGAGCGGTTGGAAAACGCCCTTTGCATGCCAAAAGATCACAGGCAGGGGAAACTTGAGGAGACTCTAGATGGGAATAACATCGCATCCTCCCTTGAGGCGTTTAGAAAATTTGGAGATGATTAAATAGGTCAGACAAAGAGGTTTTGGTTTTAATATGGAGATATTTTGTTCCCCTTAAAATAATATCTATTCTGAACGGTTTTGCAGAACAGTGGGTAAATCAGGAGATAAAGGAATGCGTCCCAGTCGCATGCTGTCAGAAGTGTACCTATGCCTGCTTACACAAAAGACCAAGACAAAGTCTGGCAGGACTGAGCCCCTCTGCCTCTGGAGTTGCCCCCTTGGCGCTTTCTCCGTAGTGCTGCTTCCTCCACGGGACGGGTCCCCCAGCCTCTCCCAGCGCCGCACATCCGTATCTTGGAACCCTGCGCAGAGCGCTTGGAAACTCCCCGGGGTGACGTGATGCTGTGAGCACTACTGGCGTCAGCTTCACCCCCCGGCTCCCGAGGGGGAAGAAAACCCGAGGGGCGCCACAGGGGCCGTGAGAGGCAGGTTGGTCCAGGGCGGGGCCATGACACCTGCCGGCCAGGTTGGGCATCCCCACCTTGGCTACCAACTGGACATTCGCATCTTGGCCACTGACTGAGCGCTACTGACATTTCACCCGTTGTGTCCCGATTCTATCGGGATCCGGGTGCACTGGGACGGCTCTGCTCCTTTCTGGGCACAGTGAGCTCAGAGTCAGCCCGAGGTCACGCCCTGGGATGCAGACTCGCCTCTCTTCTGTGGGAAATACTAGTATACGGTCACGTTCACGAGTGTGCAAGCTGTTAGACGGGCACGTGTGTCCTCCCAGCTCTGGGCTGCCCGTGAAACGCTTGTGTCCAATCCCCTCCCTGCTACATTATACTTTCTTAGCCCTGCGGGGAAACTCTCTCTGGCCCTAAGGCCCCTTGCTGTGGATTTCACACTTTCTGAGGACCTCTCCCGGAACTCTCACCCAGCCCAAACTTCCCTGGAGTAAAGAATGAGAGAGTTTGATCCTCTGAGTGTTTTCGCAAGTCAGGACACAGATAGGGAAAGGAGAATTGAGAAGATTGTTCCTTCTGGCTGCTAAGGACGGGCTTGGGGGCAGGGGCATCCCCGGCAGTCATTGCAGTTCTCAAAGGCTGTGGCTTGTTTCAGTGTTTACTCCCCGTACTGCAAATGTCACCAGAATGCAACTTTAGTGCTTTGCGGTTAATATTCTTCGCCCGAGGTCTATCACTAGCATTAATTGTCCCAATAAATTGAGATATAGTGTGCATAATGCAATGTAACAATATGGTTATATTCCACGTGTATGACTTAATTAAGCTATTTGCAGCCTGATGCTGCAAGTCAACGGGTGTGCAAGTGGATTAACAATGTACTGTTCTCGTATCCTCAGGATGGTGCATAATTACTTTACTGGCGGTACATATCAATTTTTGATGATTGCAGAACACATGCTCACTTTACCAACAAGCGCTTTAATAACTCTCCGTTGTGTTTTAAAAAAGCGTTGTTTGGAAATATTTGGAAGCCTCTGCAAATAATGTTCGAGGCTCGTGGAGCGAGGTTTAGACCCGATCACTGTTTGATGGAGTGCAGAGGTTGTAAGGCAGCGCCCGTTTCCTCTGCCCGCTCCTGGGGCCGGTGAGGGGCGCGGAGCCAGGAAGGCCGTCGAGGCACGCAGGCAGGCCCCCGGGCTGTCCCCGGGGAGGGGGCATGCGGAGAGTCGGGGGCAGCTTGGCCCAACACATGCTCCTGACATTTGCGAGCGGAGTAATGCAATTAGGAAACTCGATTACGGGGCTGCGGCGACTCTGGGGAGCCCCGGGTCTTTGTTCCCAGGAAGATGGCGACAGGGTCGGGCCGGCGGGATTTAACGTGTGCCTCTCCAAGCAAAGGTGGAGAGGTATGAGTGCCGACCTTTCTGGGGACAACCTAATTTCTGCAGTCTAATCGCGTTGGGGAGGCATGTACCATCCATCAGAGCAAGTTCCGTGGGCGACGCCGAGCGGGGCCGAGCTGCCTGCCTGGCCAGCCATCGCCGCCGGCCCTGCAATCTGCAGCACCAAGAACACCCCATCACAAAAATAAGAAAAGAGAAAACAACATGCTAAGAGCTGATGCATGTGCTTGGCACGCTCAAGCGTCGCTTGGGAGGACCTCGAGGGGCCGGGGTGGGTGCGTCCGTCTGCGGGCTGGGCCCGGGCTCCGGCGTAACCAAAGGCAGATGGGCTCCTTGGCTTGGGAGGGAGTTTAGCAACTCTCGAGAGCCGGGGCTGGCCGGCGAGTGGGCTGCCAGCACGCGTGGGGTAGAGAGCAGCCGCTGGCGCCGGGCGTGGACAGCTTAGCGCGGCCCGCGCGGCTCCAGGCGCCCCGCTCCGCGCCTCCCTGCGCCCAGGAGTGGTGTCGCTGCTGCTGCAGACCTTTCTGGAAGAAAACGATTTGTTCTTGTACCTGAAGCAGGTGATGTTTATGCAGAGACATCTGAATGACAGCAGGAGTGAAGGACAAATCTAATAAAGCCTAATAAACCGTGAGAGTCTAAATGTCATTAAACTTACAAAGATGAGAATCCAAATCACCAAAAAGGTAAATGTCTTCATTAGTCTGATCTCTGAAGACTGTCGAACATTTCATTAATTTATAATTTATGATTGTTTGACAAATATTGAAAAGTATGTAAATATGAGGGGGATAATGTCTTTTCTGCGGGAGATAAGGAAATGACCCAAACTGTACGTGCCTGCTAGATTACACACGAGGTTTCATCTATCTGTTATCAAACTGTGCTTTCCCTTTATACAACATATTGTGCAACTGACAAGTGAAATAGTGCAGATAAACCAATGGTTTAAAACGTAATAAAGACAACAGCCATTTGCATTTTTTACATTTTATTACAAAGGTAATTTACTATGACACATTTCTGAATGTAATTTATGAAAACATTTTAAGGCAATTATATAATGTATACAGCACTCGGAGACACAGAATATCAGATAAATAATAATCTTATGGATCTTCAGAGACTTTCTATAACACTGAAAATATAGACTTTCACAGGAACAGCAGTAAAAACATAAAATCATAGAAATAAAATGCAGAATGATGTAATAAAGAGGAAATGGGTATACTTCGAACTAGAATTGCAACATTAGATATTCAAGGAAACAATCTCATCTATTCCAAAGAACCAGATCATCTCAGAATATTTTTTTTCCTTCTCTGCGTTGTGAAATAGGCTTCTAAAAGAAAAGAGGATTTCCAAGGAAAACATCTTGCACTCCAGTCCTCCTTAGTGGACCAAAAAGTGGACGTTCCAATGGGGATCACGGGGAGGCAGGGAACAGCCTCAGCCTCCCTTCACGCTTCTGTGACAAAGGGGAATTGTGTACTTGTTATCACTCCTCGTCCCGAAAATAAAGGAGGGCAGCAGGCGCTGTTTGGCGCGGGCAGAGGTGGCTGCGCAGAGCCAGGGCCCGGTGGCGAGGCCAGGCTGGAGGTGCGGGCAAACCCGAGCAGTGTCGGCCGCTGACTGCCCTCTCTGCACCCCACCGGCTGGACCCGGGGAAGATTTCCGGAGTCCCCTCACTTCTCAGCACAGCTAACACTTGGTCATGCCCAAGTGAAGTCCACGGTGGCCACTGTTTCGGTGGGCGAGGAGCATGGGGTGGCTGCCCGGAGGGGGTCCTGCGACATCTGCCCCCGCCGCCCCCTCCACTCTCCGCGGCTGGCGCAGGAGGTCTTCGCTGCTTACCGTGGAGAGCAGAGAGACGCCCAGCAGACGAAAGGGGACAGCATCGCCCGATAAATGTCTCCAGGTGGTTCAAACATGTCATTTGCACCCAGGGGGTCAGCAACCCATTGCATGCAACTGCCGTGGGTTTGAGTTTTGTGTTTGGGCTTGTTTTGCTGTTTGGGTTTTTTTCTCTTCAAAGCTACCCAGTAGACAATAAGCCACAGAGCAGAGTTTTGTAAAAGCCCTGCATTCCACAGAATGGTCTCTGTGTCTTTGTCTTTAAGTAAAACAGTGCCCTTTGGTCAAATGTGCCTGTAAGAAGCTTGTAAAACAAACCAGAAATCTCAGTTCGTCCTGGAGACTACAACCAAGTCACTTTATTCCCAAATCTTGCAAACACGTTAGGAGTGTTAGAAGTGGGACTAAAAAGTCTCCTAGCAAAGCTGGTTACCTGCTGTGAGCCTCACTGCCACAGACCCTTTCACCAGACATATTAAATCTCTTACCCTAAGAAAACAGGCACTTGTCACAATTGAAACACGACGTATGGGGCAAGGGTATGTAAGAGTTTAAGGAACTTTAAATCTTCCGCGGATGCCCTCCCGAGCGGAGGTCCCTAACATACAAACCCGAGAGGCCTGGAGGGCCTGTCCTGGCTCTAAAGTTTCTGAGGGCCACGCTCAGAGAGATGGCCCTCGACGGCTTCCCTGTCCACTGCCAGCACCTCGCCCCTGGCCTGGCCCGGCCCTTAGTTTTTTATGGGACGAAAGAGGTTGAGACGAGATGGCAGGTGATTTCACCCCCAGAACCCCGTTTTTGACGCTCTCCTTCCCCGTCGGTTGTCCCGGCTGCCTCCCCCGATGGCAGATCCCAGCGCTCGCCTTAAACCCGAGGCCGTAGGGAACGTCCAGCGGCAGCGCTGCCTGGCCTTGGGAATTGCCGCTGCCGTCCCCCAGCAGCCGGGACGGGGGACCGTCATATCTGTTCCTCCAGCCCTTCGTCAGCACACTGTCATTCTTTCCCATCTCTGAAGTAAGTGGCTTATTACAGATTATTTAATTTGATGAGCAACATTCCCACCAGTCTGAGCAGAGTCTTAAATGGAAAAAGGTTTACTTGGAATTGCGAAGCAGTTTCAATGTTAATAATTAGAAAATAAAGAGGCAGGAGCACACAATTTTTTTTCTGATGGAGACAAGGAACAAGAGATGTCGTGCCCCACCTTCCCACATCTGCTACCAGGGCAGGTCCTCTCTGTCCAGTCCTTACCCGGCTGCTTCTGACCATCTTGGATAATGTCTGGCAATTGTTTAAAACTGGAAAATGTCCCCTGAAATGTACATCAAATATATGTCAGTCGACAGAAAGACACTGGCAACCCTTTTTATAGGGTATAAATGATTTTTTACAACACTCTCGGGTTTGTAAATTGCAATGAAAGGAGGGAAAAAGGCAGAGACGGCCGGAGGCTGGACTGGGAGTAGCCCACCGAACCCTGAGTCATAAAAGTGTACAATGAAAGGGCTTTATTGTCTCTCGTCAAGCAGTTCATAAGTGACCCCGTTTATTTCTGAATAGCCATGTTTTGATGACTTATAGTATATGCAAAAACAAACTTTCCCGCGGTGTTTTTTTCTCTGTCATGCTTTTCTTTTCAAACAGCCAGATGATTTTAAAAAGAAAAACACCCAGAAATGATAAATCGCGTCGCATAGCTAATGGCTGGAGGGCGCGTTTACCAATTCATAATCATTTATTCTTGGTGATGTATGACCCTTACTCTTAAATCTCAAAAGCTTCTATTTGAAGGTGTAAATAGCTTTCTCCCCCCTTGCAGTAAACCTTACTGCATTAGCAGTGATTGATCTCCTGTACAATTCGTCCCAGAGTGCTATTTTAGAGGGGGAACACTGGCTTTTGGAGATTAACTGGGGAGTCTGTTACATATTAATGAACCTAGGAGATATACTAACGTTTTGGTAATTTAGTTATTTGTGTCTATAGCTTTCGCCGTTATTTTCTCTTAGACCCCCGCGGTTGTTGTACATCGAATTAAAAAGTGGTCCTTCAGCATCATTTTTTCAGTGGCAACTAAATGCCATTTAATGTGAAAAACAAATGTTGACTTGTCTCTTGAAGGAAGTGTGTTTCTTGGCAAGATATCAAAGTGTTTTAAACTGTATTAGAAGGGTTTGTTGGTTTTCTTACGCGGAGCCTACGGTAGTGTAAGGAAACAGCCTCTCGGTGGAGGCACCGTCGGAGGGGGGAGCGGGCGCTGCGCAATGCTGCACATAGGTGCACGCTCGGGAAGAGGCTTTCGCTGCAGCAGGAATGCACAGGCACCTCTTCGCTGGGATTACAGTCTTGATTAACGTGCTAATGAATAGGGATGCAAAGAGTCGTCCGGAAACCCGTCTGTGAGAAGGAGGAGTGAGAAACTCCTAGGTTGGGCTTAGCCAGCAGAGAGACCAACTTCACTAATATGCCATTAACCTACTGCTCCTTAGCAGACACTCGGGCAAAACACCTCGGAGATGTCTGAGACGGGGCTGAGGTGGAAGCAGGGGGTGGAATCCCTGCTGGGCTCTCGCCTGTGCCCCCGCAGCTGATGCAGGACTGCGGAGCGGGCAGGGCAGCCTGGAGCCGCCGGGCCAGGCACAGCGCACTCGGCGCCGGGGCAGCCGCTGCCCGACTTCTCGGCGAAAAACTAATGTCGGGGCGGGGTAGGGGAGAGAGGAGCCCGACGTGGGTTTTTTTCAGCGATTCCTCTCCCTATTAACTTTGACATCTTGCTCGGATTTATAAATTAGAGTTCATTATCCTCGAAGGTCGTTAAAGTAGGCAGTTCAGCTAAGAATTAATGCGTGCAAACCCGCTCGCTACAGCTGGCTTCGCCCTGACCTGTCTGCTGGGCTCAGGAAGTTGGTGGAGACTTCAATCACTTCAGTGGTCAAGGAGAGACCTCGGTCCCTTCTGCCCTCCTCCTCGCCATTTATCGCCGGTAGAAGGTTGGAACACAGCTGGCCACCAGCCTGGAGAGAACAGCGAGGGGATCCCCAAGGAAAATGGATCTGCCCTTACTTTTGAAGGGAACGAACATGTTTCTTTCCCCGCATACTGTCCCAAAGTTAAACGTTTGTTTAGGACAAACTCGAGAAGCAACAGTCGTTGCGAGAACCTTGTTTTCCCCTTCTCCTTATGAATAACAAAGAGGTCATAGGCTACTCGGCCAGTTGGCGAGGAAAGAACTTTTGTTTTCTGGGGCGATTTATGTTCTTTATAAATATGTGGTTTGGAAAATAAAAAGAGACTTGAAAACGTTGTTACAATGAAAAAGGACAAATTAGAAGACATTTTCTGTGATCAAAGGAGGAAGAGAAAGCGAGTAGGGGTATTCAAAAAGCTTGACTTATTCACACAACTCCTTTGGAGCCCAGGGGCAACAAGCGTGTCTTACATTGAAAAGGCGGCTCTATTCAGAGTGCAGGTGCGAAGTGGTGTGGCACATTCTGCCACATTATGTAAAGGTTGTTGGAGATTAGTGTTCAGACTTAATAACTAAAGCGCTTGATTTACATTGGAAAAAAGCCTTCTCATCCGTGAAAGCAAAATAATTTAACGCGTGATCATTTCGAGTGCTGCTGATATCCTAATACTTGCATTGTTCTCGGCCAAGTACTAGAGGAGCGCGGATTGATGCTTTTGGGAACCTATCATTTACAGCCACTGAACTCTGCTCAGAACTGGAGGTCTGGAGGAGAGATAAAAGAGAGGCACAAGAGAAAAGTTTCGCATTAGAGAAAAAAAAAAA
>VXBA01001407.1:0-21950 GCA_013399895.1 Serilophus lunatus | reverse complement strand
AGCCCCATGCCACGCCCCCAACCCCAGGCCACGCCCCACAGGCTCAGGTCACGCCCTTCTGTCGCAAGTCACGCCCCCACATGCCTTACATAGGCCAACAATTATTTCCTTAGATAAGAAATTTTGGGATTTTCTGTGATTTTTTTATACATTACCATACATAGTATTGCTTTCATTCACTGTGCCTCAATTAGGTATTTTTTAGGGTTACTGTTTTTTGACATCTATATGAGCTTTTTTAACATATTTCAGCGACAGAAGAGACTTGCACAGGACAGTGCTTCCTGTCATCTCCTTTTTGTAACATACCTTTAAGAAGTTAACACTTCTTTAAGAAGAAAAGGCAAATTCCACCGTGGGAAGAACTGCTCTTTCCCCCTGCGCTTGCCGTGGTTAGCGTTATCCACAGGATATCTATCAGCACTGTTTTGCAGCTGGTGCTTTAAAATGTACAGAAGGGAGAGGACAGTTGAACTCCACAGTCTGTACACTAGGAGATGCTACTGCTGTCCCAATTTTATCTGCTGTCACAACTGTTTCAAGACACTGAAACCAAACTAATACTGTAGACAAAAAATGGACACTGGAGTCACTGACGACTGGAGTCAGCAATTTCTCCATGTGTTTGTATCTGCTTATCACAGCCTTCAGGGAATGCAACTTTCCCAGGCCAGAAATTCCCAATTCTCACCAGAATAAATGGGAGTTGCAAATCTTAGCAGGGAATAAGACTGAATTTGTAGAATGAAAATGTGAAAACAATTAAGAAGGGCATTATATCTTCAGCAATCCTTGTTTGTACAGCTGTACAGGTAGTCTTAAAGTCATCTAGAAGGGCGCGAAAATCTACAGCTGAATGAAGAGATGGTTTAAATGGAACATTTGGTTCTTCTTGGCTTGAATACAGGAAAACAAATAAGAAACAGTTCCATGGAAATCCATGTGGCCGTAGCAACATAATCTCAGTATAACAATGAAATTATATATTATCACACAGGATACAATATTGTCATAAAAAATGTTCCCACCTTGTGGGAACAAGTTAAGGTGGCTGCACCAGCAGATTAGGACAAAAACATTCCTTTAGCCTTGAAACCCATGTTTCGACAGAGAGTAGGAGGAAGCATGCATGGTGGTATGCATGATAGGTGGCTGAAAGCAGCCACAGGCTGCATGAGAAAGCGAGCATGTGAAATCGAAACATGGAGTTGCAAAAGTTGGCAGACTGGCAGCGGATTGGCAACGGCAGGTGCTGTTTTACAAAGAGTATAATAAAAGGGGACAAGGAACCAGGGCTCAACACAAAAGAAAAGCGTCTGTGAAATCCCCAGTTCAGTTTTTGTCTGTGCACTCTCGTTCATCCACCACCAATAATTAATTACCCTGCTAATTAGCAACCCAAGCACCACCTGTTTCTACTTTCCCTAAAAAACACTGGAATATTAAGTTAAACTTGGCGTTTCAACCTTGCACTGCAAATAAGGCCTTCCAGGGGTTCCTGGATGCTCTGCCATCACAGGCACCTGCCTGAGAATGTGCTAGGGGAGAAGGAGACAAAATGATGAGATTTCCCAGATGTCTGATATTTTTGTGGGCTAGTATCCTCAGATGCACCAAAAGAAGTGTGGCCAAAGTCGTCAGAGGTGATTCTGCCTATCTACTCTGCCCTGGTGAGACTCCACTTGGAGTGCTCCATTGGGCTCTTGGATCCTCAGCACAGGAAGGACACTGACTTGTTGTACAAGGTCCAGAACAGGAATACCAAGATGATTAGATGACCGGAGCACTTCTCTCGCGAGGAAAAGCTGAGGCAATTGGTTTTATTCAGCCTGGAAAAGAGACAGTTTAGGAATGACCTAATTGTGGCCTTCCAGTACCTGAAGGGAGCCTACAAGAAAGCTGGAGAGGAACTTTTTACGAGAACATGCAGTGACAGGACAAGTAGAGATGCATTCAAACTGAAAGAGAAGAGATTTACATTCGGTATTAGGAAACATACTCTACTGAAACAGGTTACCCTGAGATGTTGTACCCTGAAAGTGTTCAAGGCCAGGCTGGATGGAGCTCTGGACAACGTGGTCTAGTGGAAATTGTCCCTGTCCACAACACAGAGGTTGTAACAATGCGACCTTTAAGGTCCCTTCAAATCAAATCATTCTATGATTCCCAGATTCTATGGTATTTCCCCTCCTTTGTCTCTGGCAGAAAAAGAAATCTGAACAAGTTCCATATTCCAGAAAATGTACTTTGGCAGCCTGCAAGACTTTCTAAACAGAGGGTGAAAAGAGATTATATTACTTAAACGATTTACATTTTCTACTTTAAACACTCCATTCGTATAAACTCTCCTATGACTTGCCAGGGAATTCTTCCCGATGAAATGTTCCGTCTCACCTAATGAAGACAAACTCACAAAGCAATGCTTTTATGTATTTTTTTATTTTATAAATACCTCATGTACTTATTATATTTATTTATTTGAAAACCAGAGTCGTGCGCAAAGCAGCCAGTCCTGTCTGCTGGGCGTGCAGCGGCTCCTCTGGATTTCTGCTCTCACTTCCTCTCCTCTGTGTCATCCCACCCCATCCCACCCCACTCCACCGCACCGCACCCTACCCCATCCCATCCTCAGCCCGGCTCATGCCGCCGACCTCCGGCCGCCCCTGGCCGGGGCCGTCCCCTCCCCGCCCCTGGCAAGCCCGCCGCGGTCTCGCCACCGACGGGTTCTCCCCGTACCGGCTGTGGCTCTGCCGGGCGGGCCGCGCCGTCTGGGACTGGTTCTGTTTTCCTGCTTCTTTGTCCTGCCAGAGAAGGACAACAGCAGCACTGTAGGGAGGAAGGTCAGGCTTGCTCCATGTAACCATTCCTGCTCCTGGTATCAGTTTCAGTCTCCCACTTAACCAGAATGTGGTCAGGCACAGCATGTTTTGCTATCTTTGAAGCCACAAGTTTTGAGCTCTTCTTTGGCACGGTCTGCATGAGCTGTCTGTTCCTTTAGCACTATGAAAGCAAAGGCACCTGAAAGACAAATGAGCAGAAGTCACAAACCTCATATTAGATACTGGCTGGCAAGACAAGGGATGCTCATTTGAATGCCAAGGCAGTTTTCAAATCATGTACAATGTAGGAACTGACAAGAAAACCATAGATGCTCTTTATAAAAGCGAGTCAGACTCCAGTCCTCAAATGATGGCCCAACCTTTTCTTGGCATCTATAGATCAGACTGATCTCAGAGATAACAACAAGTCAACAAAAGTGTCCTTGTGATCCAAAGCTGACCAACACAAATCAGCTGTTCCCATTCTGTTCAAAGGACATCTCTAAGCACAACCTCGTGATACTACATGTGATACTGTAGATGAAAATGCATCTGAAGAAGAAGGTAAATGCTTCTACTTCCCTCCTTTCATATTTCTATGGTACTCCTTTCCCCTTGCAGCCTACCTGTGTCCAGCATTAGGCTGAAAAACACTGGTAACTAAGTTAAGTCTTGAAGATCTAAAGGCTCTCCCTTCTCCAGCAAACATGTGATTTTTGGACTGCCTAAGATGCCATGCAGAAACTCCCTTCTCTATCTGGTTCCAGCTCTTCCCTCCCTGCTCAAATGCCACCATGGCTCAGAAACAATAGCTGGTGTAACAACTCCTTTACACCTAAGTATCTCCTAGCATGTGCCTGAGTTAGAATTTAAAGGAAGTATATGTAGATATCCTGTCAGGACACTGCTTTCACATACCTTCTCCTTTGATCTTATCTGGATACCCAATCACAGCTGTCTCAGGGACCTCAGGGTGATCAGCCTTCACAAAAAGTGAAACAAAAATACAGAGATTTTAACGACTTCTCCAAGCCCTACAGAGTTTGTGCCAGACGCTGTAGGAACAAAACGTCTTGCCATATCTCACTCTCTCCTTGACAGGTCCTGCTGAAAGCATAACAGGAAAACTGGATGCTGACTTTCTACCACACAATCAGCTGGCTGGCCATGGCCATGGCCACATATCAGGGAATAGCCCTGTACTGGCCTTGCTTTTATACGCAAAATCAAGTACTCTTACATCCGTCGCTGAAACCACTGCACACTAAGCTGAATTTGCAACTGCTGGAAATCTGCTTTCCCCTTCTTTGTGTACAACTATGGTCCCAAGTAGTAACTGACCAAATCACAAGGAAAACCAGTCATGCAGTGCTCAGTGCTACAGGGAACTGTGGCCAGCAGAGGAAAAGTGAAGCTGCCAACATCACAGTCTATATTTTACTGGTGTTTATAAGTGCCCAAAGCCCACCAGAAGGCAGAAATCAGATTTCTTCATCTTCCCAGAAGAAGGGAGAGTTATTTTGCCAATTGCATTTTCATTATTATGCTAGACATCAATGATTTCTTCTGTTGCAATTCAGAATTTAAGTTAACGTTCTTCTGCAGTAAGACTACAGTTGGGATGAACAGACCAGAAGAAATCACATATCTGAATCCCACACCAAAGAATGGATTATGTTACCTTAAATTTGATTAAAATATGAAAGAAAACATCATACAGCAATCTAAGCATATATTTGCATATGCATGTGTATACACAAACATAGACTGTGAGAGGAACTGGATGTTATAGCTGTGATCAGAAACCCAAAGAGACAAAAGAGTTACAGAGGAGAAAGATCCTGTGTTCCATGTGAACACAGCTCAGGTTTATCAGATGTTACATTTAAGTGACATTTGCAGGCAAGACACATAATATAGAAATAAATGTCAAGGTCAAGCTTTAAAGATAAATGCTCTGAGGACTTCTTAATTCCCTGAGATAATATTATTTTCTCTCAAAATGACAGGTAAGCTTTGCAGCTGACATCAATCAACGTTGCATTATGTTTAACACATCTGAATTCTCAGGCATATTCAACTAGTTTGGATCAACAAGAACCACCAGTTTTGGAAGGAGAGGTCAGCTGTTAGCAGGAGACAGAAAACAAATGGGAGAAAGAATTACAGAGGGTCCACCAGCATCCCAAACAAGAGCTGCAATGGTACATCACTGAGAGGAAACACAGTCCCGACAGTTCAACAGCAGGGACTGCCCACAGTGTGACTCCTCTCCCACTTCCTCATTTGTTGTCCCCTAAATAAAAGGGAACTGTTTTCTCTTGCACATTTGCTATACCCTGTGCATCAAGCTGTGTGTATGCTGGGGCAGGGGTTTGAAGGCAAGAGACACTTTGTTTGTTTAAATTCACAAAGCTGCTTTGAAAGTGTCACTGCACCCCAAAGATACACTCTGTCAAGGGATCTCTATCTGCTCAGAACTTACTATTGCATCTTCTATCTCTGCTGTGCCGAGCCTGATGTTAACGACATCATCCATGCGCCCTGTTATCTGGTAATAGCCTTTCTTGGTCCTGTAAGCACCATCCCCTGTGAAGTAATAACCTACAGCAAAAACACATAGGATGTCAGCAGCAGGAAGTGTGTCAGCCTATAGTTTTGCGCTCTGGTTTAGAATAGACCATGCTCTAGGATGGGCAAGTAGGGTAGGGTGGGTGGGGCATTTCACAGGCCCTCCTAAGCTTACAGCTGCATGACCTGCCTCACATCGTTTCACAATTCCCTTTGCCATCCCTGACCTTTGTCTGCTCTATTCAGGCTGTGCTGGCTCCTATAAGCACCTGAATAGCAACAAGACAGTGACATTCAGATCTCTGCCAAGATGGACAAAATCAATGTAGGCCATCAGCAGCAACCACTGGCTGATAGTAAAACCAAGTCCAGCAACACGAAACAGTGACATTTACTTGGATTTACAGAACCAAGAGGGGCTCTCTGATCTCACTAGGCTTTACATGCCTACAGCTGCACATCAACTGTGTGCTCAGGCCTGGTACATACAGCACTAAGTTAAAACCACTTCAAATGCCATTTGCCATCATGCCACAGGTTATTTGTCAAATTCAGATCTGCTGGTAGCTACACCTCAAGCACTTAAGGAAAACTAAAATTGTTCAGCTGAAAGGGAGTAGTTGTATTACATTTCGTGCATGGGAACACTGCCAATTTTTCCTATCACAGTAGGATGGATGAAAAGCGATTTTCCCTCCTAGTTAGCAAAGATTCAGATCTAAGATAACAGTCCCTCTCCAGCATATGAGCATAGATTAACACTGCTACCAGACTAGCTAAAAAACAAACAAACCATCAAACCCATGATAAGCATGGTGTTTCGAGGGTCTAAAATATTTGATGGAAACCAAAAAAGACCCAGCGTTTTCCAAAACCTTCAGTATCACTGTTAGATCCAGTAACACAGATTGTGTTGGGTTTTCACTAGAGCTGTATCTAGATCTGAATTATTCCAGTGGCACATCTGAGCAGCAGCAGGTAGCTAGTGCTATGAAATCTGAAGGTGATTCTTGCCAGGATGCATTATTGGCCAATTCATGGACTTTCAACTGCTCTTCCAGATCAATTAAACAATGTCATCTAAATATCAAGAAGACATTGGATGCAAATATATATTGAGTAATAAGGGATGATAAGATCATTCATTTTCTTTTACTAGTTTCCCATTCTTATTATCCAATCCATTTTGTACAATTTTCAGGATTGCTGTTCTAATTATTGTCTACCCCATAGCTTTCAAATCCCTTTCAGTTGTTCTCCTGAGTGAAGACAGTGGTCTTCCTTGTCCAATCTCCAACAAAAGATGTTTCCCCACCACTTCTAATTACTCCCAGATACAACTTGATCCATTTCAAAAAGGAAGGATGTCATGCAGCCCATGACATCAGGGGTGAGATTAAGGGATGCAGGAGGTACTTTCATGTCCAATATGCCTATTTCCAAGTGGGACACATAGCTCCAAAGAAAAGGTACTTGGACTTTAAATCTTGGGCATTAAAATTTTCTAAAAGATACATGCCCTTTTGACAGCTAGAAAGACTACCTAAACCCATCAGCACATGCTTGCAAACATGTGACATATACCCCAAGCCACCATGATCTGGATAGTACGGAAGTATTATAAAGTGCTGCTGAAAATATTCAGTGTGCTTACACTGCACTGCAAACTGCCTTACCTGGGTAGGCTTTGAAATAGGCATCAACAAATCGCTGATGATCTCCATAGACTGTTCTTGCCATGCCAGGCCATGGGTGGGCAATGCAGAGTGCACCAGACACATTATTGCCCTCTATAACCTTTCCCTGCAGGTTTGAGCACAGGAAGGATGATCAGGTGAACAAAATAGGAGCAGTAAGGTCTTCTGTGTCATTGATATGGCAAGAGTCACCCTATTGCTCACTGCAGATTGCCAGTGGAAGGCCACAAATGGAGAAAATTAATCCACTCGTGGAGCTATTATGCATTGCACTGTTTGTGTCATGCCTTCCTCACCCCTTGAGGCCAGCAGTACAGCAAATAAGACCAAAAGAAAAGATAATCTTATGATTCACCCCGGGGCAATTCCAGTAAAGATATTCCAAGCAGCCAGAGGATTCCTGGGATGAGGCTAACTGGACCCCTGCCTTCCACTTTTACCTTTGGTAATGGCCATGCTCCCTTACCAACCTCTATATGGAAGAAATTACATGCTTTACTATGTAATAGAGCGTTGGAGTGCAGATGGGGATCACTCCACACAGCTCCACAGACCAGCACCAATTTTCTCACAGACAGGCACAGTTGCAGGGCCTCATGCCTTGCATTTCCCTTGGAAAACTCCATCACACCTGTTGGATGTTTCAGTCTTGCCTCATCACTGGATGTTGCATAAACTACTCCAACTATTCAGTTCCCTTGTTCCCAGAAGCTGTGAGTCTTCTGACTTCTCTTAAAAATGGAGGCAGCAGCTCTTAAGTGGCAGTAGTGCAAGACCATAAAAGTGGTACTGAAAATGTAAAGAACTCTTCTATAGATTTGTTGAGATCTTGCAAGGCCAAGTTCGCAAATCTGTATGGATGACTGAGATATGCTCAATATATATAAGTAAATTGCTCATTTATTCTACAGTTTTAATGGAGAAGCAAGCATCCTTCTGGATCCTGTTCCTCTGCCATCCTAAAGGTGATTAAGGCAGAACCACACACCAGCTTCTCTTTTGGGCACGCAGCACAATTTCAACTCACATTCTTATCCATCAGCACAGGCACAATTCCAAAGAAAGGTCTCATAGCCATAGCTGGAATGATCTCAGCTTTTTCCTCTGAAGGCCGTGGGGCAATGCAGATACCACCAGTTTCTGGAAGAACAACGACATACAAATGAACAAAATATATGCAGTCCATCCAATGCTGGATGAAAAAAATCCAGCTCTTCTTAGGTCAAAAAGAAAACAAAAAAGTGAAGCCACCTTGGAAGAAAAAGCCACTTAAAAGGAATTATGCAATGCCAAAAAGCACAGCCATCTGAAAGCAGCACAGGCTTGGCATGGGCTGTACTCACCCAACCCCATTTCCTACACCAGAAGTGATTTTACAGGGAAAGCATAAGCGTGTCAGGGGATTTACCTCTCACTGGTGCTTCTTCAGCTGTTTAAGGTTAGCATGAAAAGCATTTTAGGAGTCTGAATTACTATTATTATAGAGTATGAGATTAACCCACCCCTTACAAGTAAATTCAGCTTATCTTCTAGTAAAAATTGAACCTTTTAATCGTCGTTGGCTCTCAGCACATAAGGCAACAGGGAAGCTTGCTCTTTCTCTCTCTCTCTTTCTCTCTCTCTCTCACCACAGCGCTCTCTCACCACAGCTCAGCTGCTGCTGCTGAATAGGAACCCGGACCCCTCAGGAAGAAAAGAGCTGCTGGCCCCAAAATTTACCCCCCTCCTCCCCCACTTTCTTTTCAATTTGAAACATTGGTAAGACTGTATCTGCCTGCAGCCCCCGCCTGGGCTGCGTTTCAGCAAGAGTCACATCCACCACCTTAGTTGCAGCAGCTGCGGCCACAAGACTGGACTAAGAGTTTAAGCAAAAAAAGGGGTTTTCTTTCTTTTGTTTTTAGTACCATTGTTCTGTGCTCTATTACATACGTATATATTTGTCCTAGGTTAAGGACAATAAAAGGTGTCATCAATGGATGACAGACGTATAGAAAAAGGCAACAATTTATTGAATACATGGGGTGGGTATGAATATGGATGGGTGTACGGATGTGGATATGAATGAACCGATATGAATTTGCTACTGAAGTGGTGAACCAAAGACAAACCCACGAAACAAGAATCAATGTCCTTGGAAACACAGTTGTCCCTTAAGCCCTCTGGCAGCTGCGACGTGCTGGAGGTGCAGGAGCTGCAGGGACTCCTCCGGGCACCAGGGGCCGCTTGGGAGCTCGGAGGGGGTGCAGGAGCCGGGAGGAGGGTGCTGTGTGTCGGTGGGGACAGAGTCCGGACAGGGAAGGAACACGTGCGAACAAAATGCCGGATGCTGAGCCCAGGGAGAAGCCCCTGCAGTGGGATGGGCCCGTGGCATGCTGTCCGGGGACTGAGAGGGACTGGGCACCCCTGGGACACGGGGGAAGGCTTAGAGATGGGAGCACACGAACACAGATCTTCGGTGGAGGCTGTGCGATGTACCAGGTGGCCGCGGCATCTGTGGGGGTCTCTCAAGGGTCTCAACGGCTGGAAAACAGTGACCGGTGAGCTTGAGAGTTCGCAGGGGAGGCAGGAGTGGTGGGAGTCACGCTGGATCCTGGCAAGCAGTGCTGAAGGGGGGAGCCCTCTACCTCTTGGCACGCACCCAAAGAGAGAGATGCACGATCTGAAGGTCCCTTTTCCCATGTGCCTCTCCAGTGGAACAGTTCATTAAGCCCAGGGGAAAGGGGGGGGGGGTGCAGGTGCACCCTCTTTTCCTATCTCCTGACCTGGTGGGCTCCAAGACGGGGAGGAGACATGACTTTTTTTGCAGTTTTCTGGCAGTGGAATAGGGCTCTTTTATCCTCTGCCCCATCAGATGCCAGGCAGAGCATGTGTGCCCCCAAACTCCCTGTAGCCCCAAGCCTGGCCCGGTACCCAGCCCAGGAGTGTCCCATCCCCAGCGTCGGCTTGGGGCTGAGCCCTGCCCCCCTCACTGGTCCAAAGAGAGGAAAGGAATTATTTTTTTCTGTCTTCCTCTCCAGCCCCCAACCCATCACAATTTTTATTTAAAGAGCTGTCTCCTTTTCTTGTATTTTTGTGCCCCTTTGTGCTTTAAGATTTAAATTGCATAATTGTCTTCAAACCAAGACAGTTGGGAATAGGGGAAATTGGAGGAAAACTCGTCAAAACTGCTGGGATCAGTTGACAGGCTGAACCTGTCTTCCCCTCCCCTATAGGGACATCTATTTGGTAAGAACCATATTCTACCCACGTTAAATTCTGCTTTTAGGACTAGAGCCTGTGCTTGCTTTGCAGTATATTAGTATATTGCTTTATATAAGAGCCTGTGTTTGTGCTTGCTTTGTAGTGTTAGAAGATTGCTTTAAATATGTTTTTGTAGTCAGACACTAGCACGGATGACTTATGAACCTTATTAACTTGTCACAACTTTCATTAATAAAGAGTGTTATTCTGTAAACTGTCAGAATTAGTCCTTTATAAGGTGCTAGCAGTTGCTGGCAACAAATAACACGTCGGAAAGTCTTGCTGAGGGGTCTCCCTTATACTGTTGGCTTAGCCCTGCGATGGACTGAAATGTTTTTAATGTCTTATATATTGTCAAAATCCTAGAAAGCCTTTTTTTCAAGCTCCAAGGAAGCAGCTGCCTGTCTGAGAAGCAACATGCTTCCTGACTGGAATTTGGACTGTGAAGGAGAGCTTGAGATAAGACTATTGTATAATCAACTTCTCTGAGGAGAAGTAAACAAGGCTCATCTGGTGATAGAGGAGAAGCGTTCTGGGTATGTGATGGTGAAATCTCTCCACACCAGAATAAACATCCTGTCTGGGAAAACCACATACACACGAGACATTCACATAAGAGGCAGCTGAGAAGGGGTCATAAACCATCAAAGACCCCCCCAAAGGATCCCCCAGACTCATTCCTGAGGCCTTCCACCACCAAAGGACTGCACGTGATCCAAGTGATGCAACAACTCCAGAGCCTGTTGCAAGAGACCACAACGCTTCCCTCTGCCCCTGCCCCCAGCATTTCCTGAATGTGTATTAATCCATTAGACTCTTTATCTTGAGGGATCCTCACCACTAAGAAGACCAGAAAAGACCCACAGGATGCCACTGAGTTCCACAGAATGGTGATACTTTTTCTATTAATCTCTCTTTGTCATTCTCTTTATTCCTCCCCCTTCCCACCTTTTCCTATTTCTTTATATCTCTCTGTCTCTCTGCCTTGTATTTACTGTTAAATAAAATCCATACTATTGTCTTTGGCATATGGTCTCATTTGCACCTTAATTTAGGCAGAGGTATTTCTAATAATTTTAATAATGGGATCAATAATAAGCCCCCTCTGATCTTGTGAATCTGTTGGTGAAAGGTTCATTGTACTGGATGCTGACAGACTGGTCAGACACAAGGGTTTTAGCTTCCCTGGGGAACTAACAGACAAATAAATCACTGTTGAGAAAATCTCCCCTCTCTAAGGTCTGGCCAAATCCTTGCCCTTTTCACCTAACACAAGGGTAGTCTGAGTAGGGGATGGAGTACATTGAAACAGACCACTGATCAATCCTATCTGGCAGTAGAGTAGTGCACGTGCTCTCTGCCACCACAGATAGATTGGACTGACTATTTTGGGGGTTCAGAAGCACCAGCCCAGTCTAAATTACTGTAAGATGATGACAGCAACAGAAGCTTTGAGGGCCTATTCAGAGATATCTTTTTACACCATCTTTAAGTTCATGGCTGTACTTTTTTATAAAATCAGTGACAAAAATGATAATACCTAGTGTCTTTTTTTCACTGTGAAGAACTACGCCTAAAACTCAAACACAGCTTTGATTCTATTTTTATTACTGTCATTCACATCTTAACAGTCACAGCCATAAGAATTTTTCATCTGTCTCATCTACACACACTACTCTAGTTAAATTGCTTCTCATAATTGCTATCTCGCTCATTTGACTTTGAAGTGTTTTTTTAAATCACCATTTGCTAATGTATATGCCTACCCGGCTTTATTAGCTTGCAACAGGTTGCTGCTTCAGAGAGCAACATACCATAGAGGACACTGCATAGAGCAGCACAGATAACAAGCTATATTGAAATTGCGTATGATAGGTGACACTGCAGGACTGCAACCAGCATCCATCAGACTGTTTTATGATCTCTGTCCACACTCCTTTTAATTTCAAATGGCATATACAATCTTTCCAAGATTAATTACAGTGTCCCTCAGAGCAGCCTCAAGGTTCCTACAAACTGCACTGAGGATAGAGAAGAGGAACACAGGGCTCAGTATCATGTCATTGACCATCAAAACAAGACGTTTACACCAAGACAATTGCTGCTGTACTGAAACCAGCTTACAGCTTCATTTTCCCATGAACAAAACAAACAAAAAGAAAAGTAGCAGATAA
Organism: Serilophus lunatus; assembly: GCA_013399895.1. NCBI lineage: Eukaryota > Metazoa > Chordata > Aves > Passeriformes > Eurylaimidae > Serilophus > Serilophus lunatus. Next base: position 9,449 of record VXBA01001407.1, on the reverse strand, counting down.
GAACATAGGCCAGAAGAAAAAAAACTCCAAGCCTTTCTCTTCTAAAAGCCCACACACAGAGAAAAAGAATCAACAGAATGGCCTGATCAGCATCATAACCAGATGATGTAGATCTCAATCTGAAATTTTCAGTAGCTGTCACTAACTTACATCCACTGTACCTCTGACAGATATCTAAAGTCAGGGAGGCCTCCCCATGAAGGGAAGAACATAATTTCTCAGTGGAAATCCAGCTTTGTTTTTCAGGAGCTATCTCATCACATGACACAACAGCCCAGCCACAACACTGTGTTCCCATGTCCTACGTGCTGGAGTATGCTGAAAGAAAACTGAGTTTCACAGAGGTCCCATTTCCCACTGCCCCATACTAGCAGTGAACATAAAGTATCTCGAGAAGGTGCCATACCTGTATGTGACATGCACTGCAGTGCCAGGCTCATCTCTCTCCCAAATCAAAGCCACTCTCTTTGGAGACTTTTCAACGAGATAATCCAAACAATTTACTGTTAAAAAAAAAAAGGGTTTAAACAAAGCCTGATCATATGCAAGGTGCTCTGTAAACTTAATTTGGTCAAGAGTAACAGCAAGCTAGCACAAGATGAAACATCAGTTGTTAGCTTGCTTGGCACACATTCATGTAAAACAGATAGCACTTGCAGCTCTACTAAAGTTATACAACAAATACTACACTTAACTGGCACAGCTGCCTTAGAGATGGCATCTGCATGGCAGACCACGGCTGATTCAGCTCAGCTTAGCTCCACTGGCTAAGCTTAAGGCAGCGCAAATCTTTCCCCTGCTCCCAGCAGCACAAAGACAAGACACTCTTCTGATGTTTTGCTCTCCAAAGCGGCATTTCACTACCTAAATACAACAGATTGTCTTCCCCAGCTTGCATGTTTAGCGCTGCACCATTTAGATTTTCTAATTAAAGATCATGCGAAACATTTTTCCAGGGTACAACAGAAGAGATGAATCGCAGCTAAATGAACATATCTAAAACTTTAGGATCTGGGGCAAACTCAAGAGTACAAGCATCTACAAATTACCAGACACCTGGGAAAGATTAATGTGTCTCAAGCTTCATACTACACCCCTCAAAACCTAAAGATATAAAATTACCTGTTAAACATACCTCTCCCCCCCAACAACTTGAGGTAGATGAGTTAAGGAGAACCCACAATCTAAAAAAAATTATAGAATCCCCACAAGAAATCTTTCTGCGTGTCCAGTAGCAACTTGACCGAATGGTTAGAGAGTATCCTTGTGAAGTATTCATTCTGAACCTCTATGACACTTATTACATTGTAATCTTTCAAATGCAGTTACTTTATTTCAATAGACAACCATTGAAACCTATCTGTGACACGCAGAGAAAATCCTTTCAAAAACTGCTGAATTTCAGATCAGATTTCCTGGAAATATTAATACCGGCCAGAAAGTATTTCATTTTTCCAGATAAACTGAGCGTCACAAAAGCTGTGTACTGCAGCCAAGGAACCAGCTTCAGCTCTGCTCTGTGATCACACCACCACATGAAGGGCAGGAATGAGCCCCTACAGGTGCACAGAGAAAGAAATCTCTCAGAATTCAACACATTTCATTGCAAGTGTCAATCTCAAAAATTTGAAAAAGTATTCTTTTTCTGTTTAAAATCTTTTATTTTTAATGTAAAATCCTACAAAAATACTATAAAGGAGTTAAAGCTATCTCTTAGGCCATCTTAATACAAGAGGACAAAAGCTCTAATGTGGAATGCTTCAGACAGTTATACAGTGATTTCCTCTACTGCCCATACATAGGTAATATTATCTGCCAACTTCCACCTCCAAGCTCCTTGCAGCAACACCCTGACATACTACACGATGCTACAGTAAGTCACATTACAGGGTATTCACTGCCCGTGCAGCATTTCCTACTCAAGCAGTCACACTGGCCTTCAGAGGAAATTTCTGATGCAGAAAGCCCTGGCTGAGCCAGGTGAGAGCTTTAGCTCTCTGCTCAGTAAGAACCAGCAGGTGAACCAGACCCAAATGCTATTATTTCCTTCCTTAGCCTTACAAAAGCCTTTTGCTCATTTTACAAAATAGAATAGTGGCCTTCCCCTTACTACTGTACCCTAATGGTTTCTACATAAATTTTCTTGCTTCCTTGACAATGCTTAGAAACAATTAATTTCAGTAAGACACGCTCCCAAGAATGTGTCCTGGTTGGAAATGCAATAGTTTGCCAGGTTATTCAGGAGTTGCCCAGGAGCTACAGTGCAATAAATCCAGAAGTGCTGAAACCTACAGGTCCCCAGATTCTATCCCAAGGTCCTCCCAAGAAAAAAGCACCAGATGACTCAGTTGCTCATGGTTCAGCTGTACTGAGAGATAGGCACACAAGGTGCTCTGGGTCAGGGACGTGAACTGTTGTCATGTTTCTGCAGTCAGTGTTCAAAACAAGACGAAGGGACAAAACTAGAGCCTCCTAATAGAAAAGCAGTCAATTGGCTCTGGCTGAGTACCATCTTCATCATGCTTGAAAAGAAAAGCAGCAATAGCAAACCTGTTTAATTCTGCGCATCTGTTTCAAAGGTGTATGCTTTTTATGTCTGCAAAAACAATTAAATGGTATTTAGTGTCTGCTAAAGAACCGGACCCAAGGCATGGTCTAAAATCCAGATTTCAGAGGCCTGTCATGGGATCCAGAAAAAGGTGTTGATCCTACTCTACAGAGGAAAGAAACAGATCCCTGAAAGTCTGTGCTCAGTCAAGATCTTCCTTTCAAGAGGAATTAAAGAAAACTAAAGCCTGGCTAAAATCCTGTGATTGCTGGGTGCTGGAAGCAGGGCTGTACACACCATCACCTCACACCACCATCACTTCCATCACCTTGGGATCCACTGTTGGGAATCATCCCCTGGGAAGAGATGCTCCCTTACCTTCTCTGGGAGACCTGAGGAGGGTTTGGTCTTTTACTGGGAAAATAAAAAGTGGCCAGAGATGTTACAGTTACTGTAGGAAAGGGAAATGAATGTGACAAACCAACATCCCTGTTAAAAGACTTGAACACTGCGTTGTACACTAGATGGGCCTGGGGCTCACTCCCACTGGGCATGGCCACAATACAGAAGAGCTTTCAAGGTAGATATGGCCAGGATGAAACTCAAAGGTAGTCAGGACAATCATGAAAAATTTTGCTTCATATTAAGTGATGAAATTGAGGAGAAGACCAAGATCCTCGTTTTAAAGAGAAAAAAACCCTGCAGCTTCCACCATAAGACTGGGATTCGCACCGCCTCCCACCTGCGGATCATCTTGAGCTACCATTGGAAGCCGAAGCCGGCACCGCTGAACTTGAGGCATTTCTGCCGATACGGCCACAGCGCTGTGGCCGGATCTCCGCAGCTCCAAGGGCGGCCGCCTGGAAGGGCAAGAGGCTTAGACAGCTTTATCGCGACTTCGCTTTTTCTCCCCGCTTCCAGCATTTCGAAACTCTCGGCTAGTTTCCTCCCAGCGTCGCCGAAATCCTCTTTTTTCTTCCCAAGGGGGGGGACACTGGCAAAGCCTGCCCCATGGGACGCCTCCCGGAGAGCCCGACGGCAGCAGCGGAAGGTCCCAGGGTGCGGAAGATGCGCGACCCGAGACGCTGAGGCGGCCACCGTGGAACCAGCGGGCTGCGCCGGCGGGCGGGCCGGGCTGGCAGGCTGTGTGGAAAGGGCTGTCCCAGCGTGCAGAGACACCCACTCCCCCCCCCCACCCACCCCACGTCCGCCCAGAACCCGGCGGGATCGCGTGCAGCCCGCTCCTGCCATGCCCGGCAGCGTACCGGGGGCCACAGCCTGGCTGCAGCCGCGCCGGGCTGCGACCGGGACTCGTCCCGGAGGGCGCGGAGGGCTGAGGGCGCGCAGCACCTGCGCTCGGGCGGCCGCCAGGGACATGGACCCAGCCCTCCGCCGCCGTCCGGGCAGCTCCTGGCCGTGGAACAGAGCCAAGCCGCCGGGTGGGGGAGAGGGAGTTGAGGGAGAGACCGCCTGCGGGCTGTGGCTGCGCCACTGGGAGCGCCCCCGTACCCAGGGACACTCGGCACGCGTATGGGCCCTCAAACGTTACCAAGCATACAGGTGTCTTACCTCTATCCCCTCTTTGCTAAAAATGAAGTGTCTCTAAGTGGATGTACGTCCATTTTTTGCTTGGCAGCCCTGCGAGCACCGTCATTAGCACAACGTGTAGCTCTTCGTTTTGGTATCGCAACGCTTCTTCCTCCACATTATCCTAAAAACCAGATTTCACCCCGACTTCATGATGCGAATCCACAGCAATGAGTAGACAGATTTTCTAGCAGTTAAGACAGAGCTTGTTTCCTTTGCATAGCAGAGACATGCTCTTTGCTGGCATGAAGAAACTAATTCCTTTAGGCAGTTTGGTCCAGTCTCCCAGCATGAAGTTTGAAAACTCGTATTAGAGGGGCAAGGTCCTGGGCATGCTTAAGAAGTGCCAAACTCTGTGAGCACCAACTCTACTCACTTCCAGAATCTGAGTAGACAAAACATGTCATGTTCAAGATTAAAAACTTGAAATTACTCCGTATGCTATGAAGCTTTTTCTGGCAGAGACAAATATAGACAAATACTGTTTTCTAGGGTGTTTTGTTTGGGCGGCTTTTTTTCTGTTCTAGCAATATCACCAGATACTTTATGTAGGTAAATTATACAGATTTTATCAGGATTTGGATTTCTGGCACTTCTGAACTTTTCAGCTGTGTTTTATATGTAACAAACACGAACAAATGCACTCTTAACGTCCTCCCAACGCTTTGGTATTAGCGTATTGCTGCTGTATTTCGATACTCCTTCCCTGTAATTTGAATACCAGTTTCGGTTTCTGCCAGGCCTAAATTCCAAGCAGCAGCACAAGTGCCACCTAGTGCCCGACAGAAGCATGGAGAGCACTTCAGCTTTCATTTAGTTTGCTTAAGGATTACTCAAAAGTTTCCTGTCAAAGATGACTTATATGCAAATCTCACTTCTTTCAGGACTTCAAAGGAATGCTTTTCACAAAACAAGCAAGTTGTCAAAAGATAAAGCATGAATTTAAATTTTTTGTCCTTAAATCCCGGCTATTTCATTTGCAGACCTTGAAATCTGGGAATGGTTCCCTTCTCCAGTTTTTCTTCCATATAAGGCTAATTTTCCTTTTCCACCACCAAGTTTTATTTTGCTCATGATTCACCAGAACATTCCCCACCCTCAAGCTCTGACTGTCTTTTTCTTCAAAGAAAGCCACGGACAGTAGCAACACAACTCAAATCCAGCCTGGAGGCCACCTGATCACCCCATTCAGCTGGGTTGCCGGGCAGAACAAATGTTTTGATTTTAAGACAATTGTAGTATTTAAATTTGAAATTGAGACTCGGCAAAAGGTAAAACAAAGGAAGAACAGCTCCTTATTTAAAATATATACTTTATAAATGTGAATATATATGTGTATGTGATAAAGCACAGAACACAAAGCAACAACTTGAGAACAACAGGATCTCACCCTCAGAGGGCACTTCTTCCTTTCAGTGCAGGTATAACTCGGAGCAGCAGGAGGCACCAGCACACCCTTAGGAGGCAAGGGGGAGCTGTGACTCAGTGAGGGGTCCAATGGTCACAATGGTGGCTGCAACAATGGTGGAGGCAGTCGGCATAAAGCAGAGCACTGGCATGGGTGTTTGGAGGATGGGGACCACAGACTGGAAGCACTCAAGCACCAGATTTTAATCCCTGACAGGTTAAAGACAACCTGACACCCTAGCAAGCTTGGCTGACTTTTCCACATCTGCCTGTGGTCTGCTGGAGACAGTTTGAAGCCTCAGCCTTTGGATGAAGCCATCTTGGTTAGAGCTGGGACTCCAGCAGGCAGGCTGATCCCAGCAACAGCCTCCAGGCCACAGTAACTCTTCGTGGCCTCATCTTGCATTTATCCCACAGAACACCTCTTGCACACTTTAGTGTGACAGTCTGGAGAGCACCAGACCTGTGCAACCAGGCAAAGAGAGAATTTCAAGGATTTCTGCTTGCACTCCTCTCTCAGACACAGCCACTGTATTGGCACACACCACTTTGCTTTGACTTTCTATATTTTCTACCAATTTATCTCTATTTGGCAAGAGTTATATTTCTCAATTGCTTGTCCCCCTATTTTTTACTTGTCCCCCTATTTTTTACTTAACACCTAAAAAATGGTGGTGAAGTCCATGACTGCCACTTGGTTATCACTGTTGTGGTCCTATCTGTTCTTTCCAATGGTCTTCCTACACAGCGTGCATGCAGTTGATATCTGATTCCACAAAGAAAGTCAGGCCAGGCAAAAACACCACTATAGAGCTTTGTGCACAGAGGACTTTGTTAGAAATCCCCTCAAGTCACAGTTAACCCTTTAACCTTTAGATAATTTTCAGCTAGATTTGTGCCTGCAGATGAAATTGGACATGTTCTCAGGTGGCTGTTCCAGCAGGTTTCTGAACCCATTTAGCTCCATCTGCAGAAGAGCAGGTTCAGAGGGAGGTTTAGACCAGGGATGAAACAAAGGTAAAATGCAGTTGTTCAGGTATCACTTTAACTCACTGTCCTGGTTTGAACACTAGGGGACATCACTAATAGGATGAGAGACGAATTAGAAAGAAAAAGCAAAACGGTTTATTGACTATGGGCTGTAAAATCAGGAAACCACTATATGAATGAACCAGTGACAAAACAAAGACCCGACAATAAAATGCAAAAAAAAGAAACAAAACCACTCTGCTGCTCTGATCCGGCTGCTGGGCTGTGGAGCAAGGGGAAGGAAGGAGTGCTGCAACGAAGACTGCACCTCACACACCCAGGCTATGGGCATTTCCCTCCTGGGGAAATGCAGTATCACTGGTAATCAGCAGCCCACGCCTAGCACTGGGAGTCAAACTCTCAAAATTGAACATGGACAAAGATTCCCCCCAGGAAATAGGTGGCAGGACTAAAAACGTCTTGATGCCAGAGGAGTCCTCCAGGGGGCACATCAGCTGCACCTGTGAAACTCAGACTCTGGGCGTTTCCCTCCGGGGGAACTGCATTATCCCTGGAAATCAGCAGCCCACCCACGGCATTAGGAGTGAGACTCCCAAAATTGAACTCGGGCGCAGATTCCTCCCAGGCAGAAGATGTCAGGACTGAAACATCTGGATGCCAGTGGAGTCCTTCATGGGCCACATCAGCTGCAACTGTGAAACCCAGGCCATGAGCATTCCCCTCAGGGGGAAATGCATTATCCCTGGAAATCAGCAGCCCATGCCCAGCACTGGGAACACTCACATCACCCACTGTGCCCAGGCCTTGCTGCTGGGCATGCTCAGACCCCAAACCTCCCAATCCATCCTCCGTGGGCTGCTGATTTCCAGTGATAATGAGTTTTCCCATGGGGGAAACGACCATAGTCTGTGTTTCACAGGGGCAGGTGATGTGACCAGGAACCTTCTCCAGTTGACTGTTACTTTCTGGTTTCTCTCCTCAGGGTGTCAGCAGCTCATTAGAGGGTGTTTGTCCATACAACCCCTCAGACAGGCCATTGTTGGAAGACCTTTTCCAGCATTCTTGGCTGCAGGATCTTCACCTGCCCAAGGAGAGGGCAGAGATCCATCCCCCAGCAGAGTAGGCTCCAGGAGCCTGGCAAGTAACAGCTGCACGCATCTCATGGCATTATAAGAAGCAAAGAAAACCAGCCTGTTTCCCTGTGATGGTAGCAGAGTAGGGAGCATAGCTGGTGAGAGGCTTCTGCCAGTGCTGGGGGAAATTGTGGAAGAAGTGGCTAGGCGCTCTCCATCGTAGTTGAGAAGTCATGGCAGTGCAGTGAAGTTCCCAGAGATAGGAAAAGGGAAAGCATGCGCCCTGCAGCCCTATGGCATCATGGATCCCCCATGGCCTGGGGCACAAGTGTGTCATCCTGTAGCACGACATCAGGCTGGAGAACATCATCCTCAGATGTGGCCACCGGTGGGGCCAAGCTGATGGATTTCGGTTGTGGCACCTTCCTCGAGGACACGCTCGGCACCCCGATGAAATCAAGATAAGTCCACACCCATGGGGGATGGGAGGATGCTCCTGGTCCCAGGCACTGCAAGGCCCAGCCTGGGCAGGCTTTGCCAGAGTGGGGACAGGAGTAGCTTTTCAGCCAGCTGCCAATTTGCATTTTGGTAGTGGAGAGAGTGGATGTTATGGAATGAGAGCCAAGCCAGCTCCTGGCCTTGCCAACAGCTGGTGCTGCCCATGCTGGCCCAGGCTGCAGCGGAGGAAGTCAGCTCAACTGACCCTGTGGGGGTGGCAGAGGAGGGAGTTCCAAACATGCGTGCCAGTCGTTTTCGTTTGCAGGCCCTTGAGGAGGGGCTGGGGGTGGGAAATGTGGGGATTTTCCCCACCTATAGGGAGGTTTATTCCTTGCATGCAGTGGTTGAATCTTCCTTCCCCAGACCTGTGATGTGGTGATAACGTTTTACCTTTCTTCCTGTTTGCAGGTTTGGATTTGAATTTACTTCCATGCCGTTGTTACATGTTTTTTAAAGGAAGAGTCTACCGGGTGCTCGGACCAGATCTAGACCAGACTGGGACTGTGTGTGGAGTGCATCCACTGCCAGTGCTACCACAGCCACGGTCTGCAGGGACATCCTCTTCCAGATGGAGAAGGACATCATCTGGGATCAGCTCCTCTTCTGGCAGTGGATCTCTTGAGGTGGGTACCCAACTTCTTGGCATGGGTGGGAGAACAGGTGGTGGAAGATGGCAGCGGGCACACGAGCATTCCCGTTCTGCAGCTACTGAGGAGGTTCATCTCCCATGGTTACCTGGGTTGGTGGCTGGCACATTCCTGCCATCCTGCTCTCTGCCAAAATGGAGGATGGATTGGGAGGTTTGGGCTCTGAGCACACCCAGCAGCAAGGCCTGGCACAGTGGGTGATGAGACAGGGTGGACAGGAACCTTCTCCAACTGACTGTTGCTTTCTGGTTTCTCCCTCCAGGGTGCCAGCAGCTCATCACATCGAAGCAGCAGCATCAAACAGCCTGCGAATTTGGGAGGGTTGGGGTGGGGGTGCTTTTTTGCTGTAAAAAGTACATCTTTTTCTTTGTAATTGACGTGTTTGTTTCATCCTTTTCCTAGCCTTTTGTCCCCTTCTGCCAGGCTTATCTTTGTAACTACCAAGAAAGGCACTACCCAATATCCTTTCTCAAATACCCTTTTTGAAACTGTGTCCGCCTTTTCAGTGAACCCCTTGTTTCCACTCAGGCAATTTGAGTGTGTGTGCATTCCAAAGGCAAATGATTTGCAGGGATGGAGTTCTTGCCTCACTGTGAAAATACTGAGGAAATCAGAAGCGACAAAATGCCATTTCAGATCAACCCCTGCCCAAATTATTCATCTTCCCTCCCTCCCCAGAAAGGGAATTTTGGGTGATAA
>VXBA01001406.1:243229-285924 GCA_013399895.1 Serilophus lunatus | reverse complement strand
AATTCTGTGTGTGTAATTCTAAGAAAGTTTTTGAGAAATCACAAAGGAAAGAGTAGTTCTACATAGTCAAGGGAGAACTGAGAGAAGGCTGAGATAAAGGAACTAGAAGTCAATTGACAGGGCCAGGAAGGAGGAAATCTATGTGGAAATTTTGTAAATGAGAAGAGGAAAATTACCTTCATTGTGGTAGAGACTGGTGCCCTGTAGTAGAGACTGGTGCCCTGTGGTGGATCTCCGTTCTCTGAAGTAGAATAATCTGGCTTCAGTATTACAAACTAACTCTTTAAATTTGAGAGTTAACATCCTGAAAGATGAAACTATCTTGAAGAGAGAAACTATTGAAATACCAACGTAACCCTGAGATAATGAAGGATGGTCATTCTTAAATCACTTGTGTTCAAACATTTAGAACAGAGGAGGAAAAAAAGGGGAAACAGAAGGGAGTCATAATCACAACTATAATCTGCATAAAGAAATCTGAGAATTTCATGTACACTATCAAAACAGAGATAGTATTATTATTTGCAACCGGGATTTGCAATATCTCTAATTTTATTATATTTCTTTGCTGACTGATGCAGTCTATACTGTATGGGTTGGTAATATCAGAGGAGGTCTGGCTGAAGGCTGTCAAAAAGGGAATGCTGATATTTCTCTTACTCCTCCTTTGCTTCACATAGGCATCAGGTCAACTCACTTGTCCTTCCATTAACTTCTGTGGTCCTATTTTTCTCTGAAGTGACAGTGACAAGTGATGATAAATCTTTCTCTTCAGGTGCCTGCACAATTTTTAGTCACAAGTCCAGTATTTTTGCTGTCCAAAGGCCAGAGTTTGCTGAGAGTGAGTGGGTTGTAATACATTGCACTTAATGCACAGAACAATTCTGGTCAGTGCTGGTCAGTCAGCAGGGGCCCAGGTGTTGGTGAAACTGCCTGCATTGCACTAATATTGTAATAACACAGGGGCAAAAAAAATAAAAGTAGAAATCATAAGCAGCATAACAAAAATAGTTTTTAACCCTTATAAAGGTAACTAGTGAAAAAAATAATCCTTAAAACTCTGAAAAAATGAATATTAGAAGAGAAGAAGAAACACCACAAGTCATCAGGGTGAGAGCTATCGAAGCCCCAGCTGTTAAAGAGCAAGGCTTCCACAGCAGGGGGAGCTGACCTGGCTTCTGCTCTAGAGATGGAATAATGAATGAGCTACAGCTAGGTCTACCATCCTGACCATGGAGGTTTGAAAGGAAGAGAAGGAAAAGCCAGAGATATAAAGTTTGCAGTTCACTTTTTGTAGCACCTGTTTTGGACAGAGGTGGTTATTGGTTTTTTTCTTTTTTTTTTTTTTTTNTTTTTTTTAATTTTATTTTTGTAACTAGAATATCATTACTGGTACTTCTCAACTCTTATATCTTTGCAATTGTGTATGCGTGTTTTCTTTTCAAAACAGTATGCTTGGGTTTTGCCAACTGTGATGAAGTAAAATTTTTGAATGTATATGCATATTTGCATGTTAACTTTCCTGAAAATATTGTGGCTTTCTTTGCAAGATACTTGAAATCCATATGGAACTCCAGCCCATCCATTTCAAAAGAGTGAATTTATCCAATTGAAATTACATGAATTCACAAAACGGAAGACCCCCAAGCATTCTGTATCAAAATAATCTCAAAATGTAATGGAATGGATCATTAGAGTTTAGATCTCATTAGTTCTTTAGCAGTTGTAACATACTCTTAAAATTTGTGTGCAATATTTTGCACATACAAAAGCATTCCAGAACTAGGTTGTAATCTCTTTAATTAATGAATAGTTTAATTGACTTATATGAGACACTTCATATAAATAACCATTAAAAAATGTATGTCTGTTCCCCATGCTCACATTCTAGCTTGTAGTTTTATAAGGTTATGGTAGTGCAAAGTGTTTGGTACTAAATCCCTGCTGACAAATGAGAAGGTTTATTTTATTGAACAAATTGCAATGTGTGCAGATTAATAAAAATATGACTTACTGGGTTCCATGTTATATGTGTAGAGTAGCAGGGGGAATTTATGCAATCTTGTAGGGGGAATGCTGTGTTCTGAACAAGTTTATGAGTCCTCATCAAGTGGAAAAACACATGAGTTATGAGCTTCTCTTTAAAGCACTGTTATTTGCAGTAGTAAAAATTGTCAGCTTCCCTGGCCAGCTGTACGAGTTTCATACCCTGTAATCTGGGGAGTTGAGGAGACAGAAATGACTGCAAAGCTGCCGTTGAATGGAGAAGTACATTGAATGGAGGAAATGGCCAACATAAAACTCATGAAAGTCAACAATTCAATGCAAAGTCCTGCACCTGGTAAGGGAGAATCACATGCACCAATACAGGCCGCCAATATACATGGCTATACTGAGAGGAATGCAGTAAATGGAGGGAAATTTGTATCCTGTTCAGCCCTCGAGACCAGCAGTTACTGCAACCAATTATGGGGCCCCAAGTGTAAGAAATACATTGATTACCTGCAGTGAAACGCAGCTTGTTCAGCCTCAAGAAGAGAATGTTCTGGGGAGAGCCAAATAACAGCTAAATAATTTATGAAGAGATTATTGAGAAAATGGAGCCATGATCTTCCCAACAGTGTATGGCAGGAGGATGTGACACAATGGACACAAACAGCAACAAGAAGCTCAGAGTGGAAAAATGGAAAAAAGAGTATTTTTCCTCATAAGGGCAGTAAACTAGTGCCACAAGTTGTACAGAGAGGATGTGCAGTCTCTATCTTGGTTTACAAGACCCAGGATTTTCCAGACCTAATTGGATGAAGCCCTGAGCAACACAGACCGACCTCAGAGCTGATCCTGATGTGAGCAGAAGATTGGACTAGAGATCTCCTGAAGTTCCTTGCAGCCTGAATTATTTAGTTACTTAGGGATCCTTCATGGCTCCCAAGTGGCCATTGCTCCACTAAGGAAAGTAGTTGGACAGGATGTGTAGATCAGTTAGATCTGTTATTTAGTCACTCTAAAATATATGTCTAAAGAACACTACATGATTACAACTATACAAAAAACACTCTTCCATTTTGCAACTCTTCCTGCTTCCATAGTCTTTGTCAAATGAATGAAATAATTTGTGCCATTTATGGTTTTTATTACAGTACATGTCATTAGAATGAAGTGACAGGAAGCACTTAGACTGTCTCACTTTTTTTCTAATTGAAATACAGAGCCATACTGTTGTGACTTTTAATTTTCTCTATTTTCCTCTATTCCTTGGTGTTGCGCTTTCTCTGTGTACCTTCTCCAGAGAAGGGGAACTCAGATGGTGGAGAGGGACAATCCTATGAAGAGCAGCTGAGGAAGCTGGGGGTGTTCATCTTGGAGCAGAGAAGGCTCAGGGGTGACCCTATTACTCTCTACAATGACCTGAAAGGAGGCTGTAGCCAAGTGGGTGTTGGCTTCTTCTCCCAGGTAACAAGTGACAAGATGAGAGGACATAGGCTCAGGCTATGCTAAGGGAAGTTCAGGTTGGACATGAGCAGAAATTTCATCACAAGAAGGGCGATTAAGCATTGGAAGGACTGCCCAGGGAGGTGGTGGAGTCACTAACTTTGGAGGTGTTTAAGGAAAGGCTAGACGTGGCACTCAGTGCCATGTTTTTGTTGACAAGGTGGCATTTGGTCAGAAGTTGGACTCAATGGTCTCAGAGGCCTTTCTAACCTAACTGAGTCTGTGATTCTTTGCTCTATGATGGGAAATGTGAACTCGCAAAGTATGGAGAAGTAAAGGAAGCAAAACAGTATGCAACATGAAAATAATTCCAATGTGACCGTCCATGCACTGTGGTATTGCTAGCTGTAGACATTAGCTCAAAATGAGTTTGCAGGTATGTCAGCAGCAGGGATACAATAGTACTACTCTGTACAGTGCTCTGAGGACATGATATAATTTGGGGGCAGAACTCATTGCTGTAAGATGTGAAGGATACACAGAAATTTAGGATATTTCTACACGTATCAATTATAAAACTGCTGTTAACAAACATTGACAAGATTAAAACATTTCTTTCTTTGAGCCTTAAACTAGTGTTTGCCTTTGACACAATAAGATGAAACCTTCAAAGACATAATTTATTTCACATTGGCTCACTATAAGGCTCTTTTGCACTGAAATACCTAATGCTTACAAACCTCGGAGATGGTATTAGATGTTGGAACTGCACTTTTTAACTCACTCATACAACTAACTAGAAAACAATCTGTCAAAGTACATGCAATCATGGTCCATCTATGACACCATCAAGTGGAAAAAGAACTGAACAAGCAGTGTAATGCATTACATAATTGCTAACAAGATTTCTTTTATTTATATGGAATTTAGAATGCAGCCTGAAACAGACAGTGTGACTGCTAGCTGCTTATCTCTCTCAACTTTCCCTTAACTCTCTAGTTGCAGAGATCACAAGTATAGTTAATACAATTGAAATCTTCCTGATTAAGGAAAAACAGTAGCTGACTGACAAGATGTTTTAGAAAATCCTGAGTACTTTCATCCAGCATTTAGTCCCAGAATGATCTTTTCTTACTACATGAATACATGACAAGAGGTACAAGCTTAATATTTCAAAGGAAATAACAAATCACTCTGACACTTTAGCTAGGATTACCAAGGAATTTGTTAGAACGAAGCAATAGCCAAATACCAGTTCTGGTGGTCAAGACTCAATGGTTGCATATGTTTTGCATCAGCCTCAAAACAAAAAGGGATGAAATGAACACCATTCACTACTGATTCAGCCTGCTGGACTTCTCATCACAGGAAAAAGCTATGTGGTAAAGTACAATTTTGCCATCACAAATCCACACTTTTGTCTTTAAAAGTAAAATAATATGGTCTTTTATCTGCTGTACAAAATACGTTGTTAGTTGCTGTTGCTATTCCTACGGCCTAATGAGTGTTAACATGGTAATTCTGTTTAGAATGCTGGATTTTAAATAATTATTTTGTGAGTAGGCAACACTCTAGGGAAGCTGAAAACTAAATACTAAGTTCTGATAGGCAGGTATTCAAAATGCAGACACTGGATATGAGACATCCTCTTAAGTGTGTGCAGTTTAGTTGGTGGGGCAGGTTTCTTTGCTGGTTTTGTTTGTTGATTTGTTTGTTTGTCTAGTTTGTTGTTTTTTTGTGTTTTTTTTTTTTTTTCTTTCAAGGAGAGGTGTGCATCAGAAAAGAATATCAACTCTGAGATCTACCACGATTAGAAACTCATTAACTAGTATTTTAAACCTCTACTTCATTGACTTTTAAAGATTTGTTTGGCGTGCATTTGTCTTTTAGTATGCTTAATTTTTTTGATGGTCTTTAAATGTTGCTCCAGAAGGGAAATTGATTACCCAAATCCAGTATTTCTTTTATGTTATCTTTTGAGTTGCATCGAATGCACCTAAAGTTCCTCTCCCTGAACACAACACAGGCAAATAGTTACACGAGAATGTACAGGTACATGTAAGGGACATTTCTTTCATTGTAGGAGCCCTATCACAGGCTCCTTCACATTCAGTCTATATCCCTAAGGAGAGGAAGGTGGAGGTTTGATAACAGGATCATAGAATCACAGAATTAACAAGGTTGGAAAAGACCATTGAGGTCATCGAGTCCAACCTATTGCCTAATACCATGCCATCATGTAAAGTATGGCCCTAAGTACCTCATCCAGCTTCTTAAACACATCCAGGGATGATGATTCAAGTAGTTTCTAGGTGGGATCTTTATGTTGATAACTTAATGATATCTAGAATAACATCATGGCATCATGAGAGATTGAGCTTTATTCAACTTGAACCTACAACAGCTGCAGCTCCACCTGGAACACTACTGCCCAAATTCATTTGGCCGTAATTCTCTACAAGCATTCCCAATCACATGCTGCACATCTCATCAGATTTCCCAAGTGACCTAGTGATTATCACTAAATAAAAAGGCATTTTTGCTCTCTCTGCCAAAATTCCATCTCCAGCTCTGTGACTAATGGTGGCAATTACCATTTTCCCATGTAAAAGTAGCATGCAACACATTTTATGATTTTATGCTGAGACAGCTGATCGCTTGAAAGAAAAATTCATGAATCTATCTGGCTCGGTTCCTGAAAATATCGTCAAGGGAGTATATCTCCTGATGCTCGCATATTCTTCCATCTTTACTGAATGATTAGCACACAGGTACAAAAGCCAGCCACTCTAAAGCATGATTCTTGTCAATTGCTCAATCAGTTCAAGAGCAAGAACAGTGAGAAAGGCCAAATTAGGAACTGCTTCAGCTAAACTTACCCACATCTTTACTAAACAATGGCTGAGGAGGGAAACGCACTGGACTCCTAACTGGCACAATTAGACAAAGGAGAATAGAGTGTCTGCCAGGGGACTTGAAAGTCCCTGATCCTCATTAGTGAGCTTTTAAAATAGTCTAGCATTCCTCATTCCATGTGTCTGCTGAGAATGATTTCCCCATTTCTCATTATGTATGAATGCCAGTGCACTGTGCAACTCCAGTGCACAGTTGATTAATAAGGTAAAAATTAGAAACTGAGAGCTTTTCTTAGCATCTACTGCAGCTTTCTCTCCTTTTTGTAGATTTTCTATGATCTGAAAAATAAAGCTTACTGGAACACCAGTTATGTATTTTATCATGTGAGACCTTGAACACTGTGTGATATCCTCCATTTTTTAACAAACATTATACATTAAGTTCTTAGCAGTTTATATTAGAGTCTCTTAAGCAGTATAAAATCTTTTGGAAAAATACATTAATAACCACTGTACATTTAGACACCATTTTTTTTTAAAGGATAAGTCACAGCTTTATCTGAATTATGAATAAAACAACTCAATATCTTTCAAGTGTCACAATACTATCAATCCACTGTGACTAAACTCCTCTTCCGCATAGTGACTAAAGACATGAATTTCAAATCAATTCTAAATTATTTTAGCTGGCTACGAATTATACAACCTTATTCCTACACTGCAGCCAAATTTTCCATGTGCAGCTAGCTAACTCTTTATCCAATTGTATTTTATATGCTTAACTCCTCTAAATTAATGCCTGTGTCCAGGATTATAAATGTTTTTGGGGAGAGGCTGTTAGGTTTCTTGTTTGTTTGGTTTGTTTTTTTGTNTTTTTTTTTTTTTTTTTTTCCCCAAGACTATGCAGTTCTTTATTTTGTTCTATTAACTATAATAACTGGGCTGGTGTGTCCAATTGTTTTGTCTTCAATTAACTCAGATTTTTGGTTTGAAAAATTTTATGGAAAAAAACCCCTGGAAACCATAACAGTTCCCAGAAGCCAGGTGCATAAAAAGGAGGGAAGATAAATTGAGAGGATTTTGTTCCTCTGCGTCCTCAAATGAACCTGATGCAGAAAGCAGAATTTCAGGGAATCTCTGGCTTACAAAAATATGGGTTGGAAGGTACTTCTACTACTTGAAGGAGGATTATTGCAGTGTTAAAACTGTGACAGCTGTGACTTTTTCCAGCTGAGCTCTAATTTGAGGACGAACTTTCTACAGTCTCTCTGGATACCAATAACCCTTTCAGTACTGCACTGGTCTACTGCAAAAGTTGTTTTTTTGTTCAATCTGAACTTTGAAGTGGAAAATCATAGCTGCTCCTCCTTGGTTTTCCTTCTGCTTCTACCAAGTTCTAGAAGAACTTGGTTCTGTCACCTTTGAAACACTTGTTCAGGTCATTATGGGAAGACATTACATTACTTGTCAATCTTCCCTTTGCCAGAGCGAACAAGCCCACTTCTCTACACTGTTCATCCTGGCCATTAGCCACCTTAGTAGCCCTAATAGATTCTTTCTGCTTTCTCAACATCCACTTGCAACAGCAGACTGAAAACTGGATACCATGTTCTTGGCCCAGCCCAGCCTTAGCCACATGGAAGAGGATAAATTCATGACCTGAATTAGGCTTTTCCAGGGTATGTATATATTTTTTGTGCATTAGTGACTGAGGTATACTATTGGCACATACTCTGCTGCAACATCCACATCCTTCCTACCAGCACTAGGGCTCATTCTATTGGTTCCCAGTCTTGGCTGGAGGAAGGAATTATTCTGTCACAGACACAGATCTTTGCCCTTCTTGTGGTAGAAAACCAATCTCTTTTTGGCCCAATTGCTAAATTTCTAAGGGTCCTTCTGAACTGAGACACTAATGTTGTGCTAGCACTCTCTCTGAATTAGTACTGCCCACAGATTTGTGGCTGCTGGGCTTCTGTCTTGTCACCCAGATTAATGATGAAGCTATAGAAAAAATATGTCAGTACTGACACCTGGCAACGTAGATATTCCAGCCAGATGTCAAAGCTACTGATGCACGGGATTCTGGTTGTCCAGCCAATTTTCTGTCCATCTAACAGTCTGTTTGTCTTGCCTATCTCAACTCAAATTATAAATCAGAATGTTGCGAAAAGCAGGGTCAAACGTTTCACTAAATTCAAGCTTTTTCAAATCTGCCACTTTACCCTCATCTCCACAGCCAACAATTTTATTACAGAGAAGAGTCAAGCTAATCAAGCTGAATTTTTCCCTTGGTGAAACTGTATTGACTTTTTCTGATTACTTTCTCATCACTGTGAAACTAAATTCATAGAATATACCTTTTACTCTCTGGAGAAAGAATAGCTTAAGAAGATGTTTGCAGATGACGAAGTCAGCTTTCAATTTCTGTCAGGTGAAAGTAGAAACCACCTGACAATGAAAAACAGGCATGATATGAGCTGTTCCCATGGATAAGAGAGTTATTACAGTAGTTTGGAAGTTGGCCATGGAAACTGGCTACTCAACTTTTCAGCTGATCGTTAGACTACACATCACATTAATATTGTAGCAAAATAGTCAAATCACTATGTATTAAAGATAATAAACTGGTTGGAATCGGCTGAAGAAGTGCTTTACCAGAGTTTTCCCTTGCGCAAATGCTGCCATATAGATTTGAATCTAGGCCATTGGTCAACTCCCTCCCTGAATTATTTTCCTTGCTACTTCATTTATTATGGCTTTAAAATACATAATTCATTTTAATACACCTTTCTGTATGCTACAGGCACAGCTATATGTTCCCTGTTTGTCTCTAAAATTAACTAGTTAAACCAGGTGGTCCATAGTTCTTACTAAAGTAAACCATATGGGAACAGAAAAATCATCCTGCAGTATCACCATCTTGCAGGTTTTCAGGTAGATACACAACATTATAGCTAAAGGGCATGATGGAGGACATATTCAGCTTTGCAATATAACATTCCTGATGGCATACCAGGCATCATTTTATAGGACATCAATAAGACTACCTCTAGATTTTCAGAACAGTGGGAAAACAGACATAGTACAGTAATCCAGGTTTCCAGCATATTTAAATCTGTTTGCAGGGTTTGACATAGAGTAGTTTACCAACAAAAGGTAAGACAGAATTCTGTTTCTGAAATTCGACACAAAGTCAAACAAGTGTCAAGACAAGATTCCTTTCTATTATATCTAAACTGAGGGACACATACTTCATATATTGTACCTACAGTCTGATGATGCTAAGGAAATAATTTTCTAATTTCAATTTATTCATATATTTCAGCTCAAAGACTTATTCCACAGTTGTGAAAGCTGCAGTAAGTTTAACAAGCAGATATACCCTTTTTCCACTTTCTTCACCTACAAGATGGAAGTGTGAAAAGATGGAACTTGCTAGAAGTCATATAGTTTATGAGAATATGAATTCCTTCAATCCAGTAGCTGTATGTAATATTTTGTTCTCACCTCATCGGTTCAAAACTTTAAAAAAAACTACTAAAGCTTTAGAGATTCATGTTATCTTATTTGGATTATTTAAAGATGTCCAATCACGAATAAAATAAAGTATTGCATTTTTTAAGCCCCATCTCATTTTCTACATCAATACAATTTCTACAGGTACAGACAGAAACAAAGAAAAGATAGAAATTTTTCATCAGGAAAGTAGAGAATGACTTTCTAAAAATAACAGAAGAACAATTAAATGCAGATAAAATTTATGTTGAATTGTATAACTGCTTTGTCAAATACTACAAATCTTTCCAGTAAGCAAAACATGCTTACTGTAAATTCTGCATTAGCCATAAACAAACTGTAAAATAGGTATACCAGCTAATGAGACTCAACTTTCCTTCATGAAAATAACTAAAAAACTACTCATGAAAAACAAATTCATTCATTACAGTAAGATTTACTGCTTATTGATGTAAATTATTATTAGAATGATTTAAGTTCCTTTGCCTGCTTCTTTCCTTGTCAGCTTTTGCTCTTGCCATTACAAGTACAGGAACCAAAGAAAATGGTTTTTCTCCTGGGCTAGAAATGGATAAAAGATATTTTCTGCTTTCAGAAGTGGACTCTTAAACAGAATAAGGACAAAGTCAGAAGTACGGGGTAACTTGGGTATGTTACCAACTCCTGTTCCTTTTTCTGTCTGCGTCATTTCAGCCAACAGTTGAAAAGACGTTGAACAATGATGAAGTAGCATAATTTCTTACTCTTCCACTTTGCATTTGTTGGTCATTTTAGTCAAACTTTCTGATATTTTTCAAGATGACTTACATTTTGGCTGACAGTTCAATAGCGCTTTTCAAAAGAAGGTTAGGTTCTCTGTTGGTATTGCAGATATTCACAAAATATTTCATCCTGCTCTGTGGAAAATTCAAAGGTTAATTTTCTTTGCTGTAAGCAGTCCACTGAACTTTCCTCTTGCAAGATGATCAGATCCCACCATAGCAGCTTATGGTTGTATTTGTCAGAAATAAGTTCACCTCAGATGTGATTTTTATTCCAGGTAGTAAGCTGGGTCTTAGCTTTCCCTCAGGGTAAACATGTCCTGACTTAAATTCAGAAAAGAGGTGCTTGATGTAGTGACTAACAACCAACAGAGGAATGAATAGAGCAGATTGAGGTGCAGATTTTTTAATAGGGATTGTATTTGTGCAAACGCTCCATGTGGCGGCCACCAGCTTCCAAAGGAATCAGCAATACCAGTGACATGATCCTCAAAGACAAGAGCTGAATGGATTTCAGCCACCTGTAATTACTCGGGTTTGTGTCAAAAGAGAAGCAGCCATTTTTCCAAGGAATGACTGAGAAGAGAAGTGTTGCAAACAGCACAGCTTCTGGTTAAGTGGAGACATTTGCAGACGTGGCAATTCCCAGAACAACTACGGAAAACAGAGAGGCTTGGCCCTTCGTGTCGCTAGTCCAGACAAACCACCTGCAATTCAGTCACAGTAGATGTCCTCATATGAGAATTTGGGCTTGAGTCAGGAGAAAAGCACAGCCATTTTACCCTGTGGTACCATGTCATAGGCAGCGAGAGCAATTAATCCTGTCATTCCTCTCATTTTAAAGTCCACCATTTTGTCTAACCTCTCCATTTGTCGTTATTTACATTTACCTGTCACATGGATTTAAACATGTTTAAATAACATTTATTTATGGATATTCTCAAAGAACTCCTCTGTAGGGCAAAGACAGGAAATATTTTTAAACTTTCTTGAACATTCTCAAGAGCATGATGCAAATTCTGTATCACTGGCCCTCTTGTATATTTTATATTTACTTTTTTTCTCTTGAGTCAAAGGTTACAAAAGTACAAAGGAAGACAAATACTGCCTTAAATTTTAAACTTCAGTTACATTAAAAACACATCACCTCCCCAAATTTTCATCAGATCCCACAGACAGCCAAATACATTTCAATAGTTTAGCCACAAAACACAACAAAGAAGCACTTGGTTTTACTCGTCATTTTCTTTTAGTGCTCAGAGGACTTGTAGGTATTTTCATTATGTGCTTAATTCTTCATTGTGTCATGTCCCTTGGATATCTCAAGAAGTTTTAGTTATACAATACTCTTAGCTGTGGATAACCACTATCAATATTTTAAACACTTGATTGTGTTGCCATTATGTGTGCACTAGACCCTTAGTAAAACACAAAAGCCTCTTAAAAGCACATTATTCTAGATAAGTCCAACTTAGACAAAAGTACAGGCAGACTTTAAACCATGACAGAAGTCCAATTATCCATAACATTACTTCAAAATTAGTGTTTAAATACAGAATGGTAGTTAGGTGGACAAGCTGAAGAACAAGTGTTTAAATTTTATGAAATACACTTGCAATAGAGAAATATAACAATGTCAGCAATAAGTCTCAACTACAAAATAATGGTCTGTATGATTTTACTTTTTACAAAGAAATAATAAATTGTTGAATCTGGTATGAAGTATGGCATGAAACATTATTTCCCAACGTTGTTTAACTATTTCTGTTTCAAATTTCAATAATATAATACATTAAAAATAAAAACTAATAAGTAGATGACTGCTTTATATTGAAATACATAGTCATAAAAATATCAACAAATATTTTCTTCCTGTAAAGACAGTGGAGAAGACAAGAAGTACACAAATATTACAGAGTTTATCTTTGGCTTCTGTTTGATTTTATCAGTTTTCACTTCTTCAGCTTTCTGGAGATATTGACTGGATTAAAGAGAAAAGATTTTGAATAGATGTAATGCAGTTCCGTTCAGTTTTGTCTCAAATTTAGAATGGAAATTTATTTTAAATTTAATTTTATCGTTCTTAGTTTTTTAATGGTATGCAGTTATATTGTCACACGCTTTATTTTTCATTTATAAAATTAAAAAGATATGAATATTTCAGCATAATGCCCATATAAATACCTAAAAAGGAGTAAAAGCAATTGCATAATGAAAATTATTCATGTACAATCATTCAAAGGAAAGTCAAGACTGGCTTCTAAGAACCCAAATTTTTGTGTCTCTTGATAAAATTAATCTATAAATCATTCACCTGCTCCCATAAAATTCAGAAAAAAATCAAGACACGTGTTCTCCCCACAGAAACAAGGTATGGTGTCCTAAGTCAACGTACTGATACAAATAGTATTGTTCAGTTCCTTGAAAAATTCACCCTCTTTAGAACTGATTTGAGGTACAAATGTGTACACATCTGTGGACATAGATTGTACTTATGGCTATGGCATCTAATTATTAATACTAATAGTATTTGATGATCAGTAAATTTTTAAGAATTAAAAATACTAGATTTTATTCTTTATGTTATCTATATCTATGTCCTTATCCGTGTCCATATCTATATCTGTATCTATTTAGGTATCTGCACCTAGCAATGCAGGATGTATATTTTATGGATATTGTCAATCAAATGTTTTTATTTATGAACTTTATTCATAGTTCAAAGTATGGCAGATGCAGGGAGCCTGATTAAACTTTCATTCAAGGTTCTACGTAGCTATATTTTAGTGCAAAAAAGAGAAATCACATTAAAATCCAACGGAGAGAAATTGTTTCCTATTTTGTAGCAGTCACTAAGTATTTTTAATTTAGTCTTATTTTCAGCCTTCTTACTTTCTAAAAACAGTCATTATGAGGTTCTTAAAGGATTTTTTAAAATGTGGTCATTTTTTTAACAGTGTAATACAAATTTGTACATGTGTATTCAGTAATGAAGAAGTCATATGGAACATCTGAAACAAAACCAGTACAAAAGAGTCACTAGACATGCTTTTTAAAATAACAATCACAAGAGTGCAGGATCAATAGAAACACTGCAGGGACAACACTGCACCTACTTGACAGGCTGATTAGATAAGTCCCTCCTGTTCTATGCTGCATAGCTTCTCCTTTATCAGGTCTTTTTGTTCACAAAGAAGTACTCCCAATAACAAGCAGTACTGTGAAAACACCTACAGACAGCCCATGGCAACAACAACATGGCAACAATCCATCTCGTACCTCTCAATAAACCTGCTCAGTGTGGAAATCAGAACATGGCAATCATCTTGGCAGGTGATTGACATCCTGAATGGCAGCAAAGAGGCCAAAAGGGCAAGGAAACACAATGGTAATGGGAGAGTGCAATTACCTTCGTGTAGTTTGAACAGTGTCTCATCTGGCCATGAAGCTGAGACTAAATCCGCAGATAACTTATGTGACTGCTTTGAGTAGTTAGGGAATGGCAATAGGAGAACCAACACCTCAGTTGATCCTGAGAACAAGACTTTGTTCATCCTGCTACTGTAAAAAGTCACAGTGGCCACAGGGTACTGACACTTGGTATTCTTTGCAGGATCTACAAAGTGTCCTACACTTATTTCTAATTTATATAAAAATGAGATTTTTTTAAGAAAGGAGAAGAAAAAAAAATAATTGTAAGTGATGGAGACAATTGAAACTCACCTATAATGAAGGCACAGAGGAAAAATTTACTATTTCTCCTTCTGCAAAAAAAAAAAAAAAAAAAAAAAAAAAAAAAAAAAAAAGCCATAAGAAAATCGACATGTCTGAACAGGACAGGTAATGATATTCCAAACTGTAAAATATAGAAATAATCATGACTTCCATTAAGCCCACGATAGGAATATAAAGCAGGACAAAAAGCAACTAGAGAGAACTGGTAGACAAGAGTATAGAATGTATTGGTAGAATGGACTGAACCAAACAATAATATATTGTTAGGACTAGATAGTATTGGCCCATCAGGTTCCGTGGCAACCACTAGAAATTATCAGTCACATGGTGTAAGATCTGACCTAAAACTTTGTGCCCTTGCACCAGAAGTCTGCAAAGTAGCCAGTGAGATGCTGAATTTTTAAAAGATTCCAGCAGAAAGCTGAGAAGCAATAGACTTGGACTATGAGACAAATGAACAGAAATGTTTTTAAAGAGTAAAATTAGATGGCAAATGGATCCAGCATATTGAGGAAGAATCGACCCAACTTTTTTTTTTAAAAAAAGAGGTTCTCTGAAGAAAACAGTATTCACAGGGATATTTAAATTCTTAAAGCACTTACAGGAAGAAATCTGTCATAAAATAAGAGGGCGGGATTGAACACAGTTATAATTTAGGCATGTAAAGGTCAGAATATGTGCTCAGTTTTGACACACACAGAATAAGTGTTTGAAAGCCCTCCTTCATGCAACATGAACCTACTTCAACAGAATATTTTGCAGAACAAAAATCTGCATGAGTTCGAAAGTGATTAGAAATATCTGTAACAGCTAGACACATTTGTGGTTTGATCTAAACATTTCTTACTTTCAGAACTGTAAATTGAAAAAAAGACAAACACCAAAAAAAACCAAAACCAAACAAACCTGAACCAAAAATCCCTATCTTTACAGGAGCAATAGTTTTGAGTTTCTATAGCTGTAAACTTAGGCTATGGACTTCAGGGAAGTGCAATACATGAAGATCACTTACATGGCATTTACACAGCACTTAGAGAATTTTAAATGTTCAATTAGAAAAAGAAGAACCAAAAAGGAAGCTTATTATTATATTTTTTCTTAATAAGTTTATGAATTCTTTATAGGCTTTAACCAATCCTTATCTTTACCTAGCAGTCAAACTCAAGATACAATTAGGAAGAAATCTTATCTTCCTTGAGCCACCAAAACTGATGATTAGATTCTTGCCTGTCTGTGAACTTAGAAGCAGCATTCAGCTTTTGCAAAAGATCATATTTCTTTTCCTGAGAATTCATGTGCCACTTTTTAAGATCTTTTATATTCCATGCCCTTCAAAGAAAGCAGTAGAGGGAAAGTAAGTACTCACAAAAAAAATTAATTAAAGGTTTAGGTGATTGTCAAGCTATATCCAAGAAGACTCAAGAAGAATGGGATCTTGCTTTCTGACTTTACACACTGAAGTGCAGAGGGGTCAGAGCTCAAGCTTAGTGGAGAAAGAAGATATTCCCTCCCGTAAACCGTTGAATGGATTCCACTTACGAAAGTCACCTCCCACTTAGCTCATGGTGTTCTTAGAGAAGATGATCCAGTTAGCATGGTATCCTTTGGTAGCTTAAAGTCTCTTCCTGTACATGCAGACAATAATGTGGTCAAACTCTGTGCACTTTAACAACTGTCTACATGAAACAAGACTGTATAGGAATACCTTTCTTGCTATGCAAATGCGTAGTCAGCACCTATAGACCACAGGTATCAAGAGAAACAATCCACAGATTTGATCCTTGAAGCTCTTACAACTCTGTTAGCTGTGAATGGTGCTACTTTTGTCCTCATAAAGCTTGACATGGGGCAGCAATATCCAACCAATAGAAAAATAAATATGTGGAATTTCCAGGGAAGAGCAAACTGCCTGAAATGAAAGGGATCAGGGATTAGGTTGTATCTGGGGATCAAAATATTCTCTTCGTTCTTTTTGTAATCCAGCAAGATGAATGATTTACAGCATTCAACTGTATATTTAGAAGAATTTTTAAAAATGGCTTGCTCTCTATTTCTAGTAAGAAGGAAGAAATTGAGAATGCAAAAACAAAGGAATCATGGCATGCAATACACTGAGAACAAAGAGTTTTATTTTCTTCCACTTTTTTTGATTTGCCTGAATTAGTTGCATCAATATTTGAAATGAAAGAAATAATCTGAGTCATAAATAGATTATTGCTGGTATTTCATGTTTCAGAAATAAGGATCTAAGGGAAAAATTTTAAACATGTTTCACATGATGAATGTTGAAAAACGTCTGAAGGCCCTGAATTGTTTGCACAGAGTCAATATCACTAAGGCGTAGCAGCACATAGAAAATTTATGGGACTGTAATAGAAAATTAAACCTAAATTGATTCAACAAATTACTGCATATAAGAACAAGCTGAATAATTTAAAAATCAATATGAATAATTTGAGTAACTGGAGAGTACAGAAGAAAATTGTTGCATAGGTTAATGTTTATTACACATCTATTTAGTGACTATCTTGAAGCAACGGTTATTGAATTAAAATATGAATATGCGCTATATTTAAGTACACGGAGAGAGTGTAAGAAACAGGCAGATAGTTTCCAAATATCTGAGAACTGTGCTATGCAGTTCTAATATCTGGACTCTATTTTTGCAGAGGAACATCTGCAAAATTTAAGTCCCTTATGACTTTTCTTTCTGCTTCTGTGTAATGAGAAACATCGTAAACAGAAAATTAAAAATGTCCTGGGATGACAATGACTGCCTTTATTTATTTAATTTTACAGAACAATTGACTTCTTAGTATACTTTAGGATTCAAATGCAGAACAAAAAAAAGAACAGAATGAGACTCATTTCCAAGATATAGTAAAAATATAAAAATAAAATTAAAAATACACTTTTATTTTACTGAAAAGGTAGCTATAATGCCTAGGAAATTAATTTAAGATTGTTTTGGATTTTTAAAAAAATATAAGAAATATGTGTTGCCACATTAAAATGCTACATGAATTCAAATTACTAGTTCCTATATGATTGCTTCTATTTTTTCATCTTTATTCTTGAGGACTAGATAAGGACCAGTTAGGAAGGAGAGTTACCTTATGCACATACTGACTGACTTTAACAATTTTATTATCTCTGTATTTTTTTTTTTATTATTAACAAATTTTTGTTTATTGTTTTGGTTCTGTTGTTTAACTAATTCAGGGTACTTTGTGTCTCCTGAACTTAAAGGCTTATTTCATCTTTTTTGTGCATCCTCCAGAGAGAAGGAAAAGTCAAGTAAAATCTTTATTCTCACTTCTCTATTTTAATGTAAAGGCCACTGCATGGAATTTGTGTGCACTGTGATTTTAAGTTCAGGGGAAACCAAAGACAAATAATTAGAAAGTTTTAGAGCACTATAATTTATAGATGAACATTCATTATGAATTCCTGAAGGAGAAAAAAAAAAAGTATCTCACTGTTGTGCTTGAATTCTTTAAGTTGCTGATTTAGTGGAAAAAAATCCACACCTAGTTCACAAAAACTTTTCATTCTATACTTCAGTAGAGCATCATATTCAACAAAAATCAGCAGAGGACTGTTTTTTTGTCATTTTCCTTCCTTAGCCCAACATGGCCACCTATGTCACAGCCAGGTGTGGGTGGGAGTGAGGGACTCCGTGCTCCTGCACAGCCAGAAAGAGAGGGAATGCGCTCAGAATAACACCCAGTGAGCAGGCAAGGGTTCACTGAAATGAATTGGACACACGTGCTCCATGTGTGCAGCAGTATGTTCAGGAGTTCATTTTCACGCTATCAAAATGAGATTAAAAATTTAAAGAATTAAAAGGTGGGCAGTTGAATTCATGGTTTGTGGTGTTTTTTGATATCAGCTCTAAGGGAAATTCTATAAAGGCTACTTTGAAGACCAGATGTTTAAGAATAATTCTTACTGAATTTTTTCATGTGTAACCACTTATTTTTTCCTAAATAACTTATAATGAATAAGACATCTACAGTCCAAACAGGCCAATCATTTCAGTAATGGAGCATTATGTCTGTTTCCCTGGACTTCCTTCTACTGCATAGAAACCTTATTTTTTCATAGAAACATGGCTCAATTTGAGATCCATTATTCAAGATGTTCCTGGCTCCAGGTGGCACATCATGGAGTAGGCAAAGATATCTATCTTTAATAACATTTATTTTCCTGAATATCCTTTCATATTGACCATTTCATATTGACCATTCTGGCTTGGCCAATTTCCACTTTTTTCCCCTTTCAGGTGCATCATACAGGGGAAACAAAAGAACTGCACTGAGGAGGTGAATATAGCAGATTTTTTTGAGAATTGAAGCTTTTTTATGCCATTACACCAGAGTTATATAATCAGATTCTTCTAAAGGCATGCTGTCAGGAAGAGGTGGCATTCCAGAGGGGTTCTTGCTTCAAATTCAGCCAGGGAAGGACATTAATTTATTATTGCATTACTAAGGCTAGGTTAAAGATCATGAAAGAAAGCAATAAAAGGAAGGAAAATCACAAACAATACTGAAATGTACCATATGCCTTTTTTAATTAATCACCACAGGTGCCACCTGAGCAGCCTTATAAAGTACTGTATTGTACTTCTGTTTCACAGGACATACAAGGTACATTTCAGCTGCAAGTTAATTTAATTGCTTTTATTCTAGCTCATTAATATTCTTTTATTGCAGGTTTCTTTGTGGACATAAATGACCTTGAAGGGAGTATGCAATTTCAAATGTACATAAATTTGCTGATAATGCTAAATTGCACTGGACTGGTAAATAGAGGAGAGAGAAAATTGTTAGAAAATTATCGGATTGGGTAAGGCTTGGAGGCTGATAAAGTAGCTCATTCAGTTTAGCATGAACTTGGAGGCTGATAAAGTAGCTCATTCAGTTTAGCATGAAGTATAAGATAATGAAATGGGGCACTAGGAAAAAATATTGTTTCTTTGGGTTAAAATAATGCAAGTTTCAGAGTTTGGAACAAACAAAACATTTTGAGTGAAATTGATGGTAATTAAGTCTACTCTTGCAATTTTACTTTCACTTTCAAGTCTATTCAGTTCTTCTGAAAAGAAATGAGGAACATGAGTCAAAATCATCTCTCACAAATAAGACTGAACAGAAAACACCAGGTCTAAGATCTTAGTTACCCATTTTGTTTTCTTTTATCAATCAAAACAATTCCAGATGAATTTGAAACCTTGCAATCTCTCCCAGCAGTACCAAGAGGTTGGTTTGCTCTCAAACCAACATGAAAGGGCCAGTCTCCCAGACACAGGCTTTCCATCCCTGTGTTTCTTGAGCTCTGGCCCCTTTCTCAGGCTGCCTCAACTCACCAGCCCAGTAGCAAAGAGTTGCCTTGTTTTCTCTCAGCTTAGGTAATTGCATTGGCATCACACAAGGCTGATGAGTACTAGGGCTGGCAGAGGGAGGAGTGTAGAGGAGAAAGCCAGGAGCAAGCTGTGGGAGATGCTGCTGCCTGTGGAAGCTTGTTCCATTGCCCTAGGCCATGGAGGATAATTCCTCTCCCAACCCTTTCTCCAGCTTTGCTGAGCAGGAGTCTGTGCATCAAATAAAGTGAGCATTACACCATATCAGAGAATATATCTCAATGTTGCACTTCCCAGAGAGAAACAGACCCTTTCTAGTAGAAAGGAGTCAAGCATTAGTACTCCTGATGGTCTATTTACTAGTCATATTTAAATTGTCAGTTAAAAAAAATTAATTGGACCATTCCTTCTCACCTGTAAAGGAAATGCCCAGTCTACCCATCAAACCTTCTAGCCAATCCAAAAGAGAAAAATGTTCTATGTCAACCAGTACTACTTAATTTAATTGGAAGAGTGGCATGAATTTATACAAACAGGAACATAAGCTTAGTTTGATGCATTCAAGTTTTTCAGCTTTTAGTTTTTTCCCAGGCCAAAACTTAAAGATACTTGTTTAATTCTTTTTTAAATAATCTGAATTCAACCCTGCCATACTTCAATTACTTGAATAAACTGAGATTTTATGTGCTTCTGGTGGTAAAAGGACACATTCTAGAATAGTTTTGTTTATTTAAAGAGAGTGAAATGTGTTAAAATTAGTCAGGGAAGAAAATCAATTTTTCTTTGGGAAAACATAGGAGCAAAACTGACTGATACTACACCTGAAGCACATTCAAATTTTTGCAGAAATTTAATTCCTGTATTTGCCTGTGATAAAGGTAGGTAAGAAAGCACCTGTCCCATTTTATTTTGTTTCTGATGCTGAATATCAAACTGGAGGAGAGCAGCTTTTGGTGTATGTGTATAATGCCAGTGGATTCTTTGACCCAATCCTGAAAAATAACTGACCCAGCAGACCTGCTCCAAGGGAATTGACTGCAACTCCATGGGAAAAGAGAACACAAAGCTTTTAACTCTGCTGCTTCATGCAGAAAATTCAGGAAAATTGCTTTTCATCCTCAGAACAGAAAGTAACATTTATGGCACAACCAGAATGCCTGAAACTGTGGGACACTTTGCATCCAGGGAGGTGCCTGATTCCCCCGGGCTGGGCCTGCCCTGCTTTCTCCTTGCCCTGCAGGGAGCATCATCCAGCCCATGGAGAACAACTTGGACCTATGTGGAGATGATGGAAGAACTGACAGTAGTGACAGGCATAAAGAGAAAAATAACAATAAGGAGGAGGCAAAAGAATGAGTTTTTACAAAAGGGATTTTCAGGACACATTTCAGCTTGATTAGTTTTACCACGCACATTGATATTTATCAGATGAACACAGGATTCCAGAACACAGATTGCTTGTGGCAGGTGTTTAGTCAGGTAAATCTAGGTAAAATCTTCTTTTATAACTTAAGACTTTTCCTGAATACACAATTTAACTAAAACATTCAGACTTGTTATATGTTGACCTATCACAGATTTTGGATATTTGGTTGTGGGGCTGATGAATTGTCTATGAAAATAAGATGAATAGGCAAATGTGTATAGAATGGATCTGCAAGTGTATCCAGTGCACACTGCATTAAGATATGACTATCGAACTGTAATGCATTGGTAGCTTTATATTTTTTAAGAAATGGGGAGAGTAATGTTTAGAAAGAACGTTTTCAGATGCATCAGAAATGTTAAAAAAGAGGGAAGAGGTCAAAGAAGAATTTTGAAAATCAAAGCACATTTAAATAAGAAAAAAGTTTACATATTTTTCTGAAAGGTAGAGTAAGGTTTAATATAAAACTGGAAGAATTAAAATTGAGTGCTTGTTTTATTTTTCATGAACTAATAAAAATAAATTAAAAAAAGGCCGATATTCTACTTGATTTTCATAATTAATAATATGTCTGGCTGGTGAAATAGAAAGTTCAGTTCAAGTGGATATTCATTTTATGATGGCTCATTTTACTGGCTTTCATTTTCATATTTTTTTGCCGTAAAAGTTAAATTTTATTTTATAATAAAATTTTAAATAAATATGTGACATTTTTATTGTATTTTGTTTGTTTATTTGCTTATGAAATAAAATAAAATGAACACATCAAATATTGAAATAAATAGTATTTAAATGAATATTTGATGTGTTTATTTTTTATATTTAATAAATAATCTGTCAGACAAAATAGATGCAAATATAAACAACAAATGAAAGGAAAATGGTATAAAATTTATGTAAGAGTCAACTTACACCTATAAACCTTCAATACTGAACAGTCACCAGCTGCTGTACACTAAGTCTTGATGGCAGAGGCCCAGTTGTATCACATTCCTTAGGAGCGTGCAGCAGCACTGACCCTCTAAGGCCAGGGTAAGGATAGGATGATCCAAGACTATCCAAGTAATTCCCAGCACAGGAACTATTCTGGGCAATGCTCTTTGACTGACATGTGCCTGATGCTTTTAGGCTGGTACCACAACTGTAGGAAGAGAGGCAGTGAGGCAAAGTGATTAGAAAAAGGATGGCTGGAGCCATGAGAGGCTCCCTGTGCTCGTTTGCTGAGATTGTGCTGACCCAAACATACCAATGGTGCTGCCAGAGTGGTAGAGTGGCTGCTGAGTTTTCATGGTTTTCAGAAAAATATAAATATTCTGGTTTACCAGCTGCATTTTGCATAATTCAGCCCACCTGAGAGGGCTGTCTGGATTATGGGACAGATGTTGGGGATGTGGGAAGCAGCTTTGGGTGAAGAGTGGAAGGCTGAGCAAGTGCTGGGTTTGCATGGGTTTGTAGCCTCGAGCCCGAGTTAAAAAAATAACTTGAATAGTTAAAAGCGATCACACAGAGAGAGAGAATTGCTGCACTGGATATATCTATACATGCTATACAAAACAAACTTATTTTTAAATTTTATTTGTTTGCTACTTGACAGCTCTGTGCTGCTTTCAGAGCTGTGCAAGAGAAGAGCCTCATTCCATTGATGGAGTATCCAGTGTCACTTTCCAGGAGTTGCTACTATGTCCTCTGTTGGGAAGGGTCACAGCAGACAAGGATAGGATGATTTAGTATATGGGCACACACATAGCCATCTGAAAATTCTTGCCAGGGTCATTCTTATCTGGTGGATGAGTATGTCTGGCTGTGTTTACTTTAATTGTGCCTGTTGAGATACGGTGTCTGAACCCTGCAGAGTAGTTTACTTGTAGCTAAGGATCTATCTTTCAACAGCTGATGCTTTTGGCTGCTCCAACTGCTGCGGAAGGCCATGAGAAGAACTCTTGGAATCCCACTTCTGAAAAACCTAGTTTTCTTTAATCAGGGGAGCCCCTGGACTGGAATTCACTACTCAGTATGATGGTACTGGCAGCGATGGCAGCAGCAGTTCCTCCATTCATTGTTATTGTGATTTCACTGCAAGATGTTATCTTGAATTAGGAAAAGTGACTCCTAAGCTGCAATCCTTTGATTTTCAGGCCTTTGTCATCATTTAGGAGACTCTGCAGTACTTCCCTCTGAGGATCCAGTTTAGCACAGCTTAGTGCAGATACTCATGCTGAGCTGTGATGGATGTGCAGTCCTGAACTTGGATCTCCACATAAGCCATCCTGAGTTTTTCTAGCATGCCTATGCATGCTCTGAAACTCCATCGCTTCAACTTGGAAATTTCCCAGTAAACAGGTGGAATTAGACACAGCTGAACAACTTCGATCCTGGTCTAGGTTGTCAAAGACATAGCAGCATATTCCCAGGGATAAAAAGGACCTATTTTCCCATGTTCTTCTGTAGTCAACAGCTTTTGGCTTACCTGTCTTTGAGAAAGTAGCTGCTTCTCAGTGGACTAGAAACATTAACCTCAGTTTATGAAACACATCTACAGGGTGTGAAATCATAGAAGGAATGCAGGGGACAGAAAACAGTGTAGATCGAAAATGCCAAAATGGTATAGTCTCATCTGGAATACTGAAAGGAAAGATCTCCTGGAAACTTTTGAACTGTACCAGTGAATTATATGGAAAGTGAAATATGCCAGTAGAAATATGCCAAATCTGTGCCAGAAAAAATAATAGAATTTATTACCATAGACTACAGCATCCAGCTTCTGGGGAATGTTCCTAAAAATACTGGGCTTGTCTACAAGAAAAAGGCCAGATAAACCCAATTTGATACTGAATGGTATCAAGGGATATAAAAAAACCCTCTGTGAATAAATTGAAGATTAGTATTGTAAGAGCCTCAAAACAATATATTATTTTGGCATAATTTAGAAAACCACCCTCCTGCAGATTCTTTTTTCCTCAACTGAAGAGGAAGTCTCCTAGTTAGAGAATTGGATCATAAGCCTAATTAATTTTTAGTTATTTCTAGGATATACCAGTGTTTTGCTAAGGCTCAGATTTGATTTAAGAAAGGTTTGTGATCTTCAGCAGATTTCATAATATCATAACAGTTATGACAACTATGGTCATAAGAACTATTGCTTTCACTATATCCCACAGAAACTAGGTTAAGCTGCTGATAGAGGAAAGTGTTAAGCATCAGCATTTATGCAGTCTTAATTGGATCTGCCCTAATTGTATGTATCTCGTGTTGTTCAATAAGCACTCCTCCATCATCCTTCCACTAGCTTCAAACTAGCTTCTCGTTTCTATTAGGAAAGAATAAACCTAACCAGAACTGAAACTCTCATTATATACATGATAGATGTCTGACTTGGCCTACATAACTCATGGCTTGTTTAGTGCTAAAGTAGGGCACAGCTAAAGAGGGAAGAGAATTAGGCAACAAATGGAAAAATGGAAAAAAAGTTCCTCTGAAAAATTTCCATGCTACTCTTTTGATTTTGAATCAGACTTTGGAAAAAAATACATGGTAGTAAAGGTATGGCTTGCAGATCTGACTTCTAAGAGGGGAAGAAAATGCAATACATTTTATGCTGTCTTCTGTCATGGTAATTTCTGTAGGAGACCTGCATGGGTGAGCTGCTGATGACATTCTCCTAAGACTGCTGTTGTGTCTGAGTGACTCAAACTGGTCAAATTACTAGCTGGCATTGCCAGTGATGGCATATACAAGAGACTTCCTCTGGTAAAATTAAAGGAATTCATCACTTTAGTATACAGTTCATTGTAACTGATTTTTTTCTAAATCATTATTAGATTTAATAAGTTATATCATACATTTAAAAAGATGAAAGAATTTATTCTATGAATAAGTGAGATATTAGACAAAATTATGATAACGTTACTAAAAAAATACTCTACCATGATTTGAAATTAGTAGTTTAAATGAAAAATATCTATCAGTTTTTTGTTACCCATAATAAATTCAGTGCAAAGAAAATGTATTCAACATAAGCAATACTACTGTATTACTACTGTATATATACTGAACATAGTTTGAAGAAAACCACAGCTCAATCCTTCCTTGTTTTCATTTTATCATTCAGTCAACAAGATCAAAACAGGAGGAAAGTAGCAGCTTTCTATGTTAGTGGACCAGCTACTCAAAAACCTGTATTGTTTAGTTCAGACTTATGAGATCTGATGGAAAGTTACATCCATCTTTCATGTCTGCTTGTGGAAGTCTGTCTTATTTAGACACTACTGAATGGACCTTTTTATATTGTCTACTCTCTTGGTAAATAGTACTTGGAGTTGAACAAAAAAAATGATAACCAATGATCAAGATGAGGTAAAACCATTAGGCATGTGTTAGAAAACATAAAAAAATTACATAGGTCAATGCAGTACACTAAGATATTATTTATCATGTTATAAAATTATCTGGATAACATCCAGAAGTCTGAATTGGAAGATAGTGCCATTTCTTCAGACCTTTGGAAGCACAGCTTATTTTTCAGAATTCAGAAGTACAAGAGCTTAATATGAACACCGAATTATTCTGCTGCAGTGAAGGTACAGGTATACGAGATTTTGGTTTGTCTCTGAACCCAAAAGTGATACAATCATCCATTTCTACAGCCTGTTGAAAACTCAAATAAAACGACATTCTTTCTTACTGTATCAATGTCCTCAAATGGCACTTTTGCTGATTCAAAACAACAACCTTTTAGGAAGACAGTTATGTTTATGCTTCTTTAGATATTGATTAAACAGACAAACGAGTTTACTTCTGGCAGAAAGATTTTTATCTAGATAGTGTGATTTAACTACATTTCTCCAAAGGAAAATTATCAATAACCTATCATTCTCATCTTTTCCCTTTCTGTCAACTATTTTTAATGCTGCTAAAAAGTTATAAGAATATATAAGAATCATATTCTTTTTCCTAGAGAGGTTCTTTTTCCAGTGCTGCTTGGATCATACACTTCATCTGCTTCAGTCCTAGAAATGCTTATTTACTCTCTAGGAGGTTTTATCAGCAGACACAGTGAAGCTAGTACAGGTCTTTCGATAAGGTGTAATCAGAGCTGTCTGCCTTGCCCAAATTAATCAAGTCCTGCTAGAAAAAGACTATAGCAAAAGATATATGGCTTTGGGTGAAGGCAACGTTGTATCTTCTAGAAGTGCATTTGATGCAGTATCCTGTGGATTGTCTTTTTTTCCCGTATTTTAGACTTGGTATACTGCATAGCCCAGCACTACTGAATCTGCCAGGATACTTGGGCAAAATTCCAAGAAATACATCTGGTTTTATTCTTTTTATTGCTATTTTTTCTTTCTTAACATATCTCGCTTCTTGTATCATGAAGGCTGAACCGACTGGTGGGGCTATCACTTACATATTGAGAAGGTGAGGGCTACTTTTTTACTTTCAGAATGACAGCATCAGAAAGACAATCTGCATTTTCAGAGTTAACTATCACCTCACTCAGTGCAGGTTGTGGCATGCATCTTTGGAAGGCAGAATGAAGGGTAAATATGCCTTACACCCAGGACAGTCATTATTAAAGAAAAAAACCCTCATGCTATTGTGGCAAGATTGCATTTCATAACATTGGTAAGACCTAGAGGATATTCTAACTCTAAGGCTGATAGTAAGATGCTCAATTTGCCTGCTAACTTCAAGGAGCCTGAGATTTGCCAATATTTTGGTAAGTGACCACGGGAAGATTTAAAGGGATAGTTTGACAGAATGTGAAATCATGCAGTGTGAAAAGAAATAAGTGCTTTGGAAAATTTCAGCATATGTCAGTGTCTTAATACAAAGAAAACACTTTGGGTTTGTGTTTTTATCTTTCTGTGTTTTTTTGTTTTGTTTTGTTTTAACTACAGTGGTCTAGAACATATCACCTAAAACGTGGGCTATCATAGGGATTGCTCCGACTAAGCTAATGCAAGGATAATCACAGAAGACCAAGATGAAGATATAAAAGCCCAATCAAAGGCAAGGCAGGAGCATGCCCAGCGCACAGTTTAGCAGCCAGTAATCCTACCCGTTCAATACTGCAAGGCAGGTCCCAAGACATCTTGTGGGGCAAATATGAGTAAAGCTGAAGGCTGATGAGTGCAGCAGCCATGACTGGTCAGCTGTGAGCCCAAGCAAGCCCCAAGACAGGGGATGCTGCACTTATACTTCAGGTGCAAATGTAGTGCACTGAGTAGTGCACTGAGTAACACAGCAGCACTGGAACCAGCATGGATGCCTACCAGTTATTTAGGCTTAAAGGCTAGTCTTTATTTCTTACTCAGTTTGGTCAAGATGTAGGAAACTGGCTTCTACCAGAATGCTGCCTGACATTCAGTAGTTCATGCAGAGCATAATTGCAACTGACAGTTAAGTTTATCCATAGAAATCCTTATTACTTTCTGCCAGAGTGAGATTATAGGTATATTTCTAGGAAGACTGAAAACCTGACAAAGAGATTTACATTACATAGACAGGAGTAATTTTTGTTTTGTGTTGTCAAGTGGCTGCTGTGCTGCAGGTCTGCTGGTATTTTGATCAATAGTGCACTCTTGACACGTAAGTATTTTGCTATGAAAGATGCAAGATCTCTTTGAGTACTAAAGATCAGTCTTTCCCACTCAGTTTTACAGTGTAACATAACATAACTACTTAGTAAACCTCTGAAAAATATGTCTCATTTTTGACTGCTATCAAGCACATGCTATCATGAAAATAAATGTCCAGGTTCAAACAAAAAAGTACGCGGAGCTATCATTTTGAGAAGAAGGTGGGAAAAAGATTTAGGAGAAAATAGGCTGTCTATATTCATGAAGCAGACACTTCTGTATCGCATCTACTCAAATTCTTTTTCTTACTGTATCCAGATACATTTCCAAGCATTTAGTTCTTCCTTTCAACATCATTTGCATTTACAGCTTTAATATTTTCTCCCACAGGCACCATTTCAAGGACTCCTCTCAGTTCAGATCAGATTGCTATCCATTGCTGTTATTAGCAAGGTATCAGATTTCCAGTTTACCATGGCAGTGATGAATACTAAAAAAGCATATCTGAATAGGAATATTCAGACTTTTATTTATCTTATGTAATCATGGTAAATCTAGTGCATTTAATCTCTCTTTAGTTGGCATAGTCCCTGTCCTGCTGTACCTCTAGGCTTTGCTGCCTCCTATTCCAATGGAAACATCCACACTATTGTTGATATAATATGTGTATATCAATGTTATAATGGAAGAGAAGATTTTTCCAAAAGCATGTAAGAGCATACAATTGAAGCAGAGTAGGTATCAGTCTCAGAAGGATGCGCTGGGATTTTGACAGTCACCATACTCTGTGAAGTTTGTTCTGCTGGAAAAGCTGCATTGTTTACTTGCTTTGGGAGAACTGTTTAAACTGTGATATCATACTTTGTCTGCTTAGGCACTACATAAAGGCAAATATACTAAAAGTGCCCTTATTATATTTGAGGAACACATTTATATTTACTGATAAATGCATGTATATTATTAAGAGAACTTTATGCATACAGAGAGATTGTGATAGAAGAAGCCAAGTGTCAGTGATAAATCATTGTAGTAATGCCCAGATCAATGGTAAACACTAAGAAATATCACTTAGGCTCCAGAATCTTTAATTCTACTAAGCCTTTGGTGAAAGTGTGCCAACCATGATGAGCAAATAGTTGGTTTCACTTTGTTTTAGTCATAGACAAGAACTCACATATAAAATAATTCACTGCAGAAATGTAACATAATTGGGATATCTAGCCTTACCAGAAATAGACAGGTCCAGACTAACTGTGATGCAAAACATTGCCCCCACCATAACAATAAAATAATTATTTTTAAAAAATATCAATAATCTACTTATTTATACTTTGTTTTTCAACTGTTGTTATCCTCTTCTGATACACTTATTATGTTATTCTAACCTGTATTTCAATGTATATCTTTCAAATTGTCAATAGTTGTTGAAGTTTGTTCTTCCATTTTTGCTAGCATTTGCAAACATATATATTTAAATATTTCTATATACATGTGAAATTCTTTCTGTAAATAAACAATAATTTTATTCTGCAAAACTATAAATAGATCTATTCCTGATATGTCATTAAGTGTGAAATAATATTTCAGTTAGAAAATAGTGTATGAGTAACATTGCCTCTGCTTTTTTTCCTCTAGATTTTGAATCACATCAAAGCCTTTTACTATGAAAAAGAAGTCAAGAAGAGAAGATGATAGAATCAACTAATTTCTATTTATTTAGAAAGAGTGCACAGCAATTTTTTCGTAACTTGGGAGTAATCAAAGAATTGAAAATTGCTTTGTCACAGCAATATTCCATCTGTAGTGAATTCTAGATCAAAGTTTTTCTTCTTCTATTTTTTCTCCCTTTCAAGAAAGACTAATAACTTGGTGGCTCTTTACTAATTAAAGTAGTAAAAGGAGCCAAATAAGGCAGTATGAGGCTCTGAATATGCCTGCAGATGGTACTTAAAGTTTTGACCTATCATCATTGTTCAGATAACAGTATGACCATATGACTCCTCCATAATTCTGTTAAGGTTTTATTTAGTTCCTGACAACAAGTAGCAGTAAGACAATTTCAGAATTTTAGTCTTTTACTGAGAGAGACCACTAAGAACAGTGGCAACAGAAAACTTTTCTTAAGATTTGTCAAACTTGTCTCTCTTTATTGGAAGCTGGATATTTTCAGAACAAATATTGCTCATACTTTTCAGACACCTGTCCTAGCGTCAAGCTTTGGAACTGCCCTTTCAACAGCTATTTGAAAAAAAATTAATTTGCTTCTATTTCTCTTGCCAGAATTTTTTCAATTTCAAGTGTGTTTTGATTTGTTATTTCTGTTACACAACTCAAGATGTTTTAAGATAAGTTATCTAATTCAGTTGAGTTTCACTAAGTTTTATAATTTTTGGATAGTTAGACAGATGATTTAGAAACTGTACAAGTGAAACAGTCCTGAGTGACCAGAATAATTCTGTTGTCCAATATGATACTCAGCTTCCTTCAATTTATTCTGTATTTCTAAAGTATTGTATTTCTTTCAAAGAACTAATGCAACTCCAGAAAAAATAGTTCTATATCTATCCATTATGACAGTTTTAATTCAAAATTGACATTGCTTTCTTCTTTCGTCCTGGAAAAGTTGTCAAAAAGGTTTAAGCTGCCTAAAGTGCGTCTTAGCTCTTCAGAGGAGGATACACCCAAAGAGCAGAATTGTAGATAGTTTTTCATTAATCACTAGTAACCAAAAAAATCCAGGGTCCAGCAATGAATTTCAGTATTGCATGTTTGACTGTTGCACACAATCGAGACACACCTGACCTGGGTTAAAACTTCAAGTAAAAATACCTTTATTTGACAGTTAAACTGCTTTAAAACAAAAGGTCTTGTTCTAACTTTCATCTTAAACTGATATAAACCTATGTTCTCTTTCTTCTGCCAGCACAAATATTTCTGCAATTAAAGAGACAGTAGGATTCAGGAACTCAGCTGGCTCAAAACAAATTATTTTTTGCTTCTTTGGGTATCAGCTTCAGTGATTGTCTGATTACACTGACCATGAACCATCATGACCTCAAATGCTGCAGCAAAAGATATGAAGTGAAATCAGGAGTGGTGCAAAAAGTAAGACTGACTTTGTTAGCATTAGTTACAAGTAAGGTGAAATTAAACTGTACCATTAAGGGCCTGAACTCTCACCAAGTATGAGCTGTGATTTAGTAAATTTTTTTTTGAAGTCATGTAAAGGTGGAAAGGCTAGCCCTTGAATATCAGTTAACACATTGGTTAGCTTTAGGATTGGTAGAAATAGAACACACAAAAAGAAGGCAGGACATCTCAAAATAAAAGGGAAATAGGATTGTTCTTTTGAGAAACCTATTGTCTAATGAAATCCATACTTTTTAAGAAAATTTTTGAGGCAGTGTCCTTAACAACTCTGCCATTATGTCAATGAAAAGAAAGATTCTTCTTGCTAGTGAAGACCTTCAAATATATTAATTCGCATTCCATACTCACCACCCTCCTTCATCATAAACTTAAACTATATTCAACAAGTACCACAACTACCCCCTTTCTCCCTAGAAGATTACTGCTATGATATACAGTGAATGTCAGTAACGTAAATGACCATTTGTGATTTCTAAAACTAGAAACTAATGTCACTTGATTTACTAACTGCAGAGCAGTTTTCAAATCTGTTTACTTTCAATTTTAGTGTTTGTTTAACTGAATTAACAGTTTAAATCTGCTTTAAATCCTAACAAGGCTCTTGATTTAAAAATGAAGTTAAATTCTAGAATTATCATTGATTCTACATACTACAAAATACTCGTATTAATAAGTGAATAGTCTGCTGTGTAATTTGTATCTAATAAAGCATGCTAAAAAGAGAAAAAAATAAATTAATTATTTACATAGTCATTATTATTTAGAAATTTCCATTATTACATACTTTCATGAAGTTATATGTTCACTTTCTTAACATCAAAGAATGTCATCAGTGGCAATGAGATGGGAATTCTTAGTTTATGTTTTATGTGTACATCTAAGTTGTACATCAAATACAAAGCAATAGCCATAGTTCATGATACACACAGAAATATTCCACAGAACTCCATAACTCAGCCTCAGTGTTTTGCCATACAGTTCAAATGCTTAAGTGTGAATATTAATCTGAAATTCCATTATGAACCACTAATATCTTCTGAAGTATTCTCATTCAAGTTGTAAAACTTTTTGAAGGTACATTCTCTCACTATTAGCATCTAGTTTAAATTATTTCTTATCCAATTGATACACATCAAAATAAAGCTTTATCAGAAGGGCAGTTAGGGTTTTTAAGGTTTTCTAAAAATACAGCAGACAGGAACCACTAGAACTACTCAATTAACCAGAATTTTCTGGCATTTGTCTGGCCTGAAGTCTCATTTGCCAGTTCACACTGAACGAGGCCTTCTTTACCATACAAGACATGCTGATATTGTCACTAAAACAATAGATAAGCTACTCATAAAATTGCCTTTATTTGCTTTCCGCCATGGAAAAGTTCTAAGCCCTGTCATTGAGTGGTCCCACCTATTTTTGAGGTCATCAGACACCTGATCTATATATTAATGCTTACCAGCTCCTTTTCGGTTGTTACACTACTCTGGAGGACAACCTTTTTCATCTCCATTTTCTCTGTCTCAAACAAGCTTTGTAATTTCTGCTAGGGTCTTCTAGCAATAAAATAAGGAAGCTATGAAAGATGGATTCAACACAAAATCCTCAAGACTGATTTCCCTCCTAAAAGGCAGATTCTGGTCCTAATAATTACAAAGTCAAAAGTTCATAACCTCCAGCATGTGATTTCAATGAAGAGACTTGCATGGTTTCCTTCTGTGATGAAAAGCATGAGCAGACAAATTGCATGCATTTTCCAGAATGCAATAATAAAACAACACAATGTAAACTCCTGTATGAAGATCAGGCAGCTGTGTTACTTGTCATCACCACACAGAATGCCAACAGAATCTTGTATCTTGGTGACACTGGCAATGTGATCATGGAACAGACACAGTCATGTTGACAAGCATGTGATTGCTTGTGATGAAGTTAGAGAGCTGTGAAGAAAAAAGCTGTAGAAGTCAATTCTCTCCTTGTTGCCTCCAGTAGAGAGGAAAATTGGAGATAATTTCTTGCTCATCATTCATATACTTTTTTCCTCACAGCAGAAGGAAAGAGCTGAAAGGCACAAGGAACTAGTCAATCACTGACTAAAGAAAGGCAACATCACCAACAGAAAAGTGAAGATACAATGTCTCAGGATGTTGTCATAACCACTTAGTGATTCCTGCTTAATGTCATTTGATAATAGTCTGAGGACCACTTGAATTGAGGATAGTTGCAGTACTTGATATCATACTTTTCTATTAGTGCTTGTTCTCTACTATGGTGGTGAAGGACACTGTACTTATAAAATCTTTAGATAACAGAAGAAAATATTTTCTCAAAAATCTTAGAACTGTTCCTAATTTAATGAGGAAAAATAAAATTCAGTAATAAGAATTTCCATATTCCTCTCTCATCTATAACATTTAAAATCACTAGCAAATATCACTCACATATTACAGAAAGACAATGATAAATATGTTGCAATCTTGCAGAATTAATAAAAATGTGCCAACATTTATAAGACAGTCATCTGATTCTCTCCCTTTTGAAAGAGAAGTTTCACAGTTAGCTTAACGTTATTAGTTTCCTTTTTTAAACCTATCTTTTTCCTAAGGGGAAAATAGGCTAATAAATGCTACCATTGAGAAAAACGGTGCCTGTCCTTTATTAAATAACTGCAAATCAAAGAAGAAGGAACAAACCGATAGGAAACCAAGTCTTACTTCTTTTGCCAGCAGAACAGCTGTTATTTTTCCTCCTACCTTTCCCTTTTTGCTTACAAATTAAAACTTAAATGCTGTAATTGTGGGACACCACATTACAAAATTCTTCCTTTGTGCATCTCCCACAGGAATTGTGAGACCATCTTCACCAGAACTGTAATAACAATGTTAGAGTCTTTCTTAGTTTTTCTTTCTAGATTGTGACATGAGGTAGTGGAGTAATGCAACATGTATTAAGCCTCCCTACCATGTAGGTCATGTACTGCTATGGTCATATAAGCTTGTTACAACATGTTCCAGATTGTAAAGAAGTTTCTGGTATTGATTTTTTTCTCTGTTTTTAAGGTAACATTTCAGCATCCTACAGAGTTCTTGTACAGGGGTACTGCTGCCCAATAGCCCTTAGCAGGCCATCTATCTCCTTGCTGACAGACTTGGCTACATGACAAATCAGTTTACATCAAAAATGGGCTGCTAGGAGGAAGTTGCAAGGCATTTGACAAGGTAATGGCACTCTTCCTATTTTCCAATATATAGCAGTAATCTCATATTAATTGCTTTTTAGGTGACCATTGCCTTATAGTGCATACACAAATTCACACACTCATTTATTGCAAAAGTTTGTGCTGAAATATCAACCAGCTAAGCAGCATTAAGGCTGCCAATACCTCCTACCCTAAACTAAGTGGGAACACTTTGCTAAGTGTAATATTATTAGCTTTGTTCAGTTAGAATTAATCTTCACGTTTGTAAGATATATGTGTGGGCATCATAAAAGCTAGACAATTTAGGGGTTTTTGGGCAACTTAGGAAGGTAAAAAGGAATAGATTTGTTGGAAGAAATATGATTAGTGGAATCTATACTCTTGTGTTCTTTATTACTTTTTGTCCATTTTTATTTTTCTTCTTTTAATAATGCATAGCTTTTTAGAGTTGTGCTGCCTGCAGAATTTTTTTTTTCAGTTGTCTTGTACAGCCCTTACGCATTAATGACAATTTTTCACAAAATTTTGCATATAGTCAACTGTATCAGTGAAGAAAAAAAGGTATTCTCAAAAGGTAAATTTGATTTGTAATATTCTTTTCACAATGTAATTTTCACTTAAATTGAAAAGAGATCAAAGG
Organism: Serilophus lunatus; assembly: GCA_013399895.1. Taxonomy (NCBI): domain Eukaryota; kingdom Metazoa; phylum Chordata; class Aves; order Passeriformes; family Eurylaimidae; genus Serilophus; species Serilophus lunatus. The sequence continues at coordinate 251,270 of VXBA01001406.1, read as the reverse complement.
AAAACATAAGAACCTGAATATCATCTAAAAATATACAGGACTTTTTTTCTGCAATTTGAAGCTTTATTTTCAATGGACAGTAGGCAACAATAGGCATACACAAAGTTTGTTCCATACTGTCAGCATTATTCCAAGAAAAGTAAGTTTGTAAATGTATGCTGTGTTTTAATTAGTTTGTATACCAAACGTTAGTGATATCTAACAGATTCTTAGGGATGTTTGCTCTTGAAGTTACAGTGAGTTATCTTTTCAAATAAAGAGCTATAACTTCAATAGAAATTAAGTTATTTTCCATTAAGGTGGGACAAGAAATAACACATTCCCATACACTCACATGTATTCCAAGACATCATTTCAAAACAGGGTACAATATTCACTATCAAATGTGGTTCTGGGCCATCTGGCTACTTAGGCCATTGCTGCATAAAATGTGAGGGAGAGCTGTGGATGTGCTCAGCTTCTACCTTACAGAATATAGTTTAAAACGTGAATTCAAAACTTGTGATTTTACAAAACTTGCATAAAAGCACTAGTGAAGTTCCATAATAATTAGCCTTTTTTCTGCCCCCAGTAACTGCTCAAAAAGAGTGAAACGTGTCTGTAATACATTTAATCTTTACAGGAAAATAGGTGACTGATATTTGATCTATTTTTTTGTACTTTAGAGGCTAAGTCAGAGGATTAATGTTGTATTTTAAACAAATACATCACAGAAAACTGTTTACAGTATAAGCTTCTAAAAAACCAAAACATGTATAGTATGTATTTTTCACTTTTTTTCTCGTGTATTTATTCTAATTTTTTTAGGGAATGACTACACAATTAAAGACATGACCAAACATACAAATATAAACCACATATCCAGTAGTATTCAGCAGAGAAAGAAAGCATTCTTCTGCTTAATAAAAATATATTGATACATTGCATAATGACTAGATTCATCATGAATGAACGGCCTTGTTCAATAACGTTTTTTTGTTGTTTGGTATTTAACATTTTGATTTGAGCATTCCTTGTTATAGAATGGCATATTATTAGTCTGCAATAACTTCAGGAAGCTTTCATAACAGACTCTTAGCCAGACTTAACAATATGCGGCTTGTCACAGCTTACTTCTAAGATTTTATTTTTTTTTTTCATGCCTTACTCATTAAATTAGCATTTTTTTGTGAAGCTCTCTGGCCCTTAGAATCCAGCTGTTCTGACTCAACCCATCTATGAATCAGGCAGGACTGTTCAGTTCAAATTCCTCTAGCAGAAAAGGGCTTTTCTACAGTTAGTGGGCAAAGTGGCTGCCATTAGCAAAAGTTAATTCAGTGTTCAAGAAAAATGTCCTTTATACACATTAAGACACGTGGTTCATGAAAAAGTTCAGAATAGGAGTCAGGTAGTACTTGGTGAAAGGGATCACACCATTCTAAATTGACCAGCAAGAATGGTCAGTGCCGTTTTTTGAAGACAAAAAAACGTATTCCATGGGTTTGAAACAGAGATTTGTGAATCTTGATGGACACGCATTCTGCACTGTTTTGTTCTATGCTTTTTCAGTTTAGTGCAACCTATAAATGTTACTTACTCTGTCAGGATGACAGAAGTAATCGATTGTCAACTTCTACATTAACTTTTTGCATACACAGAGTTTCAACAATCTGATTTTAAAACAGAAGCACCATACTACTTTTCCCTCTCTAAATGACGTATTGTTAAATAAAGACATAAACTGTAAACAATGCACTCTAAAAGCAGTGTTTTAGTGGCATTCTGTATATGAGAGTACACATATACACATACACACACACACACACACACACACACACACACACACACACACATATATATATATATGCGCACACAAGAACCTTATAAAAATCACACTTTTGCAGTAATTCAGCTTTAAACATGTAAGAGGCCTTCCTAATTGCCTGATCCTCCACTTTGTTACATGGTGTTTCAAGATCTATACCAGGTCAATGTAGTCTAATTCTTAAGCCATGTGCATTTAACATTAAGTTATATACAAAAAACAAGCAAATAAATTCAATGGAGGTGAAAGCAGCATCTTATTTTCCTTCACTGGTTACTAATATTTTAGAGCAGAATAACTTGACTGCTTTGAAAGTGGATTGATTTTTGCAGTCTGGAGCATCGCACCTTCAATAAATGCAAAGACTGGCAAGTAGTGCAGCATGATACTAATAGTAGGAAATGAGGCACTGCTAAACCATTTCCTGGTTGATTTTTCATTTGTATTTAAATAGGAGTGATTGATCTGACATTGAAGAAACATCAAAATTAAATGGTTTTAATATTACATCTTTCTCAAGTGTAGTTTTTTGCATCCAGAGCTTGAAATGTTACTGAAGCAGAAAACAAAAAAAGGATTGTATGCTCAGACAAGCTAAATTTCTTAAGAAGATGAAACTTAGAACAGCTCCTCCCTGTGACCATTTGTACCAAATCTAATTCCTAAGAAAATGTATGTTTGGCATAAAAAGGAAAGTGGGGCAGGAAGCATCCTGCAGAAGGACACAAAGGAATGAAGGGTCTGGAGCACAAGATTTATAAGGAGCAGCTGAAGGATTTGGGGGTGTTTAACCTAGAGAAAAGATTGTTCAGGGATGACTCTACTGCTCTCTACAACTACCTGAAAGGAAGTTGTAGCCAGATGGAGGGCAGTTTCTTTTCCCTGGTAACAAGTGACGGGCCAAGAGAAAACAGCCTCTAGTTGTGCCAGAGGATGCTTAGATTGGATATGAAGGATAATCTTTATTGTAAGAGTGGTCATGAATTGGAACAGGCTGCCCAGGGAAGTGCCATGCCTGAAAGTGTTCAAAAGGCCTGTGGATGTGGCACTGGGGGACATGGTTAAGAGGTGAACGTGGTGGTGCTGGATTAACTGATGGACTCAGTGATCTCAGAGGCATTTTCTAAACCAAGAAATTCCATGATTTTATGAAGGATTATGATAGAGGCACATATTCTTCTCAGGTGTGGACTTGCATCATAATTCAAAATGTACTATCTGTAATTAATATACTTACAGGCTCTCCCCATCATAGTATCATGCATATCTGGATATCTATGTATATATATATATATACACATTTGTTAGTACCTCAGGGGTTTTTTTTACTATTCAAAACACTCATCACAAAAGCTTAATATACAACAGAGCCCCAGAAGAAAAAATTTCTGAACAACCAAAGCTGTTTTTGAGTGTATATCAAGAACAATGGGTTGCATTTCCATTAGAGAGTACCTTAGGCAGGTTAGTGTTCTAGTCCTCTGTACCATACTCAGAAATATAGTTACCTACCAAACACAGTGCATCATGGATTTAAGAAACTCTCTCTTTCTTATATTGCCACTGTTACTACAGAGGATGGGTATGAATTCATAAGCTTTATAAGCCTTCAAATGAAACAAATGACAAAAATCAGTTTCACAGAGATGAAATGCAAAGTTTGCTCAACTCCTATGTTCCTTCAACATTTCTGAGGCTAGTTGCAGTTTTCAAATAAGCAGCCACTGTCCTCTCCAACAATAATGATTTTATATCATGATGATACAATTGCAATACCCTGACCAAAATTACTTGTGTCTAAGAATTAGAGGTATATATATTTCAGTTACAGAAGTTGTATGTATTTCAATACAGACACACCAATTGTTTACTGCATTATTTATTCGTGAACTTGGTATGGAAACAAACTTTCATCAGTAAGTATATTCACAGACTTTCTTATATTAAAAATGTTACTATCAATAATTATTGTATCTTTAGCTACTTTAGGAGTTATAGAAGTTATAAATGTATAATATTTTTATATTTTTTTCATGTATATATGGTAGGCACCTTCACATATGGATTTTACATGATTGTACAGTTTCTTAACAGCTAGATATAAGCTTTCCATAATCCTAAATGGAAAATTTAATTTAGGTACCATCTTGTAGCCTGGGCAGTAAGAAAATAATTAGTGAAAAACAAGTTTTCTCTGTTTGCTATTAGAGTTTAGATCCAGAAAAAGAACTTGGTATCTAAGGAAGGGATTAGACAAACTTTAGGCACCCATATCAAAAACTAAGATCTGGGAAAATCCACACAGCAGCTGCTTATCGCCTAAGACGACTGTGTTTATGATGAAATTTCTCCACATGGCTACATCTCTGGTTTGCACGTCTGCATGGCTGTCTCAAGCTCATTATCCAGGTTCCCCATATAACACTGAATGGGTAGGAAAAAACAAAAGCATTCAGAATTAGAGCCCAAGCAGATGAAAATATACATTTCCAGTCTCCTAATAATATGCCTATATCCTGAGAAAGGGCCATGTTTTACACAAGTAACTTCTATGTTTCCTACTAACTGCCCAGAAGAGTTCGTTGAACAGCTCCAGGTTTTTGAGCCTTGTTTCTGAGGCTAACACTTCTCATATTCTCCCTGTATCATAATTAGACACCTACCAAAGGAACCTCAATTTTACTTGAGAAGACTATTCTGAGCCTAGGACTACATCTGGAGGAGAATTAGAAATCTTGTGCACTTTTTACTGCTGTATAGTACTGATCTCGAGTCATAGTATCTGTGAAAGGAGAAAACCAAAACCAAAACCCAACAACCAAAGCAGATCTGGAAACCTTGTAGTTCTCATTTTTGGTGGCATCTGTACTAGATTTATTGATTGTCCACTAAAAGTATCAGCCTCAGACCACTGTGTACCTAATTCTAGAGAAGACACATTCTCATGTATCAGCTATTAAAGGTTAGAATTCTACAATGTATCTCACAAAACAGCTCTGCACATGTCTCTAAATAGGTGACAATATCTAATCTTAAGTGTCACCTAAAGAAATTCTCCAACAGCAAGAATTAGAAGAGTTGCAAAATCAAGCATAGAAAAATCAAAGTGAACAGGTCAATTTCTACATTGTGTCACAGTTATAAAAGTAACCTACATATTACGACACAGCTTTAAAGTGTAAGACCAGGTACTACTTCTAACTTGACCCCTGATTTAGTCAGACAGTTCTCACTGAAACTAATATGATTTGAAAAATGGTTTTACTTTAATTTTAAGTTGCAACATCTTATATTATTCCATATACACCACTAAAACAGTTAATCGACAGTGGAATTGTTAATTTCCTTACAATCTAAAAAAAAATAATCACAGTTTAATAAAACATTACAGTTTTATGTGTAAAAGATCTTGGAAAGGAAATGGCTAAACTCATTGCTTTTATTAGCCTTAGATGCGACTGCAAGTTCTGTCTTTTTCTGCAATTCAGATCTTGAGAAGTAACCAGAAAGCAGAGAATCCCTACCAGCTCTCTGTAGGTTTTTCAGTTCATGCAACTTAATATCACCCAGAAATCTTCTAACAGAGAGGAGATCAGGATCCCCTTGTTTGTGACAACATTTGTTCCCTTAGCCACTTGACAACCAATATCCTTATGTGGTATTGTCTTTCTGTCTAAAGCTATTACCTCTTCTCACATGCCCTTGTAAAAAGTCCATCTCTGGCTCCCTATGATCTTGTTGGGCACTGAGGCATGAGTGACTGGCCTGTAGTTTCCTGGGTCTTCTTCATTTCCTCTTTCAAGAATGAGAATGATGTTTCTCCTTTTTCCAGTGGGAACTTCACCAGACCATTATGATTTTTCAAATAGGATGGGTAGTGGCTTAGGCATTTCCTCAGGCAGTTCCCTCAGGACCTGTGGATGCATCTCATCAGGTCTCATGGACTTGTGCACTTTCAGTTTTCTTAGAAGTTACTGAACCTCATGTTCTCCTATAATGGGTTGTTCTTCATTCTACCTGTGCCTGCCTTTGCCCTTTGTGACTTGGGTAATGTGCCTGAAGCACAGGCTGAGGAAAAAAGTCATTAAGCACTTCAGCATTCTCCATGTCCCCAGTCTCTCATTTTCTTCTTGAGAGGGGCCATATTTTCTCTACACTTCCTTTTAATACTGACATGCTTGTAGAACCCTTTTTTTGTTCCTGGCTAAATTTAATACTAATAGTGCTTTAGCTTTCTTAACCTGATCCCCGGCTACACAGATGAGTTCTCCATATTCCTCCCACAATACCTGTCCTTGCTTCCACGATTTGTAGGCTTCTTGTGTTTATTCAGAAGCTCCTTGCTTCTCGTCCAGAAATTCACCTATGCCAGCCTCCTGTGGTTTTGCCTTAATTCCTTTGTTGGGATGCATTGCTTATGAGCTTGGAAAAGGTTCCCTTGAACTCTGCTTCCCTCCATGGCTTTATCCTGTGGTATTCTAAGAGGTAGAACCCTGAAAAGGCCAAGTCATCTCTTCTGCTTTCATTGCAGCGAATTTGCTGTGTTCCCTTCTCATTGCCCCAAAGATCTCGAATCCCACCATTTCACGATCGCTACAGATCAGACTACTCTTGAGCTTCACATTGCCCATCAGCTCCTCCTTGCTGGTGAGAATAAGGTCCAGCATAGCATCTCTCCCTGTTGTCTCCTCTGTCTCTTGGAGAAGGAAATTTTCCTCAAGGCATTCCAGGAACCTCCTGGATTGCCTGTGACCTGCTGTATTGTTCCTCCAACAGATGGGTGGTTGAAGGCCCCTATGAGGACCAGAACTTGTGAACATGAGGCTGCTCCTGTCTGTCTGTCTGTGGAGGGACTCATGTGCTTGGTCTTCCGGCTGGGAGGCCTGCAGCCTTATAGATGCCCACTGTTATGTCACTGTCCCTGCCCTCTCTTTTAATTCTGACCTATAAGCTTTTGGCTGGATCCTCATCCATTCCCAGGCATTCTGTGCATTCCAACAGGACAAGATCTTTTTTTGCACAGAGGCATTTAAGTTGCCCAACTGCTCACTGGCTGGAGTGGCTGGAATTTATTTGTGCTGCCATTCAGCTGTTCTCCTGCTGACCTGTGATCCATCTCCAGGCCCTGGGCATCTCTTGCTGGTCCTGGCATCAAACCGGAGTGACTTGGATGGACTGAGACTCTCCTCCTCTTGGCAACCACAGTAGTTCTCAAAGTCCATACTCAGTGACGGCAGTAGTCCTGTGCTACCTTTCAAAGATGAAATCCAACAATGGGAGAAATGGAAGAACATATAAATAATGAAATCCTTAAGTATGTCCTACAAGATACTGGAAGAGGCTCCAAACTTGGAAAAACTTAAAAATGATATTAGCTTCTTGGTTCCTACTAAAATTTATTGGACAAATTTTTGTGTACTTCAGTTTTAACAAAGTTGTTTTTAGGGGGTTGGGAGGGAAGAGGCAGAGCGGGTAGTGAAGTAGGAGAAAACATGACTTTCTTGGAAAAAGAAAATGAAGTAGTGATACTGCCTGACTTTAAGTCTTAAGGGTATGTGACAATAATAGTCCTTAAAAGGAAGCACCAGCGATAGAACATGCTTCCAGGATGTGCCTAGTTCGCAATGGCAGTACTTCTTTGAATTACTGGCCAGGAGGAGACATCAGGCATAAAACTTCACAAAGCGAGCGGATTAAATCTGCAAGAATTAGGAGCTAAAAGATGAAAAACAGAGGGGCGGCACAACCTGAACAGCCCACCCTGAACAGGCCTGTTCCACGTGTGACCTATTCCTGCACGAACATGCAGCGCTTTCCATGAAGCCAGATATTTATTCATACGTAGAAAAGGCTGAGCCAAGTCTGAGCCTGGCAGCGGCGCTCAAACGTGCCTGATGCTGCTGGCGGGTAACCGGGCTCCTAGGGAAAGGTGCGAGGGATCTCTGCTGAACCACGCCGGGGACCGTTCGGTGCCAGAGGTCACCCCACGACACGCACTCCCTCTCATGCTCTCCTCGGCCGCCGCAAGGCCCGGCAGGACGGGGGAGACCCAAAAGCAGCTCTCCTGCTTCCTCCTCCAGCCCCCTCGCTTCCCGCGGCGGAGGCTGCCACACACCGACCGCCGACGGGGCGGCGGCGACCGCGGCGCGATCGGCGCGTGGCGCCTCCGAGCGGCCGCGGGGCAGCGGCCCCCGCGCCTCCCGCGGGAGGAGGCGGCTCCCGACCTGCCCCTCCTCG
>VXBA01001406.1:111499-242190 GCA_013399895.1 Serilophus lunatus | reverse complement strand
CGGGCTGCTCGGGGCTGGCTGTGCGCTGGGGAAAGCGGTGGTGGGCACGGGTAGGAGCTGACAGGGAGAGCTGTGAACTCGACGGGCAGACCTCAGCTGTGGCAACAACAGGTAGGTTTAGGGACTTGCTGAGTTTTGTCTCTGTTTTGCTTTTTGCTAAGCCGTACTTTGGAGCCTTAACCAGCTGACCTGGGAGCACCGTGTGGGTTAACGACGCAGTTCTTCACTTTCCTGTGTTGTCTGTGTGGGAGAGAAATTTGAAAACTGTGTATCGTGGTTGTGTTCTCATAAGGAATGTTTGCCCGTGACAAGAAACATGTATTTCGGAGAGGACATGGCTTGCTATGCAGAATGACCTATTACTGCTGGGTATATATAGCTGAGTGTCCTTACAGTAGTAGACAAAAAAAAACCCAACACAGTATTTATGCTTGCATGGTACTTATATCTAGTGGAAACAAAACAAATAAAAATGTATTTTAGTATTGCAGTGACAGTTCAGCAGACTAGAAGAAGTTGAAAAGCTTATTTAAAAAGTAACATTTATCTCTCTGTTAGAACCACTCTTGTTTCATTTAATGCAAAATTAATAATTGATACCATTTTGTTAATGGTAAAGATTAAAACCTTAACTTAAATGTAAAGAAAGAGAGCAGATCTGTTCTGCCTTTATTCCTTCAAGTTACAGTTCAAAGGTCAGCCCCTAGTTTTTGCAGGAAAGAAGCTTAGGAGAAGAAAGCAAGACAAGGCTAGGTACACAGCAGCTGTGCCTGTTCAAAATGCAACTCCAGCAGGAGAGTAATGCCACGTGTGACACTTGTAACAGCTAAGTACAAGTGCTGCCTTGATGGTATGGTCAGTATCTTATGTGGAGAAATCACTTCATGTGTCATTAATCCACCAGCTAAGTTTAATCCTGATAAAGTATAGACCAGGAAAGCTCATCCATTGGCGGCTTTTTGTTTTCTTTGGGTTGGTTTTTTTTTTGGTTGTTTTTTTTTTCTTTTAATGATAGGTTTAGATTTGAAATTAATGAATGATCAAGGAAGATCTGTTAGGCATGTTTTGTCTTCCATTGTCAGTGTCTGCAGTTGAAGTTCCTGTCTGTGTCCTGCAATGTATTTCTCATATGAAGTCTAACATGGTCTTATCCCTTATGGCGAAGGGTTTGGTACCTTAATCTGTTTTTAGACCTCTTCCTTTTACCTGATGTAGTCAAGTAGAATCAAACATTTCTCCTTTCATCCTCCTCCCTTCCCTCAGTCTTCTAGAACAGTCTATCAGTGTTTACTCTTTTTGCCTTTTCCATGTCTCAATTTCTTTGAGGCTTCTGATTCTCACTGGGAAATCTTTTACCTATCACGTGTCCTTCCTTTGAGTGAGCAGTTATCTTTTCCTTCCTTACTGCTTTATCCTTTGAGGAAGTAACAGATGAAGTTCAAATGATATTGTAATTTGCTTTTGTTACTTTGTTACAACTGTGAACTCTCTTAACACCTAGTAAATGCTTTCAGTCTTACCAGTTTAAAATAAAAGCAAAAGATGAGGAGTGCAGTAGAAGCCTCCAGGAATATTTGGAAGAAACAGGTTTAATAGTACTCCCTCAGATGACAAGAAGTTGTTTATGTCCATGCAATATTGCCAAAACTCACAGTACTGTAAGTTAAACTAGCCACAGATGTAAATTCTTCAGGCACTTTCTTTTTGTGAAAATCTAAGGTGTCAGTTTGTATATTTAAGAAGGCTCTCTCTTTCCTGATGACAAATGTCAGAATTCTTGGGCTTATAAAAAGAAATTGAAACTTTTTATTATTTTTTGGTCAAATGTTACTAACCATTTCATATCTTGTTCTGGCAATGTACTGGTTTTTCAGCTTTGCCGTTCTGGTAACAACACGTGTCACCTTCCATGTACCGGAAGTTAAATAATGGTTAGTTTCTTCCTGACTTACACTTAGCTGACACTAAACTTAGAGAAGTGAGTGCTTCTGGAAACAGCTTCCTGTTTAGTTTATGAGCATTTGCTATCTAGGTATTCGATTTATTTTCTGCCAGGATTAGAGCTGGTATTTTTCAGCTGGTAGTGCCTGTTAGTCTGCATTCATCTCAATTGTCATGGCGCCAGTAGTAAAATAAATTATTAAAGTTGCTGTTCATTTTCATTGCCACACTTTCTTCCAGATAAGGTCCCTTCTCTCTGCATGGTCTAAAGGTAGTTTGCATCAGAGTCAGTCTTGTGAACCTGTAGTCTTTCAGGCTTATCAGTGTAGGCCAGTAGAGTAAAAAGTTGTCCCTACAGAACTTGCTTACCAGTTTGAGAGTTCAGGTACTTGTTCAAGGACAGCAACAGATATGTCTTTCAGAAATAACTTTTGGAAAAGAACTCCCAGGATGGATGACTATCCATAAGATGATAGCTGTATGTGCCATCTAACTGAATACTTAAATGCTTTTCTCTGCTGTGCTAAACAAAACTTGTAATCAGGCGATGACATTATGTCTTTTTCTGTGTTTGGATTGCAAAAGTTGGTGTCAGTAGCCAGTTTGACAATGATTTTTTTTCCATATCTATCCGTGTGAAGGAGGCATCAGGGGCAACTCTAATAGAACTTGAGCTGAAGTGATTTATAGCCTTGTCATCACTAGTGGTGCTTTTAAATCATAATACCAGAAGATCTGTACGTTCCCATAGAATGGAAGGCCCTGTTAATTTGGGGAAGAATAGGTACCTATAATACATGGAGATCAGACATACTGACCTCTTCTTTGGAATTCCTGCATGTGTCTTGATGGATCTTGCCTGTTTGGCAGGCTTATGGTGCTACAGCCTCAGGAGACATCCCAGAATATGTGTCCTAGTGTTGTGGCTCGGGCTAGGAACCATGTTGCAACATTGTACAAAGACAAGCTCAAGGTGCGGGAATAGCCCTAGGTGCATTTTTAGGTTATTATTGTTCCAGTTGTCAGTACAGATCATTGTATAAGTGGAATATAGTGGAAAAATGGTTGAGTGTATTGTTTTTGTGTGCAATAATCCAGAATTCACTGAGAAATCTTGTGTGACTGTTGAGCAAAGCAAGGTTAAAAGTGGTGCTTAGTCCTGTGGCATCTCTTGTGCAGCAGTTGTCAGGTACAAGTGATTTGTGGGCCAAATTGATAACTACTAAGTGAAAACTGCATTCAAATCAAATCTAAAGTACAGTAAGCCCATAAGCAGCTTATATTAAAGAACTTGTGTTACTGTATACAGTGGAATAGCAATTTCTGATAAGCCCATATTAATCTATTCTGGATTTTGGACTCAAATAGAAAAAAAAATCATTAGCCTAATGGCTTGTTTTCTCAACTAACTTTACCTTGACTTGGAACAAATCCATGAAAACTGTTCAGATCCATGAAAGGTGTTTATTTGCAGAAGGTTGTGGAATATTTCTTTTGAGTCTACTTTCGCATGGCACACATAGAAAGTCCAACTGAAAAAAAAAACAAAATTAAGTGGAGGCTTTGTAAGAGTATCTTGCTTCAGAAATATCGGGCCTTTTTAACATGGAAGTTAATTTTTAATAAATTTTGTTGCTGAACAAGGCAAAACAGCACATTGCAGCACCCTCTGTTACTATCTGATGGGTGATGCTTTGAACTCAAGCTTTTTTCTCTGACTACTTCCTTGTGGCTTGGTTTACCTTTAAGGAACATAGGTTTGGTTTTCTTTTGTTTGTTTCCATTGTCCTTCCAGCAAAGTGTTAAGTATCTTGGCTCTTAGTAGTACTGCTAAAGCTTCTTTACTGGATTCATGCTTTCAGGGCACCTACATAATATATCAAACGCTTCAGCATAAATGGCACAAGTGGTGATTGTTGCAGTATGGAGTGTTACTTCATGTGAGCTTGCCAATAATTTGACAGTAGTACCACTTGGCCAAAACACGAATCACGGAAGGGCGGAGCAGTAATAGCAGGAAATTAGGACCAAATACATGACATAAACATCAGCAGTTCTTTGATTTTTTTGTTGAACAAAGGGGCCTTGTGAACTTTATTGTGGAGTATTGCTAAGGTAGCACTTGCTCTCCTGTAAGGAAGCTCTGCCTTCAGTCAGTCCTTTCTAGCTGCAGCATATCAGCTCATGCTCCACAGATTCACTATTAGCACTTTTTCCAGGTAGAGTTTTGGTATGTGTCTTGCCATAATGAAGTTAACTGAAATCAATGGCTTACATGGAATATAAATACATATTCTGATGATGCATGTTCTTATTGTAATTGGTGTGTTTTCATGAGCTCGCTTGGGAGCTTTCCAACCTGTTGTATAACAGGGAGCAGGATTTCTGCAGAAGTATCGGAAGCAGCGTGATCAGGCGTTTATGAAATGTTTGTTTACTCTAAAATGTGAAGAGTGATAATTAAAGTTATGCGTCGGTATGAAGTTTTCATTTTTTGACTTCTGAGCACTCAGGAATTTTGGGCACAGTGACTTTTACTAGCATTCTTATGAATTTCACATCAGAGGAGATTCAATTTTGAGTGAAGAAATCCACAGAAGGAATCTTTGTCACTTTCCTGGATTTGAAACATGTTGACTGGTTTAAAAAACAAATAAACAAAGCCCTGTTAACAGCACTTAGTAAGTTCACCATCTAAGAGCCCTTGAATGTCATGGAAATGATCTTGAGTGCAAACTAATGAAAATTTAGGATTACTTCTGCTGAGCTTGTAATACACTGCAAAGGAGGAGCAGCCGTCTTTGTGAACATAACTGCAGGTCAGTAAGAATTCCTTGTTTCCCTGATGTTCACAGAACGTATTTGTTTTCGTTGCTTGCACATATTGTATAAAGTTGTGGCTAAGCAACAGTCAAGCAGAAGCTAATAGCTTCCTTCAATTACAGTCTTTAAATCTAGTACAAAATGTTGAACAAAATGTATTTTACAGAATAGTAACGCTAACTATAATTGAGCACTTCATTCTGCTACCTAGAGTCAATGCCTATGTTAACTGTACGAACTATAAGATAAATGGAGATGTTTTCTAGTTTGCTTTTACTTGGGCTGTTTTTTGTCTAACACATTATTTTAAGTTTTGCCTCGTTCAAATGAAAGTAACTATTATTAAAATGCTCATACTCTTAATGTCACGTAAGCTGTGCTTCAGTTTTGTACTGCTAGCCATTTAAATAAAGACTCAGAATAGGTTAGGGAGGGGAATCAAAAAGGAAATGAATGCAAAGCAAATCAGTCACAATAGTAGTGGACATTCTTTCAGTTTAATTTACTTTAAATTGGATTTGTCTAGATTTCTCTCCATCTTGCTCTCCTTTCTGCTTGTCTTCAGTTCACTGATGTTGGTGTCAAAACTAGTCCCTAACAGCATGCCCAATATTTGTCTCTGTAAAGTGCATGACTCTTAAATCTAATATTATAATACATTAAACACTCCTGTTATTGCTGCCTCTGGTGAAGAAAAATGTGTAAGTCCACCAGCTTCTTAAAATCTATTGGTCAGGCTGTTGCGTCTTGGCACCAGAACTTTCTTATTTTTTTTAGAGAACAGGCTTATTTTGCAGTTAATTAGTTCAGAAGAACTTCAGTGACTTTGTAAAGTGAGCTCCTTTTTGAATAGTACTTTAAAGGTAGAAAATTTCTAATGGGATTACTTGCACACTTTTCATTGTCACAAATGCACATAAGCCTTCTGCCAAGATCTGTAAAGTCTTCAGGCCCTGAATTATCCTTTTGACTGATGCCCTATATGCATAGTTGTTGCTCTATGTCCTACCTTGCAAAGAGGATGCATACTAAAACAATATGTTTGAATATTAATATTTGATGCTACACCAGGTTGAATTTTTAATTTTTACCTGCTTGTTTTTTCCTATACATTTAATTCTATATTTAGTTTGTTCTGTTCAGTGTATAGTGCTCTGATAGTGAATGCTTCCTGGCCTTCTCATCTTGACATACTGGCTTCTCTTTAGAGAGGTTTATATCAAGATTTTAGCAAAGTTAGTACATGATTTCTAAAGATGTATCTGGAGATAGACATTTTCAAGACTGATGCAGAAAACTACTGAGGTAGGTGTCCTTCAGTGCAGCCAGAAAATGAGACCTGGAGTCCCAATTTCCTCACTGCTTACTGTAGTACATGAGTATAGGCAACGATCTTGAATTCTGCATCCTTTGGAGAGCCCTGTTCATTGTGGTACTCCGCTTTCTTCACCACAGTTTGTTGGTAAACCGAAGCCTCTTATGCAGGACCCTGCCAGCTCCTCTGTGGTCTCCTTCTTGTTCATATGGGTGAGAAAATGGACTCTGGCTGGTTTTGAACCCAGCACTTGGTGGTTGCTGGCTGCATCTAGATACAAATAACCAAATTCCAGCTGTAATGCTGCGAGTTTCCAATGTGGATTTCTCTTCTGCCAGCCTGTTTCTATGAGATCTCCTCATCTGTGGGGCTGTTATACTCCCTCTTCAATTATTTGAGCTAGCTGTCTTTTCCCTGACAAAATGATCACTCGTGGCCTGTTGAAAGCCACTGTATTAGAGAAGGAGTGAACGTTCACTCAGGAAATGAAAGGTGCAGCTAATGTCTTTTCTACAATGTACAGTATTTAGATAGGAGAAACTATCCACTTTCCACTTCCCCAGAATAAGACAACTTGGTTCTGTCTTTGTGCTACTGGGGTTCCTTCCTTGTGCTGGGCTGGCAGCATGGTCCTTTCTGGAGAGTCCTTGCTGCTGGTCAGACTGGTGTCAGAAGCAAACTGAGAAGGGCAAGCAGAGGGCAGTGGGAAAGCAGACTGCTTTGGAGTATTTGGGGCATGAAAACTACTGAAGGGTTCAGACTGACTGAAGCATAAGGAACTGTTTATGTAGTGGTTTGTGTGGTGGTAGTGGCAGGTCTCTCAGTGCAGCTAACAGGTGAGGACAGAGTGTGCTTATCTATGTTTGCCTACGCAAGGAAGGATTTTGTTGGTTAATAGCCACAGGGTTGGCTCATGTGATGCCATTCTTCTACCAATGCAGCTGTAGCTACTTTCAGTGATATTAGATTTGTTGGTACTTTGCACTTCTTGTAGAAATAGTTCCTTTGTTGTGAAGTCACAAGAGGATTGCCTTTCTTGCTTTTTAATAAACTCTTTATTTGCACAGTTGTCAATATATAAAAACAAAAAGAAATTAAAGACACTTACACCAAAGTTGTTATAAACTTGTTAACTTGTGATTCACATTACTTTGCATTTAATTTCCTTACATTAAAACAAGTATGTGGATTAACAGAGCATCCTTCAATGTTGTTCACTTGGACTAGGACACACTGTCTGTGCACTTAGACATTTCTCAAAATCTTGGAACAAGATTGCTTCTTTTTTGGGAAGACTTGATGCTGTAAAGTCAGGGGTAGGTCTGCTGACATTTATAAATTGTGCAGCTAGCCAGCTTTTGCACAAGGTTATGTAGAAAACAAAATTTCAGACATAATTTATTACGTTAAAATTGGTACATCTTTGCCCAGATTTAAAAAAAAAATTCTCCCTGCTTACCTCCAAATGTGTTGAAAAATTGAAAGCTTAATTTGAAACAAAATACTAGAGTATGATTTTAGCAATGAAGGGGTTCTGTGTGGTTTAGTTTTTAATTAGACCTATTTAAAGTCCCCTGTAACATACTTTTAATCTGTTTTACTAGTAAGTCAACATCTGTTACTGGCAATTAATAAGATGAAAGAGCTTTAGAGTAACTTTTCTGTTTGGTACTATTTGGCCTTGACATTTAAAGTAAGTTAGTTTCCTAACTAACTAAAATTAATTTATTTTCATGCATTAAATTTTGTTTTGAAGAGTTGCAGTGTTTTCCATGTTTAGGTTATATTTTAAAATCATTTGACTGTTGAATAGGCAATATCTATTTAAAATAGGTGAGGAGAAAAGGTGAATGTGCAATGAAAATAGACCCAGCTTTTGCATAATTTGGGTCAATATGAAATTTTCATCTTGAGAATGGATTCCTGATATTAATTATTTTTATACTGAATGAACACTGGGATCTGTTTCTAGTCTGTGACACCTGTTTCTTAAAGTTAATTCTCATGGATGTGGCATTTCACAACAATAACTGTAAATATTTTTGTGATCTTAAAAATTTGGTTGCCTGTAAGTTTTAACTTGAGTACTGCATGGGGTCATAGTTATATTTTCTCACCTGCAGCCTTTTATTTCATATTTTGCGTTCAGGTTGGGTTAACACATGTCATGTTTAAATGCTTTAGAAGAGAAGCATGATGTATCTCATGACCTTCAGAAAAGAAAGCAGGATTTTCTTTGTTAATGTCTTTTTATCTTCCATAATGGAAGGTCTTTGTAAGGATTTCTTTCTCCAAATAACAGAAGACCTACTTCCAAAGTTTAAGTAACATAATAGACTTTTGAAAATCCTAGGTGGGCTTGAACCCTGCAGCTTACAAATTATTGCTGGATGATGTAGTGACATATGAACTTGTTTGAAGGTCATCTGGGAGCAAATTACTATTTGTAAACAGGTAACTTGGTTTGCAAGGGAAAATATTTTGTCACATAACAAACAGTAGTCTGGAAGAACTTGTTACAGATATTTGAAGGTTTGAAGTGTAATAAATTTAATGAATGGTCTGTTTGAAGATATATGACATGACCTCCAAATTGGAAGTTTATATCTGTGTTCTAGAGGTTGGCAGAATATGACAATTGAATCTAAACAAGTATTTGATGGGGCTTTTATTTTTGTTTTGTATGTTTGTTTTTTGTTTGTTTTTAGCTTTTATTCCTATATCTTATTGCTAGGCTGTTGATGAACAGTATAAAACTCTTTTTATGTGTAAGAAGAGGTAAAATATTTCTACAATATACTTGAACTAAATTTTAAACAGATATCTGATTTCATAGTTCTAGAGACAGTGTATATAGTTGTGGGATGGGTGTGAACAGTGGTTTAGCTGCTTTTACACTTGGTAACTTTGAACTGTAGTCATGTGTAGTGAAGCACATAATAATTTGTATAGTGGCAGCTGTCCTGTAGCTTCCTAGGAATCTAAAGATCACAGCCTATAAAGCCTGTAAAGCCCCTATCAAGTATTTTTTTTAAGTATATTATTTTAGAGTGAGTGCGATAGCAGACAATTAGTTTTCTGTGCAGAGAAATCTTTCATACTTTCAAAATGTCACAGACATTGCAAGGGAAAACATTAATTTTGCACAGAAATGTGCTCAGAGTATCTTTAACATAGCATTTGAAAGATTTGAATCTTGTCTCTTTTGTGCCACCAGGGGGCATGGGACTACAGGTTGTTTGGTTTTGTTTTTTCTGTTTTTTTTTTTTGTTCCCCCCCCTCCCTTTCTTTCCAATATCCCATCATCTGCATATTGAGTTCTTGTTGTTTTCAGTTCATCTGTTTATAAGTTTGTAGTATTTATCTTTAAGCAGAGGGGATTCCGGGATGTTTGCACTATATCTCAATCAGCTTACTCTGGTTCTGTTGTCAAAATACATTTTTGTCTTTTGGGGAAGAAATAGCTGTCTGCCTGTGTTGCATTTTAAAACCTGTTTTTGTTTTCAGGATGTATCAGTGTAAGAAACAAAACCAAACGACAAAGCAGTGGGTCAGCACTTTATACAGCCCACAAAAGGAGGGGACCAACTTACCAACAGGTTAAAAAAAATACTAAAGTGTATTTTCTGCAAAATTACAAAGAACTTCCATAAAGGTAGAATTATAGGAATGACAGCTTAGAACCCAAGAGGCTGATCAGTACCTCTTGGTAAGAGGTGTTTTTTTTATTCCTCTAGGGTTCTCAAAGTGAACAGAATTTAGAAGAATGTGTACATCAAGTTAGAAAGGAGGCTTAATCCTTTCCGAACTGCAGTTGCTGAAAAGGAAAATGCAAATGCTTGAAGTGAATTATTGTCAAAAGGGAAAAAAGTGTCATGTACAGATGTTGTTTCTAATACTGTACCATAGTTCCAAGAAAATAAGGCATTGGTGCTAGGAAAATGTCGTTAAAATTGTAAGTCACAGAGTAGCTGTCTGTTTGTGTTGAATGTAGTGGTAAAATGTAGATGCTTGAATCCACTGCAAGTTCAGTTTTAACAACAGCTGCTTGCAAAAATACCTAATCATACACTGTATATTTTGGGGTCTGACCACAGCTTTAATAATAGAAAATGACTGTTTTTTTGTACTCTTACTATTTCTTATTAAAGCCATTCTGAGGAAATAAAGAAATTATGGTTAGGATGAAATATCTCTGTAACCATGTTAAATCATGTTAAATAATCTGTCCTTTTGCGATGCTGTAAAAGCTAACACCTTTGTGCCTGAAAAGAAGTGTACCTCGAATAATTTGGAAGGAGTGGCTACTACATGAGAGGACAGTAGCATTTAGAGGTATCTTGTTGGTCTGTATTCCCTCTTGTATTCGAACAATACAGCAATTAGGTGGGATTAAATTGCTTTGTAGGATCTGTCTCTCCTTCCAGGTTGCCTTGGGAGATATGCTGACTTCTTTCAGTTCACACTGATGTTATTCTGCAGCCTTCCTCTGGCCATGCACACTAGAGTCATCAACAAAATCCTGTTGTTTGGGAATTGAGGATGACCTTCTGATTAAAAATGCTATTAGCTTGATCTCTCTTTTACAGGATTTTCTTGATGTTTGTAATGGTCTAATTATAAAGATTATTCCTTTGATCAGGCTATTAGGGGATTCTTTACCTGTGTTAAGTGCTTTTGTTTATTTCTCTCTAATTTTCACTGAAAATAATGAACTTGTTATTTATTGAAATTCTTTTTTGCATGTACAGGAAAAACATAAAATATTTACATCCTGTTAATCCCATCATGATGTGACTGACTTGTAAAAAAATGTCTAAGTGAAAAGGTCAAATTTTTGTAAACCTGTGAAAGACTTGAAAAAAGTTGGAGTGAGTGTAATTGCTACTTGAAACAGTGTGACTTTAAGGAGTATCTTTGTGTCATTGATTAAATCTTGTGCTGTGAATTCAAGTGCATAGAGGAAAAAGTATTTTTTGCTCTTTTCCCTTATACTGAAAGAGGAGTTTCTTATGTTGAGACAATTTCTTATTAGCTTGCCTTCATATAAAATTTTAAATAAATATTTATTGGAATTTTTTGTGTGATCAATGCTATTGTTAAATTGCAATATTTTTTTTAGTCCTGTTAAGAATTTGTCTGAGAGATAATTAAACTTTTTTCTTCTTCCCTCCAGGGCCAGCTTTCAATATTGCAAGAAAAAATTGATCATTTAGAGCGCCTGTTGGCAGAAAATAATGAGATTATTTCAAACATACGAGATTCTGTGATCAATCTGAGCGAATCAGTAAAGGATGGTCAAAAAAATCCGGAGGCTATAAACTTCAGTCAAGGATCTGTTTCTGAGCTCTTTCCTTCTGCTTCAGTTTTGTTTGCAGTGGATTCTGAGGATTGCTTATTTGCTTCAAAAAGTGGAAGTCATGGTTCAGATGTACAGGTAAGCAGTGATGTCTTTTTATTCTGTTCTGCTGGCGTCCCAGCTGTCCTTACCTTTTCATTCTGAAAATGTCAAATTGCAGCTAAAAGCTTGGTAGTAAGCTCCTCATCTAAGACATAAGAGATTTGTTCAAGTTACTGTTGTGTTTAACAGATGCTATGAAACTGTTCTTTTTACCTTTTTAAAAAAACTGCCTAGAAGTTGAATAATGATTATGAGGAACCAAAATTGGAGAAAGCTTAGAAGTTCTTAAAAAAAATTCAAATAAAGTGATTATACTCAGATTACTGTCCCATCAGTTCTTTGAAATAATTTGAGAGTCTCTTCCAGTTTCTCAAATTGTTCTAAAACTGATGAAAAGTAAGCTAGAAATAGTCTTGATTTGAATAGATTTTACTTGTTAGAAATACACATGTAGAGTCTTGATGGGGAGATAAAGAATGTTCAAAAATTAATATTTTCAAAAAAAGTCTTGGGTCCTCTGTTCCCTTTTGAATGTTGTTTTTGTATTTCAGCTTTCCTGTGTTTCTCTAGTTTATGTAGGCACTTTGATCAGAAAGAAGGAACATTTACCATGTTCACTTGTTGGCATGAACTAGGGAAGTTGAAGTTTTAAAGTCAGACACTTCAAGTTGAATTTATTTTTCTTTCTGGTGATGCTTGTGAGTTCATGGACTCTTATATATTCAGTTTTAATGGAGTGATTCAGGAGCACTGAGAATACTCTGTGAAGTTTGTGATCTGTACTGTTTTTGTGAGTCTTGTGGGAATACTATAAATATTCATAGTACTCTAAAGCAAAGATTAAATTTTGAAGTCCAGCTTTCTCATTTTGGAATTTAAAGTGTTTCTATTGCAGGAGAAAGACAGTGGACTTCAGAAGAATGAGTACATCTATTAGAATTGTAACCTATGATGTATTGTGCTTCATGCCTTTAAAATTTCAGGGTTAGGCACCACCTTGATATGTGTTTTATAGAGAAAGTAGGCTTTTTATAGGCAGTATCTGTTCATGTTTCTAGTATGCATTAAAACTTCTGTGCAGGGAAGGGAAGCATGTGGCCCTATCATTACATACTTAGTGGATTGTTATTCAGCACACAGCCTGTTACCATATTAAATGATGTACTCTTTTATGTGCATTAAAAATAAGCTCTACTAAATAAGAATCACGAATTTTGAGGTAAAATATATTGTCTTAAATTCTTGGGCGTGCTAACCCTGTTATGAATAGAAAATAAACATGTTTTCTTAAACTGTTCTCATGTTTTGCTTCATGCTTGCAGAATGTCAGAACACGCACCTACTATAAGCCAATGTGCTTACTACCTACCTAATGGGAGACTGTAGTAGCTTTTGGATAATTTTCTCTAATTTTAAGGTTGTTGCATGTACTTAAGAAACAAATACCTTGTTTCTCTACATGACTCTCTTCTCTTCCTTGAGCAGGGATGGAGGGCTCTATTGTTCTTTGTGTCATTGCATTAGTAGCTTGTATTGAGCAGGTTATCCACTGTCATCATTAAGCCACTTTAATATTGCTTCTGTGTACAGTTCTCATCCTGTGAGTCTGACCTGCATTTCAGTTATAGAATCTAAGACCTTAACTTCAGCAAAATTCCTCTTATACCACATTAACGAGCTGATATAAAATAGTGTACTTGAATACAGCTTAACTATTTAATACTTTGCCAGACCTCATGGATTCTGCTAGCTCAGTTAGTTTATTTGAGATAATTTGAATAATTATTTGGACTGCTTTTAAAAAAATATATATTTTGAATTCTAAAACAGCTTGTAAGTGTTAATTGCCTACTGTTCATAAATGTTAACTTAGACCCACAGACTGGGACATTGCTTTTCCCATTTTTGTCTCTTAAGTGGATGTGTGAGTGACTAGAAAGTAATACATGCTAATATAGGTGAGACATAGTGTTTGGATAAAAAGTGTTTGGAAGAGCCTTTGCTGAGTAAATTATGGAAGTTCTTTATAGTCTCCTACAATGAAGAAACCATTGTGAGAAGGCATTCAAATAGGGATTAAAAATTTTTGTACTTCAGTAAGAAATATTACTAGGATTTCCTTCCCAAAAGATGCATTTTCTTTCCATAAAACGTGATACTAAAGATTTTCAGATAGGACAGCTAAAGGATTTATTTTTCATGGAGGAATTATAAATCAAGAAATTGTATATTTGCTACTTGCAGCATTTGTAAGTAGGTAGGAAATCGTCACAGAAGTGGAAACTGAAAGTAACTGACTTGAGAATCCTGTAGTTCATATCAAATAAAAGGCTAATCTGATTTTTTTTTTTTCCAAGGGATAAATAATGGAGACAGGTAATAAAGCCAACAAAGTGGAGAACATTGAATTAAATATGGATATGACCAGATGCTTTTTTAGTTGAATAGTTCAAGAGGTACCTGGCATTTGTGCTCAGAGAAGATAGAATTCTTGATAGCCATCGTGTTGAGCTAGAAGGTCTTTTAAATAATACAGTGAGGTGTCTCTGACTTGTCCCTTTCAACTACTGAAGCATCTAACATTGGGCTTGGTAATGTTGCTCCTTTTAAAAATGAGACTTGAGTCACTCTTTAAACAGATGACCTGAAGAGGCACAAACTATGCTTTTATGACTTCTGTGGAGAAGTTTAGTATTCACTGGGGTAAATATTATGATGTTAGCTCAAGGCTTGAGTCACTTTGGCAGTTTGAGTTCCTCAGTAAAAAGATTAAGCCCATATAGGAGAAAAAAAGACTGATAAGTTTTCAGATGTTTTAATGAAAACATGACTGTTTCTGAAGCAGCCACAATGAAGACAGGCAGCATCCTTTTTGAATCTCTGTGTCTACTGTTTTAAGAAAATCCTTGCTTTCTTTATCAGTTTTTATACTTAGATGTGAACAGAAATATGTCCATGAAATACTTTCTTTAACATTTTTTGCTTTTTACTGACCAGGGACTTGGAACTTATTCTTTACTAGCGGTCATGTAACTTCTTCTAGCTATGATGTAATTTGTAATTTGCACGATTCTTACTGCTGATGGTAATGTATGAAAGATAAAAATGACATCTGTCTTTTGGATGTCTTGACATAAGTGTAGTGATTTCAGCCTTATGTGGCTTTAGTTTATTACAGTGAAAGTGTTTGATTTTTTTTCTAGGCTTTTTTTAACTGCTTCTGATTAATGCAAAATGACTGAATTTTTGAGGTTCTGTGGGACTTTACTTACAGAAGCCCATCTTGTTGCTTTGGCAGGGTGGAGGGTACAAGGATGGCTTCTTTAAGAAGCTGCCAGAAGCTTCCCCCATGTCTGACATTCAGTGCCAATTGGCTCCAAGATGAATCCACTTCTGGACAAGGCTGAGCTAATTGCAATGGTGGTAACACCACATGGATAAAAAATTTAAAAAAAGGCAAAAAAGATACTGCATAGAAGTAATTGCAGTGAGAATATGTGAGAGAAACAGCCCTACAGACACGAAGGAGAAGGAAGAGGAGCGGAGAAGGAGGAGAGGAGGCACTCCAGGGGATGGAGCTGAGGCCATGGTGAAGAAGGCCATGGTGAGGCAGCTGTGCCTCTGCAGCTCATATATTTTCTCTGCTCTGTCCAGAAGGGGAAGGAAGTGTAGGGAAGTGATAGAGTGGCCTGCAAATATCTGTAGAGGGCCTTATCCACTTATTATTCCTGATCAGTGGCCTGTAGCAGACATCCCCTACAATATCACACATCCTGGTGTCACACATCTGCTTTTTAGTCTTTCTCCATAAGCTCTCAGTTGGCTTCTCATTCATTGTATCATGTAGTCATTTGGGTTGGAGAAGACCTCTAAGAAAATCAAGCCCAATTGTTAACCTAGCACCCCTGTGTTCAACACGGAACCATGTCACTAAGGCCCATATCCACATGCTTTTCTGAACACTCCAGGGATGATTATTCCTCCATTTCTGGCATTCCTGTGGGTAGCCTATTCCAATGCTCAGCAACTCTTTCAATGAAGAATTTTTTCCTAGTATACAATATAAAATTCCCCTGGCCTGACTTGAAGCTATTTAATCTGTTGCTTGTTATCTGAGAGGAGAGACTGCCTCCCACATGGCTACATCCTCCTTTTGGGTATTTGTGGAGAACAATAAGGTCTCCCCTAAGACTCCTTTTCTCCAGGCTAAACATCCCCAGCTTCCTTAGTCACTTCTCACATGGCTTACCCTCTAGACCCTTCCCCAGCTTCATTGCCCTTCTCTGGTCATGCTCCAGCACATCAATGTCTTTTTTGTAGCGAGGGGCCCAAGGCTGGACACAGGATTTGAGGTGTGGCTTCACCTCCTCTGAGCACAGGGGAATGATCACTACCCTGGTCCAGCTGGCCATGCTATTTCTGATACAGGCCAGGATGCTATTTTAGTGTTTCCCACCTGGGCACACTGCTGGGTGCTGATCTCTGTGTCCTTTTCTAATGGGCAACTTTCTAGCCACTTCTCTGTACCACTGTATAGGGCTGTTATGATCCAAATGCAGGACTTCCCTCTATAGCTGCCTGAAAGGAGGTTGTAGC
Organism: Serilophus lunatus; assembly: GCA_013399895.1. Classification (NCBI taxonomy): domain Eukaryota; kingdom Metazoa; phylum Chordata; class Aves; order Passeriformes; family Eurylaimidae; genus Serilophus; species Serilophus lunatus. Next base: position 226,114 of record VXBA01001406.1, on the reverse strand, counting down.
CAGGTGGAAGTCAGTCTCTCCTCCCAGGAAACCAGTGACGGAATAAGAGGACTCAAGCTGTGCCAGGGAAGTTTTGGCTGGGCGTTAGGAAAAAATTCCTCACAGGAAGAGTGATTGGCCATTGGAATGGGCTGCGCAGGGTGGTGGTGGAGTCACTGTCCCTGGAAGTGCCTAAAAAAGGATTGTATGTGGCACTTAGTGCCATGGTTTAGTTGATGAGGTTGTGTTAGGTTGTAGGTTGAATTTGATGATCTCAAAGGTCTTTTCCAGTGTAGTTAATTCTGTGATTCTGTGACTTGTCTTTGTTAAGCCTCATACAATCGGCCTCATCTCTGAATCCAGCCTGTGCAGATCCCTCTGTAGAAAGATCCCTCTATAGAACTTTCCTAATCCGCACCCAGTGTGTTTTCTGCAAACTCACTGATGGTATGCTCAATCCTGTCATCCAGATCATGATAAAAATTTAAAACAGGACTGAGCCCAATACTGAGCCTTGGGGAGCCTCACCAGTGACCAGCTACCAGCTGGCTGTAGCTCCATTCACCACCACTCTCTGGGCCTGGATGTCCAGCTGTTTTTTTACCCCACAAACCGTACACTTGTCCAAGCCATGAGCAGCCAGTTTCTCTGGAGAGTGCTGTGTCAAAGCCTTTATTAAATTTCAGTTAGAGTACAACCATAGCCTTTCTCTCATCCACCAAGCAGGTCACTTAGTCATAGAAGGAGATCAGGCATGTCAAGCAGGACATGCCTTTCATAAACCCGTGCTGTCTGGGCTGACCCCTTGATTGTCCTGTACATGCTGCACGATGGCACTTAGGATGATCTGCTCCATGACCTTTCCTGGCACTGTTGTCATACTGACAGCCTTCTAGTTTACTGGATTCTCCTTCCAGTCTTTCTTCTAGATGAGTTACATTTTCTCATTTCAGTCAACTTCCAGCCTCTCTACTAAGCCAGGATTGCTGATAAATGACTGAAGGTGGCTCTGTGAGTTTCTCCACCACCTCCCTCAGGGCCCTTGAGTGGATCCCATCCAGCCCTGTAGACTTGTGTGTGCTTAAGTAGCATAGCAGGTTACTGACCATTTCCTTCTAGATTATGTGAGCTTCATTCTGCTCCCCATCTCTGCAGAAAGAAGCCTGGAGAGAACTGGTCTTTCTATTTAAGACTGAGGCTAAGAAAGCATTAAATAATTCAGCCTTTTCCTCATCCTTTGTCACTATGTTTCTCACCACATCCCATAAAGGATGGAGAGTCTACTTAGCCCTCCCATTGTTGCTAATGTATTTATAGAAATATCTTTTATTATCTTTTATGGCAGTAGCCATATTAAGTTCTAGTTGGGCTTTGAGTTGTCCAGTTTTCTCCCTGCGTAACCTAACAACATCTTTGTAGTCCTCCTGAGCGGTCTGCCTCTTTTTCCAAATTCTCTTCTTTTCCTGAGTTCCAGCTCTGAGTTCAAGCTCCCTGTTCAGCCAGACTTGTCTTCCCTTATGGCTCATTTTTCTGGGCCATGTGGACATCCTGCTTCTACACCTTTAAGATTTCCTTTGTGAAGAATGTCCAACCTTCCTGGACCCTTCTGCCCTTCAGGATTGCCTCCCAAGGGATTCTACCAAGCAGGCTGCTAAACAGGACAAAATCTGCCCTCTGGAAGTTCATGGTTCTGCTTGCCCTCCTCCTTGCTTTTCCAGGAATTCAAAACTCTCCTTTGTTCATCACTGAGCCCAACATTGCCTCCAACCACCACCACCTGTTCACAAACAACAGGCCCAGTGCATCCATTCCCTCATTGACTCTCTCACCAGCTGTCAGGAATTTGTCTTCCAAGCACTCCAAGAATCCCTTAGACTGTGTTCCTCTCCACTGTGTTGTATTTCTAGCAGACATCTGGTAAGTTGAAGTTCCCCATGAGAACAGTGTCTAGCAATTGTGAGGCTTGTACTTGTAGGATGTTTTATCTGCCTCTGTCCTGGCTATGTGGTCTGTAACAGACTCTCCCCATGATAATCAGGTCTTTTTGACCTTGCCACTGATTCTTGCCCATAAACACTCAACAATATTGTCACCATCATAAACCTCTAGACAATTAAAACACTCCCTAACATACAGGGCTACCCTACTGCCATCTCTTCCTTGACTGTCCCTTCTGAAGAGTATAGCTGTCCATTTCAGCACTCTGGTTGGCTGAGTCATCCCACCATGTTAGGTGCTTCTGTGGCTTCTGGCATACCAATAGCCCTTGTATCTTTACTGCCATGTGGATTTCTATCCTCTACTCCACTGACATGGCAGAACGAAGGACCTCATAGAACTCCATCCCTCAAACTTTGGAATGCTTGTGCTTTAGCAAGCCAGTTTTTTTCCTGTCCCCTTTCATACCCACAGGTAGAACTATGTGCACTCCAGCTGCTGTCTCACACAAAGGCCAATGCTCCCTCTCTGTCTGTCCTCAGGATCTTGTATCTCCCTCCATTGCCACTTTACGGTTGTTAGAGTCATCCCACCATGTCTCTGTTATTCCAAGAGGATCATAGGCTTGCAACTGGCAACTGCACAGAGCTCTTGAGCTCATCATGTTTATTCACCATGGTGTGTGCTCTAGCGTACTTCAGAGTACCTCAGCATGCTGATTTCCTAGAGGGATGTTTAGGGATTTCTTTGTAAATATGCCTTGTAGGCACTTCCCCGCTTACCTACAAATGTTGGAGGTGACCCTGTTTAAGCCTCGTTTTATTGATTTCTCAAATTATTATATATTTTTAAAATTCTTTCATGTCACATCATTCCTGACTGTTGCTCCCTCGCAGGGCTGCAGGTAACTCTTTCTGTCCCCCTTGTTTCTTATCTATTAGGGACAGCTTCTGGCTCAGTCATCCCCCTGGTAAAGGTACCTTTGTGCTTCGAGGCTAATTATTGATCTATACTATCATCATCTTCCTCTTATATCCCTGGCCATCCCTGGTGGGATAGCAGAGGACACCACCTGGGCTCCTGTGACCTTGATCACTACCCACAGAACTCTGCAGTTACTTTTGATGTAGTCTGGGTTGCCTCTGGCAACCACATGGAAGGCCAACAAGGAGTGGTAATTGTTGAGTTGAAGAAGCTTCAACAGCTTCTCTTCACTATCCAGGATCCAGTCTCCTGGCAGGCAGCAAAAAACTCTAGTTGATGGTCAGTTCATTGAAGCAGTTATTTCAGAAAACTGTTGATTTCAAGATTCTAAGACCCATTTTCTGATTTACAGTTTCCATCTCTTGAAGTCTTAATCATATAAGCGTGTTTTGAGATAACTGTAAGGTTGTAGATGTTAGGGAAAGAATTATGGATGTTATGGACTGTAAAAATTGGTATCTCGCAGACTGCAGAGGGTTCCTCATCAAATTAAGGCTACATCCATGAGAGAGAGAAGCTCATAGGAATGTGTGGAATTCCATGAATAATTGGTTTTTAAACAAATATGTTTTCATGTGAAATGTCCAAGGAGTTTATCAGTCTTAAGGTCATTCATTGTTAACTGGCAAATGTACAGAGTATGCACTTATATTTTCTTCAGAACATTGCATTGCAGAGAAAAAATATACTTCCTTCTCAAACTCAGAGTTTAGAAAATACCATATCTAGAAAACATTTAAAAATAACAGTAGTTATATATAAACTATCATATAATATATATTGTGAATAAATAAATTAGTATGTATTATAAATTAGCCTAAAATAGTGTATTGGAAAAATATGCTATTAGGCTAATGTCACCCCTTCTTTAAGCTGACAGTACAGAATGCACAGATCTGCAAGTATTGCACCTGTATTTTCCATTAATCAATATTGTCCAAAGATGGAAGCAATCCCAGTGGAGCAGTGACATGACAAGATCTTCTCATAGAGGCTGTAGATATGTAGTGTCCATGGAATCTCATACAGGCCATAAGGTATGTAGTAGACATTGTAGGTTCAGCTGAGGCTCTGCTAAGTGTAGGATTACCTTGGCATATTCCCTCCAAACATCACTTAGTACCTTTTGTATCTTAAGTTAAAGACATGTGTTGGATTGACCGTGGCAGGTAGCCAGATGCCCACACAGCTGAGGTCAACCCATTGCTGTTCCTTTCAGCACCAAGTCTGGGTCTTGAGGAATGAGAAGGAGGGACAGTTACTGGAAGTGGTGATGGCCAAAACTTGTACTGTACATCGCTGGAGTGAAATATCTGTGAGAGATTGTTTGTTGTTATGAGGTGAAAGCACAAGGAGTGAAGTTTTACCTTGTATCTATCTATATGTAAAAATTTTCACTTTTTCAGTGTTCTTATGTCATTTTCATGTTAGTGTGAAAAATGGTTTTTGTAAGTGTAAGTGAAGTTTGTGATGAATGTGTATTTATTGATTTTTCTTAAGCAAGTGTTTCACAGAGGTGAGGGTGGAATGCACTGAGTGCAGATGTCCACATGTTGGCAGTGAGAGGCTACAGAGGTGATGTCTGTGAGGAGAAACTAGCACTGCTCTGTGCCAGACACAGCTGTTCTAGTCAGCTCCAAAACAGACCCAGCATAGGATATGGCCAAGCTCTCCGTCAGCAAAGGGTGATGATACCTCTGGGAGAATGTGTGTTAGTAAGAGGAAAAATGCTGCATGCCAGTGTGGTGCAAGGTTAAAAACCAGAGAGAAATAAATCTATAAAAACAAGGTCCTGGAGGAAGGAAGCAGAGAAGGTATTCTTGTTACTGGAGCAGGCTGGGGAGTAACTATTTCCCTGAAACCTGTACAGTACCCCCTATCAGGGCAGGTAGATATTTTCCATGGAACTGGAGGAATTCCTAGAGTACTGTAGCTTATGAAAGGGATCATGTGCAGGAACAGGCAAAAAATGTGAGAAGAAAGGAGTTACTGAGAGGAAACAATATAAACTGACCTATCATTATCCAACTATATTTTAAGACATATCACTATCCAACTCTATTTCAATTGGAAATAAATTAATTTAATGCTCCTGAAGTCCAACCTGTTCTTTTTGTGATAATTGGTAAATGATCTCCTTGTTTTTATCTTCATGTATGATATTTTAATTTTATTTCTCCCCCTCTCCTGTTGTTGAGGAAGAGTTAGAGAGCAGGTGGGTGAGGGCCAAAGTCAACCATCACAAGGCCTCATCTTCTTTAGTCAGATGCTTGTTTCAGATGTCTGTAGATCTTTTAAATTTCCGAGCAGGACAGAAACCAGCTTACCACTGTAAAGTTTTAACTCTTGTGGTTTTCAAGTAGAAAATGACTCATACAAGCTTTTTTTGTGGAAATGGTTATAGAAAGTTTGTCAGGTCTACAATTTATTTTAATATGGAGTTAGAACTAATTAAACTTTAGTTTTTAAGCTAGAATGTCACGAAAGGGCTTGTCCAATGACTCATATGAGTTCATGCTCATATCTTGCCTTCTTTCTTAAAAGCAAATCAGAGCATTACCCAAAAAAAACCCCAAAACCTCACTTCAGAGCTCTCTTTAAAGCTATGTTGTGTTCCCTGAATTTCATAGGAACTTGTTAAAGTAAGCCTAAAGTTGATTTATTTGCCTGTAACCTTTGTATTTACATTGACAACTGATATTTATTCTTCTTTGTACAACTAGTATACTAGGCAACAAGGTGCTTTTTATAGCAATTGGCTATAGTTATGAACATTTTTTCTTGGTCGTTTCTTTCATTTCCCTTTTATTAGTTTGACTTTTGCCTTGATCTTTCTTGTGCTGTTATTCCTTCTTACTGTTTACTTACTGTTTATTTCATTTTCTGCATTCCTGTTTAGTGTACTGTGCTGTTCTGTATAATGCTCTTCATACTCTCCTGCCCAGTGCCATTGTGAGCTGTCGTAATTTTTGTGTTTTAAGGCTTTTAATCCTACTGTTTGTCTAATCAATTTCAGTTTCCTCAGAACAGAGCCTGCCAAATGCTCCTCTTCCTGCCAGCTGTATCTTGGGTGTCCTAGTGTGACTTGAAACTTGCTTTCATTTGTCAGTTTTCTATTCACTTGGCACATTATCTCTCTCCCTGTAATGAACAAGCTGATCCATTTTCTTGAAAACAGCTTTGGTTTTTAATCACAGAACTGTTTTTGTGAATTCATATTTTATACTCCTTGAATTTTATTTATTTTTTTTTAGATGCTGGATGTCTACGACATTCTTCCTTTTGATAATCCGGATGGTGGTGTTTGGAAACAAGGATTTGATATCACATACAATGAAAATGAATGGGACAGTGAACCCCTTCAAGTTTTTGTTGTGCCTCACTCACATAATGACCCAGGTAATAATTTAAGTCTATGGATAGAAGCTTTTGAAAGAGGAAATATGTTGCCATTTCTGTTAAGATATGGGTTTTCTTGAAGCATGCTACTTAAAATGTTACATTTAAGTCTAGAAAGGCAGTTAAACAGGTGTATAATTCAAGTGCCATTAACTTCAAATGACAACTATTATGGTACAAGTTATACATCTGCTCATTTATTAACCAAAGTAGAACGTCAGTGTTGAAATTGGAAGGCAGCATGAATTTTCTGTGTTCATCCATCTGGTAACATGTTCAGTTTATTTATTGCTGCATTAAATATGAACTGTTCTTTTTTTGACCTTTTGGATTGCAACAGATGCTTAAACCTTAACCTGCACTAAAGAGATAGGCTTTTGGAAGATGTGGCAATGGCAGATATGAAGTTTTTGACTGTGACATTTTCTTTACTGTTTTTTGGACACCCCCAGCCTCCAGTGTAAAAATATAAAGTCTAGATTTAAACAGAAACACAGGTATGCCTACATAATTTCACTACTTCTGCCCAAGTGGATGTTTACTGTGTAATAAATAAAATGGAGAAATGCTCCTGTATGTTGAAATTGCTGTAAAATTTATCAAAAAGCAGTGAATTATACTGCTGCAATATAGTTCTGGTACATATACACTGACCATGACACTGCTTGTTATTGTACAAAGCCACCACTTCAGTGATACTAAATTTGACTACTGCATATCTCTCTATTAAATTTGTTGTTTGAAGTACTATGGATCTGAGTGCAGATAGCTTAGTTCAAACAAGTCGCTTTTATTTGCACATGTCTAACGTTCTTAAAGAAAATGAACACTAGAACGTGGAAGTACTATACTGTTCAGTTATGACAGCTAAATTAATAGAGGATGGAGATAGTAAAAATATTCAGAGAAAATAATCACAGAATAAACTCTGATCTGCCTATCTGTGGAACTGTCTTTAAACTTATGTCCATTTATTTTCTCTCTGGTTGTAGTTCACCTAAAAACTTTCCTAGAAGGAAGCAACTCCCTACAAGCGCTTAATGAATCCAAGCAATGCTAAAGGACTGTACAGAATACATTCTCTTTGTTTTTCCTTGAAAGGGATATGGAGCTTACCTGGTGCCTTTCTGTTGAAGATAATAGGATCATATCCTAACTGACTATTGGTATTCTGCTAGGGACCAGTTGCCTGAAATCACATCTGTCCTCTGGTAATGACTTTAGTTAAATTGAACAAAGACCCCGTGCACAGTGTGGGGTGAGGTAACTTTTCAGGAATATGAGGCTCAGGATCTGCAGCTGAATGTCCTGAGGAAAGCTGTGAAGAGACTTGCAGAAAACTTCACCAGTGTCTGTTCAAGTCATGAGGTTCAGTAGAGGCTCACTGTTCTGGCACTGATTTTTTTTTTTTTTTGGTTTATTTTTTCATATTATAGTTCTACTGGTGCTTTTTCTACAGATTCTGGTAATTATTTTTTAAAATTCTCTTTCTTTAATTTTATTTTGTTTACAAATCTTCCATAACTGTTTTCTGAAACAGAATGCATTGGATGTGTTTCCTCTGTGGTGTCTGGTCTATCCTACTCATATGGAATTTACCAGTTTCTGTTGTCATTAAGGAAGGGCTCTTTGGAGCTAAACTTTAGATCTCTGACTTCCAGCCTTCTATTTTCCTCTTTACATCTAGAACTGAGTCATGCCTTCTATAATCAGCTCTGGTAGATTTTCGCTGCCAGCATCTTTTGTGTATTTCAAGTTTTGGCATTGAGTGCTTTAGTAGTGTTTTGTTTATCCTGTAGTTCTGCTTCCCAAAAGTGACCCACTGAACATTCATTCTGAGGAATGTGAGAAGTTAGAGTTTACTGAACCTCTTTTCCCATCAAGATTATTGCTCTTCAGGGCAAACTGGATGAGCCAGATCAATTGGCCAAGGCCAGTTTCATGAGGTTCAATAAGGTCAGGTGCTGGGTCCTGCCATTGAGTCACAACCCCAAGCACTACAGGCTGGAGGAAGAGTGGCTGGAAAGCTGCTCAGTGGGAAAGCACCTGGGATTGCTGGTTAACACCAGCTGAACATGGGCCAGTGTGTGCTCAGGTGGGCAAGAAGGCCAGTGGCAATCTGGCCTAGACTAGCAATAGTGTGGCCAGAAGGACCTGAGCAGTGACCATTCCCCTGTACTGGTCACTGGTGAGGCCACACCTCGAGTGCTGTGTTCAGTTCTGGGCCCCTCACAACCACAAAGACACGGAGGTGCTGGAGTGTGTCCAGAGAAGGACAATGGAGCTGGGGAAGGCTCTGGAGCACAAGTCTGATGAGGAGCAGCTGAGGGAGCTGGGGGTGTTTAGCTATGAGAAAAGGAGGCTCAGGGGAGACCTTATCACTGTCTATAACTGACTGACAGGAGGTTGTAGGGAGCTGGGGTTTGTTTCTTCTCCTGGGTAATAAGTGGTAGGACCAAGAGTAAATGGTCTCAAGTTGTGCTGAGGCAGGTTTGAAATCATTATTAGGAAAAATTTCTTCACTAAGTTGTTGACTGTTGGAATGGGCTGCTCAGAGAAATGGTGGAAATGCAACTGTGGAAATGTTCAGAAAAACATGTGAATGTTGCTTAGGGACATGGTTTAGTGGCGAGCACAGTAGTGCTGTGTTAATGATTGGACTTGATTTTCTTAGAGGTCTTTTCCATTCCAAATGATTCTGTGATTATTTTGGTAGATACTACCATCTGTCATTACAAATTGCATTCCTTCTCACTGAATGAATGCCAAACCAGGCATACAGACTGGAGGCTGTTTTTGGCTCAGCTGGCCAATAGCAAAGGCTCTCAGTATCAGTCTATTCTGGAGGAGGCTTCATCAGAGCCTCCAGATTTTAAGGTGTCTTTTGAGACTTATATGAAAAGGGTGCTAAAAATAGTGGAATCTTTGGGAAGATGGATGTATCTCTTGTTAGCCTCCAAATTACGATGGAAGTTGCTCAACTCAGTGAGAAATGCCTTGAGCTTTACTGTGTATTTGCCATGATGCTTATAACAGTAAACCTTTTTTTATAAGGTCAGAGGGTTTTCTCTAAGTCCAGAAACCCTCTCCATACATTCTTCCCTTTCAGATTTATGTTTTGGTCTTTGTTTAAAAAGCCCAACCAAACAAAAATAAAAAGGATGTGAGTTGCCAAAATTACTGAACTTCTAAGACACATAAAGCATAGATACTCCTCCGTAACTCCTCTTTTGCCTCACCAGCAACTTTTCCTGTAACTTTTTGGGTTATCAGTCATGGAACTGCCTTTACTTTCCTACTAGGAATTTCATCTGCACCTAAGGAAGTATGTTAGCCATGTGTCCACCTATTACTTAATTTTACATATGAGTGCTGTCTCCTGGTGCACCTGAGAGCTCCATTTAAGGAAGTTTAATCTATTTTTCCCTTTCTACCATTGCTCTGACCCTCTTCCACATACAGGGATGTAAGCCATAATGAACGTAACTTAAGAGATATATTTTTACAAGAATTCATACATCTGTCTTGGAGGGAGTAATGAATTAAATCAATAATAAGGTAATTCTTCTTTCATCTCTGAGAGAAGTTCTCCCTGGACCATCAGTCCCTTCAATTACAGGGTTTGAAGAATTCTGTGAAGTTATGAGAGCTGTCTCCCAGCTTCATGTCGCAACTTTTTTCCTGCATCTGTTGTTCGCAAGAGCTTGCCTGGTCTTCGTAGTGTTGTCATTCAGTTTTGAGAGCTGACTTTCTTGCTGGTGCCTGGCTTATGCTCCTAAGTCTTTCTTCTTTATATGTGAGTTCTCCATGCCTTTACTATAAAATTGTATCTTGTTCTTTCACCAGCAGCAGCTAAAATTAAGGAATCTTTATCTCCTCATGTATACAAGCTGAATATTTCCCAGCTTGTTTAGGCTTTAGTTGATATCTGGTAGACTTAAACTGAGATATAATCCTGGTATATATACACTGTTCCTTTACCAGAGGTGGTTGCATGAGACTGGTTATTGTTTACTTTTGCAAAGACTGTTATCACGGAAATCTCCTGACTTGATACTCTTTTGGTAAGGACATTTCTGTGCAATTCTCTGCAGTCTGAAACTGCATATTAATAAGCTGTTTAAAGAGGGAAAATTTATCTGTAACAAACATCTGAAATCTCTTGTCCAGCTAATGGTTACATTATTCCTTTCCCACGGAAGACTGAAAAGCATTGTGCAGAGGAAGTGCTTTCTGGAAAAAAAGCTTAAGGCATCATGAACCTGTAGTAACAGTGTGAAAGATACTTAGCGAGAAATGGGGTCAGTAAAAATATAACTATGTTAGCTGCAGAAGCTTTAAATTCTCATTACGTTTTATGTTTTCTCATCTGAGAACTTTTCATGTGACCAGTTATGCTAATGAGAATGTGTAGCTCAAAGGCAAAGAAACTGGCTTGAAGCAACCTTATCTAGTGGGTGGCATTCCTGCCCATGGTAGTGAGTCGGAACCAGGTGTTCCTTTCCAATCCAAGCCTTTCTATGAATCTGTGAAACAGAATCCATTGGGAAGGTGATGGGTTTAGGTTCCACATTCTTTTTTTGAGGATGTCTGAATGTGCTGGTGCTCTGAAAGACTTTGTGACACTAAATTCTGCTAAATCTTGGTTTACTGCTTCCAAATGAATTTAACCATGACCTACAAATTCACGGTCTCTATACTTCTCGCTTCAGTAGCTGATGTGTTTACCTATTAGTGGGAAATAAGGATTTAGAATGGATCCCCTTCACACTTAGAGAGAATGAGTCCCCCTCACACTTTGATCATAATTGGCATAATTGTCTTTTAGTTGCTGGCAGTTGATGAAGATTTGAGCACCTCAGTAGCATGCCTGATTTGCGGGGCATTCACCCAGTGCAGATTAATCTCAAGCCATGGGGAGATTTACAGTTGTTGTGTGATATTATGGCCATCAACTAGGCTGTATTTCTTTCTGGAGCAGATTAAGGAGTGAGCACATAGCCTGCTGTGCTGGCAAAGCCCTTATGATAGATCTTGTGTGCTTCAACAGCAGTTTATTGTGGCTGCCTGAAGTGGATTAGGCAGCTGAAATCCGGAGGGGAGAACTCTGCTCTGGAACAGCAAGATTGTCAAGCAGCACAGCTGAACTTGAAAGATGGTGTTCAGATATGACCCAAGGGGTTGAAAGACACCTCTAGAATCTATTGCTCTGTCAGCAGTGATGATTTTGGTAATGACTGCTCATGAAATAATTTATGAATTGAGACTTGTGAGCTTTGTAGTATGCATACCAGATTAGAGCATTTTGCTGCTGAATGTGGTGGTTACAGACCTAATATAAGCAGCACTCAAATGGAATTAAAAGTGACTAAAGTAGATTTTTCTCATGCCTCTCCACTCATGTGACAGTGTATGGGCACCTATGTCAGGACTAAATACTACTTTTTAACACTTCATTAGTTATTGGTAATGTCAGTAACTTCACCTTACTAGCATTCACCTTAGCCACTTTTTATTGTTTAAGACAGTCTCCATTTCTCAGAAATAGATCTGTATGGCCCTAGGAAGTTAATTGCAGTGTTAGGATAAACGTTAAGCCTAAAGGTTTAATGTTAATATACCATTAAGTTTTGGGTTTGTTTTCTGTTGATAAGATTTGGATTAGCTTTTTCAGTGACTTCTTACTTTTATTGTCATGTCTGAAACAGATTATTTAGACTGATGTCTGACCCACCAAAATGTAAGAAACAAGCAGTTCACAAGTTTTTCTTGACATACTGAATTAGGGAAGCCAGTGTGTTTTTTGAATAGGGATTGGGCTGGGAAGATGATCTATTAGTAGATGCTATAGTCCTCTTGATGTGAGAGATGAGGAAACCTAGTGAAACATCTCAAGGTAGATCAATTTACTGATACGTGCATTTTCCTTTTCAACTACTTAATTTGTCTTTAAATTATAAAGAAAAAAATGGCAAATCCACAATTTTTTAAATCCAGATATTCTGTTATCAAACTTTATACTTTACAAAGTAGAAAGCCTGATAATCCGTATATCTATAAATTTAGGAAATGAAACATTAAACTTTGTAAAAAAGAAACCCTGGGAACTTTAGCACTTCAAGCTGTACAGGGCACATAAAGTTCAGCTTTTTAAGAAAAATCTTCACAATTTTTTGTGGAGGGTGGGAGGAAGGTATTTCTCCAAGTCTGTTGAAAGCCATTTAGATTTGATATTTTCTTTTTCTTAGGTTGGCTGAAGACTTTTGATGATTACTTCAGAGATCAGACACAGCATATTTTAAACAACATGGTTATAAAACTGCAAGAAGACAACCGGAGGAAGTTTATATGGTCTGAGATTTCTTACTTTGCAAAATGGTGGGACGGAATAGATAGCCAAAAAAGGGATGCCGTTAAAAGGTTTGAACACTGAACTATATCTGTCTTCATTGTTTCATGTTCTGAAAATTTGTGTGTTTGACTAGCCTGTAAACTTGAGATTTCACTTGCTGTGATGCAGAATTACTAGAATAATTGATTACTTCAGTTCTGATTTTTTTAAGCTTGGTTTATTTTTGTTGTTGGTTTGGTTTTTTTTTTGAATTACAAAATAGAAATCTGTTCAGAGAAGTAAAGATAAAATTACTGAGTTGCTTAAATTTGACTAAAAGTTTCCATGTACAACCATGAAATTCAAATTATAATGGAGTTGTGATTACGAACTTTGCTTGAAACCACATTAAAGTGTTGGCAATGGAATAAATGTAATATTTCATACCAGCTGTTTATATATTTTTTCCTTCACTTATAAAAATTATGATAACAATTATGGAAATAGACTTTTTTGTTGTTAAATATGTGGAGTTTTTATAAACATGCAGCTGTTTTAATGGTAAAATTGTATGTACTTTAAACCCTTGCTCTTAGTTATTTTTAAAATCACAAGTCAAAATGTTATATAAAAGTAAAAGGTTTGCCTAGACATTGAGACGAGTAAGTTGGCTGCTTGGATAAACTTGAAGTTTGGAGCTTTCAGAAAGCGGGGATTTTTTTTTTAAACTTTGTTTTAACCCAGGATCCAACAGTTTCATAGCTCATTTTTGTGCTGCCCTTTTTCTCATGTCCCCCTTCAAGGTGTTTGTGTTGCAGTATGCATTAAATCTGTTAGACCTTCACAGCTGCAAAGGTTAGGTAGTGCTGGAAACCTTGGAAATTATGTAGAAAACTGTTAGTTTAAAAATGTACGTACAATGCACAAGTATTATAGCACAGCTGTTGTTTTTTGACCTTAAAGATCCCTTGGGATGCAAGAAACAGTAAATGATAGTCACTAGGAAACTCTGTCCTCTCTTCAGAGGAGCCAGGTATTGATTAAGCTGCTCTAAGTCCTAGAGAAGTGCACTGAAGATTATTTTATTTTGTAAGTTTTACATTACTCTTATGAGTATTATCTAAGATGTGACTAATAAGTTCACTGTAATTTTTTGTCGAATTTATTAAAGATTTCCATGCTGGTGTACAATATAAGGGCTGAAACTGTATTGACAACCTGGTGTTGGGAGCATGATCCTTATGTTCGCTGACAATAGAGAGACTGGATCATCCTGTGATCTGTTCAGGAAGGCCTTTTAATGAATGAAATGGTCTGAAGCCTTTATAGGTGCAATAAACTTTGAGGTTCTGTTGGCTTTCTAAAAAGAACATTAACTCAAAGATGGGGACTTAGTAGTAGTGCTTGAAACGTGCAGTGTCTAGGCATCTCGCTCAGTTGGTCTTCAGTACTGTGGCACATATATTTTTATTTTTGTAATCTGTACTGGAAAGAGCTGGCTTTCATTGCATAGGGACATTAACATTTCACTGTTCAATTATTCATTATTCCCTGTTTGATTAATGAAACCTAGTCCAGTGATGGAAGTAGCACAAACAATTTAGACTTTGGCATCACACTGTTGTCAAATACCTATTGTGTATGCAGAAATTGATTTTTAAGAGTGTATTTTCATATGGAAGTTTCTGAACATAAATTGCATGTTTTTCAGGTTAATAAAAGATGGACAATTTGAAATAGTAACGGGAGGATGGGTCATGTCTGATGAAGCCTCCTCTCATTATTTTGCTGTAATTGACCAACTGATAGAAGGACATCAGTGGCTAGAAAAGAACCTTGGTATGTACATTGATCTAAAATTTAACTATGCTAATGGAAGAAGTCAATTAGAAAATACTTTTAAAAATTTATTTATTTATTTTATTTGTGAAGCGCTTAGGAGGTTCTCTTTGCTCTGCTTTCTTGAAACATTAATTCAGACCACTTAGAGGAAGCCATAAACTTGAGTCCAGTATTTGCAATTCCTGTTTGCAGATAAAATTTCCTGGGCAAAGTGAATTTGAACAATTTTTCTGTCGTAGCATTTTGTCGATGTAAGATATGCTTAGTGTATTGACAAAACAAAATATTAACACTAGATCATGCTGAATTTTAGATCCCATATGTGGTATCACAAACATTTGCCATTTTGGTCATAACAAATGTCTTAAAGTGACTTAAAAAAATCTGTTTTTTTCTTGTATTTGGATCTATACTGCAGGTTCTCTTATGAAGTTCTCCTATGAAAAAGTAAATATGAAATTAAGATGTAACAATAGTAGTAATTATAAAACCTAAACTGATTGTAATGCTAAAATTCTTAGTACTTTGAAAAATAAAAATGCTGCTGTTGCAGCTTTGAGGAATTACTGGCTGCAGGTACATTCACTGAACTGTTTTGCTGGCTTTGGGATTTTTTTTTTTCATTTAGTTCTGTAAGTAGAGATAACCCTTTATAGAGAGAAAATATTTGTACAGTTATTTCAATAATAAGTTAACATTATTTCGTGCAATTAACTGAAATTATTTTGGAAAGCCGTTTCACCATTTTTCTTAAATTGCAATTTCCATAAACACAGCTTGACATAATTGGATGGGGGAGGAAAGACCTAATAAAAGGGTAATGTATTCCTTACTGGTTTTGTTTTTTTTGAAAAACAGTGAAAAGTACCAAAGGAACCATGTTGAAGAACCAGTTAAAAAAGAGTTAGATGTAGCTTGTTTATTTACTAGTATGAAGTTGAATGAAAAGAGATTATTAATTAACATGATTCTATTGATCATCAAGCTAATAAATCAAAAGAAAAGTGTGTTCTGAAGCCAAAAAAGATTAGCATTTAAAAACAGTGACATTTTGACATGATATAGCATAAATCCATCCACATCAATTCATTTTCCTTCAGCTTTCTTTTTCAATTTTAACATCTGTAAGCTACTTAAAGTGAAAAAGGATGTTTGATACACAATTGAAATAGTGTAGCAACAAGGAGTACTAATCCAAGTATTTTGGAATGCCTTTCTCATAAGATATTGATTTGTTTCTTTGTTTAATTGTTTATCTGTTTAATTCTAACTTGTTAATTCCAGGATGTGTTCTGCGGGAGGCTTAATACTTAACTGTAAATCTTCTTGGAAATTATCTTTAGTGCTCTGTTTTGAATTGTTGGTATAGCTTTCTTTGAGTGAACAGTAAAACTTTCTTCCCTTTTTACTTTTTTGTCAACAGGAGTAAAACCAAAGTCTGGTTGGGCAGTTGATCCTTTTGGGCTTTCACCTACAATGGCCTACCTTCTGAAACGCTCAGGATTTTCCAGTATGCTTATACAGAGAGTTCACTATTCAATTAAAAAATACTTTGCAACACAAAAGACATTAGAATTTTTTTGGAGACAAAATTGGGGTATGTGTTTTTCCTTTATATCAATTAATTTTGCTAATTTACTCAGGTAAAATATGAGAAGAACTTGAATAAGTATCATGGGAATTTTTGCAGAGTAGGTTTAGAGGAGTAAATCCAAACATGAAAGTTTTAAACTTGTTCAGTTAAAAAAAAAAGAAAAAACAAGAAAAAAAAGGCTTTCATCTCGCATAATTTTTGGGATTTTTTTTTCTTTGTTTTGTTTTCTCCCTTTTTTTGAATAACAGAAAGGGAGTGAGAACACCTATGAGGAAGGGAACTCATTAAAACTCAGTGTTATTGCCATTGTTTCTCTGATCTTCTTTCTTCTTCACTTTCACTTGTGCTTTTACTTTTTTTTAATTTCCATTCTCTCGTGTTCTTTGCAAGTACATATAAAAAAGTAAAAGGAGTGGAAAATTCTTTTTCTTTTTTAGTTTTTTTTTTTTCCTCTACCACTGTATTTGCTTCTATGAGGAAATAAAGTGTAGGAGAAGGAACATTATAACTAATTCAAATGTTGTGCTATTGAGGTAATGACAGCAGGGTGATTGACTTGATTTGATTTTTCTTTGTTTCATTTTGTTGGGTCTTATTTTTAAATCATTTTTATTCACTCAAAGTATAAAAGATGTGTTTTGTTACCCCTAAAATTCTGAAAATCATGAATATTATCTGGGTAAAAAAAACCCTATCATTTTGTTCCCGTCTTTCCCAATCAGCTGGCGCTTGATTAGAATATTCCAATTGTGGTTCTATCTCTGTTTTTACCCTCGTTATATAAAAGGTACATGCAGGAGTGGACTCAAGGTATGAAAATTCAAAATAAGGCATTATCTTCATCTGATGTTTTTAGTACAATTCTTGGATTAAGAACGTGGAACTAATTTAGTTTTCGCAAATCTGAGAGGGTTTGTTTTAAAGGTATACTCTACGTATTTAATTCCAGATTTGGGATCCAGTACAGATATTCTTTGTCATATGATGCCTTTCTATAGCTATGATATTCCTCATACTTGTGGTCCAGATCCTAAAATCTGCTGCCAGTTTGATTTCAAACGACTTCCTGGAGGAAGAATAAGTTGTCCTTGGAGAGTTCCACCAGAAGCCATTCATGCTGGAAATGTTCAACACAGGTAGAGTTTTTACATATTCCTCAAAGTAGTAACTTTAAAAAAATCCATAATTGTGCTTCTCAGAGATGATATAGCATATCTTGGCGAATTTATATAGTTCTATTGTGGTTTAGCCCCAGCCAACACCTCAGCTCCACACAGCTGCTCACTCACTGACCCCATGGTGAGTCTGGGGGAAAGAATAAGAGGAGTAGAAGTGAGAAAACTTGTGGGCTGAGGTAAAGGCAGTTTGATAGGTAAAGCAAAAGCCACACACGAGCAAAGGATAACAAGGAATTAATTCACTGCTTCCCATGGGCAGGTAGGTGTCCAGCCGTGCCCAGGAGTGCAAGGCCCCATCCCGGATGATGGTGACTTGGGAAAACAAATGTCATCACTCCAAACGTCTTTCCCTTCCTTATTCTTCCCTCAGCTTTATATATTGAACAATATTTATATTGACATCACAAGTTATGAAGTATCCCTTTGGTTCATTGGCATCAGTTGCTTCCACTGTGTCTCCTCCCAAATTCTGCACCCTGAGCCTGCTCACTGCTGTAGTGAGAAGCAGAAAAAAATCCTTGGGTCTGTGCAAACCCTCTCAGCAGTAACTAAAACATCTCTGTATTGCAAATATTTGGATCAGTGCAGATCCAAATCACAGCCCCCCACCAGCTACTTCGAATAAAATTAATTCTACCCCAGCCAAAACCAGCAGGAGTTCTTAAAATAATCTTGTCTTAGGTAAATAATACCTTTTACTAAACGTAGTGTTTGCTTGTTAGTTTATAACATAATTGTCAGTGAAATTTGAGGAAAGGCTAAGGAGAATTTTTTGTTCTTTTTATGATACAAGAATCAATCTCTGAATGACAGGCAGAACATAGTCATCTGTTCAGTAGAATATAGTCATCTGGTCATAGTCATGTTACTGGTTTACTTTAGTTTTTGTTAATTTTATGAACAGTGATCTGTCTCCTGCACGTGGAATATTTTCAGGGGCAGCATGGTAATATGCTGTAACTACAAACAGTGGGATGTTTCCCATGGTATATCTTTGAAAAACTTGGCAGTCTGTGGTTTTCTGAAGTACAAACTTCAGGTGAATCTCACTCCTATGCCTTACGTGCTCAGGGCAGGAAATCCTATTAACTTCAGTTTAGTTTCCCAAATTTCTCAAGTTAGAAATTTAACACAGAATTACAGAATTGCTTGGAGTAGTTTTTAAAGGTCTTCTTTTTTAATTAGATCTTATGAGATCTTGTAAAAGAAATGATTCGTTCACGTGTCAAAAAACATCAGAGAAAATGAGGCAGAAAGGTAGTGAATATGTGGTCAAGATGAAGAGATTATCATCTCAATACTTAATTTTTTGAAATCTTTTTGCATGATCTTTTGGTAAATAAAAAGAGTTTTGGTGTCTATGAGAAAAGTAAGACTAAAACATGGTCTTTTGAGTTGGAACCCTGGATTATTTACATTTGGAACACTGGAACCAAGCTTTTGGTATCTATTTTCAAATAAATCCACTAAAACACAGGAAGTAATGTTTTGGTGGAGAATGCTAAAATGCTACTTGTATTTTATGAAAATTTTGAAATATTGTAGACAACCAAAAATTTTGTTGATTTGACCTCTGTAATAACATGTTTTACAATTGTTAAGATGAGATGAAGTACAAGTTCCAAAAGTAATTGGAAAAATCTGTCTTTACATCAGAAGCTTTGCAAAGTTAAAGGTTTGCAGCACACTAATTAGTCTGTCTCTCATCTCTGATTGCTTTAATACTGGAAAAATACAGGAGATATGCATTACATCGATTTGAAAGAAGTTGATTAATTTTGAGACCACGTTTAGATCACTGACCTTTCTGTAGTGCTAAAGCTACAACAAAATTAATAATACCCAGATCCTGAATACTCAGCTGGGACTGTTGCTTTTAATTTCAATATTATTATGGCCTTATATAGACATTAAAGGGATATTATATTGAAAACTTCAGGCTAGTAGTTGAATTTTTCATTGCCTTGTCACTTAAGCTATGACTTGGTAAGAGGGAACAAAGGAGCAATTTAATTAAAAACTTGTATTTGTTTAATTACACTTTGTAATAGCTTAGTTATAAAGATTATTATTCCACTTGCCCTGATTTTCAGCTATGTCCTTATCCATATGTTTAAATGTTGAAGCTTTTCACACAAGGAAGAAAAAACAGCTGTTGGTTTTTGTCTGTTTATTTGGGGTTTTTCTGTTTTGTTCTCATTAAATGGAAATGAGCTGTTATTTTAATGGAAGTACAGTTTCTTTTGGTGTATTTCTCTCCCATGAATGGAAATAGGGAAGAATCTGTACTGCAAGTTATGCACTTCAGAGAATAAGTAGAGAATAGACTTTACCTTCGCCATCTACTGTTCAACAGCCCAGTTTTGCCCTTCAGCTTTTTTGTCTTTATGATTGCACAACATGCAATTGGTGTTCAGAATTACATTGCTGATTTGATATGTTTGTGATTTCCTACCTCAGGGATCTGTGATCACCCTCCTAGGAAGGGCTCATCCTGTCTGCATCACCATCTCCTCCACAAAACTGCCAAGCTACCAAATGATTTTGTTTTCTAGTGGAGATAGTTGCTGAAGAGTGAGTCCTTAATGAAGCCATGGCCACTGTCAAACCATTCACATAGGACTTGCTATACTGCTGCAAAATTTCTTGTTATTCCCACATACTCTGCGAGGCTGTTACTCCTCCTCATTTGGCATAGGAAGGGTCAAACCCAGCCATCTTTATTGTTTTGATTTGTATTTAGCCAAATACTTGATTTTTTTGGCATTGAAAGAACACACTTGTTCAGGGGTTTTGTTTATTTGTGAAAGGTCTCAAGCATTCATCTGAAAGCTGGAAAATAAAAAGATTATAATGGCTAATTTCTTTGGTTTTCGAATTTTCATTCAGATAGACATGATAATCATATATCGAAAGGTATCTGATGCAGTTTTGCTATGGCACAATAGAGGGGAGAAAGTTGTTGAGACTCAGTGGAACATTATTTTTTTTCTCCAGAAGTGTTTTTCTTATTTACCAAATCCTATCTGGGGCTTTCTGTTGACTCTTTCTTGCTTCTGTATAAAGTAATGATTTAACAAGTTTTTTTGAGAAAAACATAAAAGAATATACCTGACTTGAGATATCTAATTTTTTTTTTTTGGTGGTTATGCAGTTGAAAATGGTTTGCAATAGAGGAAGATCCTACTGCCCCCTTACAATCATCTAACGAGATAGTTTGCAGTTATGAGTACTTAAGGAAAGGGAGAACAGCAATACTGATGAATCTGCAATGGTTTTGGAAAGAAATTAAAGAAATTTAAAGAAGATACCAAAGCCAAATATTGTTTTAACTGTAATCTGTATTTGTCAAGAGGTTCAAAAATAAAGTATGTTTTCAACAGTAGGGTATATGGAAAATTTAAGTTAGACAGGCTTAGAAGAAAGCATTGTGAAGTCTTGTTGTTGTGCCAGTTGTTCTGATAGCTGTGTGGTGAGGAGGTTTTTGTTTTTAAATCTACAGCCTGTCGAAAGTCACATAAAGTATTGATTGAAGAATATATACTTGACAATCTGAACTATAAATCAAATAATAGATGGGGAATGAGGGGAAACTAGTTTGGTAAATTCTAGTATCAGTAGAATCCTGTAGGCCCTTAATTAATGTTGTGGCCCCTTTCTCCCTCTAGAATGCAGTCAGACCTTGTGTTTACTCAGTGCCTCTGTAATCTGAAAAATAAGTAAATCTTGGCGTACTATTCAAGGAAATATGGGTTTCAAATATATTGGACCAGAATTTCTGTATAGATGTTGATATAGCAAATCTTCAAGGGTATGAATTGAAAGATAATTTTACTAGAGCATCTATAAAAAAGACATGGACTCTGGATTTTACTATTTTCTCTTTAAAACATTATAATTTGTGTTCCTGTTTTCTTAAATATGTTAAAATGATTAATATTTCCTATGAAAGTTGTTTACATAATTTTAATTTGAGGGGACCAGCACCTGAAGTATAATAATTGTGACTCACAGAGGCAGGAGGGATAATAGACATTTTCAGTAGCCTGGACATCAGACTAGTGACTTTCAATATGATACTGTTTAATGACAGAACTGATATTTTACCCTTCCAAGAGTTGGTAGGTGCACTTTTTAATGTTTGTGTATGTGCGAGTATTTTTTTGCCATTTGTTTGCTTGTTTTTTTTAAAGGCCAAAAGCATAAAAACAGTGGTTTTAATATTTCAGGAATTAAAGATTAAAGAGGACTGGCTCTAAGACACGTAAGAAGCTGGCTGATGAGAAAGCAGTGATTTTTAGCAGTGAACTTGCTCCGGATTTATGGGCAGTTTTTCTTTCAAGGACATAAAGATATGAAGCAAAGTATCAAAGCAAATTACCAGAGGGGATGAGAAGTGCTTGCTTATTATTGTAAATAAGGGCTGGAAAGGATTAGGATTGTTATCTAAATATAAAGCAGGTAAACATAATTTGAACTGTAGGTTAGTTTTGGTACAGAAACAAGTTGATCCAGACTGCCCTACTATTTGAGATGGAGCTTGATAAGGTAATTGAAGGATAGTGTTTGCAACAATATTAAGTTGAATATGATGTCCCAAAGGGGAGAATTGTGTCCAGCATCTTATTCCAAACAGATATTTGTATGTCTTGTTTAGGATCACCCTAATGGCACAACTTGATATTTAGGAATTATTTTGCTAAATGCTGACTTTTCTTCTCTTTTCTAATTTGCTCTTTTCTTTTTCCTTCCTCAAGGGCTTGGATTCTTTTAGATCAATACAGAAAGAAGTCAAAGCTTTTCCGTACTAAAGTACTCATTGCTCCACTAGGGGATGATTTCCGTTATACTGAGAGCTCAGAGTGGGATCAGCAGTACCAGAATTATCAGAAGTTGTTTGATTATATGAATTCTCGTCCTGAGTGGCATGTTAAGGTAAATACAACACATTTTCTTGTGAGTGGAGAAAACTATTTCCCAGTATTCTGAGATTCTTGATGGAAAAAATTTGTTGTTGGGTTTGGATTTTTTTTTTCAGCTGTGAAGCTTGATATATTATTTAACAGCCAATTAATTTGTCTTGTTAGATTACATTTCTACCTTTACTATGTTCTCTCCCCCCAGAACAAAAACTTCTCTATTAATGATATCTACTTGAAAACTATAAGTAGTTTCCAAATTCAGTTAATATAGAGAACTGCTATTAGTTTTGATTGATTGTTTTTTTGGTACTCTTGTTTTCACAGGCTTCAGGCATTGTTATTTAGTTCTCAAAGCCTTTTTTACTATTGTATTTTCCTGTTAGAAATTCAAGCACATTTTGCTGCTTTATTTGAGTCCTCCTGGTTTTATGTCCAAAAAGAAACAAACAAACAATCCTAAAGGGCACCGTTGGTGGCTCATGTTGTTGAATACAATAAAATCTAATACTAATCTGGCTACAGAAGGTCTTAGTATACTAACACAATTACCAGACAAGCTATCACTTTAAATCTTTATTTATATTTGCATGTTAATGCACATGTTCATGTGTTCTAATATATAAGATGGTTGCTCTAGAGACTCGTTATTCTATAGACATTCTCTGCACTTAGCTACATTTTCATCATCTTTCAGCACAGCAATAAGAAATGGGGTTCCACAGCCTTGGGGTCTTTTGGTTGTCATGTGAGACTTCTACTTTCACATTTAGGCTTTTTAAACCCAGGTCTAGTATCTTTTCATATGGTTTGTGCATGAATCTGTTTTTCCTCAACTTTTCTGAGACCTCTCCTTTTGCTTCTTCCTGCTTGTTCAAGTGCTGTCTATACTATGTTAGTTCTTTCTGCTGATTTCTGGACTTGTCTTCTGCATAAAAAGATGATGTCTTGGGATTATATCTTACCTGAAAGCTAGATTTTGCACATTACCTCTGGGATGTAGGTGACATGGGATATGCAAATGGCTACAATGTCTTTACTAGAGGGAGACAGACCTGCAGAGTACTTTTCAAATTTTTTAAATCTAAAGCCCATCTTTTAAAACTAAAACCCGCTGGTATCACTAGCTTTACTCCTGTCAAAAGTGGGTATTCTGTGCAGGTACTAACAGCAACACACTTTCTGTAATTCTTACTAGTCTGAGCTGGATGATTCCAGCTGGATGATTCTCTGGGGCAAAAACTGAAGGCTGTAGCTCTGAAGTCATTCTTCAAGGACCGCTTCTGTCCTGAGACATCTGCAAGGTTCTGCTCAGCCCATTGTCGAGGACTCCAGCAATCTACTTCAATGGGCTTGGTGTGCCCATCTGGATTAATGTCTTAGGAATTACATTTGAGGCCCTCACAGGATTATCCAACCCTTTTTCTGGTTCTTGATACCCAGACAAAAAGATATGACATCCTCTGCCACTTCATACCTAGGGTGCTTTGATACGCAGGAGCACTGTTGGCATTGCAGCATTTCTCCCTTTAATTTTATTCCATTAGTTAGGTTTTTTCTTTCTCTATTTTTGGGCGTTCAGTTGTGGATTTTGTTGTTGGTTTGTTTTTTCCTTGTGTATTGTCTGTGGATTGGGTTTTTTGTTTGGTTTTCTTGTTTTTGTTTGTTTGTTTGTTTTTTTCTAAATTGATGTCATTTATCCTTCAAAATATGAGCTTAAATGGAGAACTTTTACACTCTCCTACACTTTCCCTAGTGGACTATAACTCCACAGGCAAGTAACAGATCATGCTTAGCTTTGTAAGAGCATAGATTGTATAGAGGAAGAGTTGACATTTCTTCTGTAAGTGCTGAGATGCCTAGGATGTTGCTACTTACACGAGGGAAAGCCTACTCTGCCTTTCCGATCTTACAAGAGATTTATTGTTTCAGACAGCTCTTTAAGGTGTTTATCTAGTCGATATGTCTGTAAGCACTGAGATTCTCCTGCCAGCAACTATTCTATAGTTCTAAAGGTTTGTAATATATTGCTGTAAAAAATACCTATTTTGCTCTTGGGGAGTTCAGTCTTAGTTTGCAGATCTCCTTTACATCTATTATACATAAATTAAGCTGAGTCTTATAGTATGCCAGTAGGAGAGACTACCAGGTTATTTTACTGTCTTTGTTGTCACTGTGGTAGTCCTTATATTCCAAGTCACTTTTAAAGGATCTTTACTAAAAACTTGCTTCTGATCGTGAAAATTTTAGCGTGCTACATTATATGCTTGTTGTCAAAAAAAGTAACAATAATGATAGAAAAAAAGTGACTTGATATAAATTTGAAGTATTATCGTTATAGTTTATTATGAAGATATTTCTGGTAATGTGATTGTCTTTGCTGTTTCAATTTCCATTGATTGTTTTTTTCACTTTAATTCAAAATCCAGTTGGCCATCTATGCCTTCTATAACAACATCTCTCAATACTTTCACTACTAGAAATATTGACATCAGTTGCATTTGTAAAAATGAGCAGAAGATAATATTTTTTTTTGTACTCCCACACATCTAAACACAATTTGCTTTCCATAGTTAAAAAAACAGCCTCTAAAAGCAAATACTAATTTTTTTTGATCAACAGTCATCTTGGATTAAGCAAGATCTGGACCACAAGAGTTAATTTTGAAAACACAGGATTAGGACAACTATGCTCTTGTTGCATTACATTAAGTTTCTTACTTAGTCTAGACAGCTGCTTGGGTAATATTGAGATATTACTTAGCTCATGTATTAGAGATTAACTCATAAGAAATGAAAGAATGCTTCACTTATTTCTTGACATTTATCTGGTCTTTTAGGTACCTATTTATACTTAAAAAAAAATAAATCAATCCCATTTCATGAATCTTAGAATAGATTTGGTTGGAAGGGGACTTTTAAAGGTCATCTAGTCCAACTGCCCTGCAATGAGGAAGGACATCTTCAAATAGAGCAGATTTCTTGGAGTCACATCCAATCCAACCTTGAGCGTTTCCAGGGATGAGGCATCACAACCTCTGTGGGCACCTTGAGTATATCACCACCATCATATTAAAAACCATCTTTATATTTAGTCTGACTCTACCTTCTTCCAGTTTAAAATCATTACTTCTTATCCTAGCACAAAAGGCCCTACTAAAAAGCCTGTACCCATCTTTCTTATAAGCCCCTTTATGGACTGAAAGGTCTCCCAAGGACCTTCTGCTCTCCAGGCTGAACAACCCCAACTCTCTCAACTTTTCCTCATGGTATAGGTGTTTCTCTGAGTATTTTTGTGACTTTTTTCTAGACCTGCTCCAACAGGTGCACCTCTTTCATGGACTGAGTTGAAATGCTTTTGGAAGAGTTTTCCAACTTGTCTGAGAAGTGTGCAGGGAAACTTTAAAGGTCTTTAAGGGGATTTCTGCTATAATCCTAATAGAAGAGTGGCATATTTCTGAAATGTATATGAAACCAAGCATATTAATTTTTTTAGTATTTCTAAATAAAATGAAACTTTGTTACAGTAATTTTAATTTTCATTCAGGCCCAGTTTGGAACTTTATCAGATTACTTTGAAGCTCTGCGTAAAGAAAGCAATTTGGGTGAAAAGAGCAGCAATTCATTTTTTCCTGTTTTAAGTGGAGACTTCTTCACCTATGCAGACAGAGATCATCACTACTGGAGTGGATACTTTACATCACGACCTTTCTATAAACGCCTGGATAGGGTCCTGGAATCCTACATACGGTAAATACTGCTGCCCAGTACATTCCTAACATATTTCTTGACACATAGGAGAGGTGAATGTGTAAGTACCTGTTTTAGTTTAACCCCAGCCAGCAGCCACTCCCTTGCTCCTCCTCCAGCTGGACTGGGGAGAGAATCAGAAGGGTAGAAACAGAAAGCTCGTGGATTGAGATAAAGACAGTTTAATAGAGAGAGCAAAAGCTGTGCACACAATCAAAGCAAAACAAGGAATTAATTCCCTACTTCCCATGGGCAGGTGTTCAGCCACCTCTTTTCTTCCCTCTTCCCTGTACTTTATATGCTGAGAATGATGTTACATGGTCTGGAATATCCCTTTGGTCAGTTAGGGTCACCTGTCCTGGCTGTGTCTTCTCCCAAACTCCCATGTGCCAGTATGAAAACCAGAAAACGCTTTGCTCTGTGTAAACTGCTCAGCAATAACAAAAACATCTCTGTATTATCAGCCCTTGGCTCAGCACAAATTCAAAACATAGCCCATACCAGCCACTTTAAAGAAAACTAATTCAACCCAGCCAAAAGCATCACCATGCTCTAAATCTGTTGGACAGATGGAAAAGTGATTTCGAAATGCACAGTTTAAGTTTACTTACAGTGAGGATAGCCTAAATAATCCTGAAATGCAGTTCTCGTTACATGGATTGGTTGATGTGTCTGTAAATGCACAGAAATACAATGATGTTTTTTCCTTCAACAAAAGTAAGTTGTTCTAAAATACTATTCAAGTGATCAGCAAGTTCTCATTCCATGAAAAATATAAGGTAATATGCTTTGGATATCTGTTAGATCAATCTATCATTATGGCTATACTGGGATCTCTTTTAGAAAGAAATACAAAGGTTTGAAATGTTGTTAAAGCAACTTGAGTAATAGCCACAATGTTTTGTGCCAATTGATCTCGGATTGTAAGATGCTATCCTTCAGAAAAGTGCATGCTATTTAAAGAAAAAAATTGTTGCTGAATTTTGGTAATGGAGTATTTAAGTGGTTCTCCCTTGTAGCAGCCATAGATAGGATGCATTAGAAAACAATTTATCTGTATTTTAAGGGTCCAGAAAGGAATCTGGGACAGATACATATGATGTAACCATGCATATTTCATCTATTGCTTTCTTTAAGGATTGCAGGGGATTTTTGAAAACTAAACCTTCAGGCTTCTTATGTGTTAAATCAAAATATAGTTCTAAAAGAATAACTGGAAAGTTTTTCATTCTCTGTAAACTTCTGTGAATACCATGCAAGAACAAAATGTATAGATGTGTTCTTGCACTTTTAATATCTTGTTGTTTTGGTAGTTTTGTTTTCAGAGACTAAGAGAATCCTCAAGAATGTCACTTTAGCAATTAGAACAGCAGAACTAGGCATTTTCTCTTTTTTTTTTTTTAATTTTCTTTATAGTAAAAGGCAGTAAAATATGATCATATTTAATCTTCAACCTCATGATTAATTTTTCCATAGTGTTTTTTAGCCATTTTGAGTGTATGTGTATATATGTGTAAGTATATATTTATATGGGAATGAACCATGAACAGGGGGTAAGCACGTCTCCAAATTCTTTACTAAGGACAAATGAATTTAGGTTCCACTGGTATCAGAATTAAGTGGTACTTCACTGCTACTTAATAGCCAGGAAATTGTGTTCAGCCTCAGGGCCGAATACGACAACTAGCTATTTAATAATGAGTTGGTTCTTTAGGTTTTAAAAACATTTTGGGTTTGTGAATTAAGGAAGTGCTGGAAAGCTTAAGTATTTTGTAGTGGAGATTGACATCACTACTGATTTGTTACATAATTGGTGTTTTAATCTTAAGTGAGAGATGGATGGATTGAAGTAATTTAAAGGGTGATAAAATCAGTAATCAGAAGTTTGTTTCATGCAGTGGAAAGATTCAAAGAGCAACAGCATAGTTGTGGACAAGTTAGGTTACATATAAGCTGGACCTAAAGGCAACCTGGTGTTGGCTTTGAATAATTAGTGAACCAGATTTTTGTCAATTTGCATTGTCCTATCAGGGTGAGATACTGACAAATTACAACCAAATGGAAAATTTGTGGAAACTGTTTTAGGTAATCTGCAATAGTTTGAAATAGAGGTGAGAAAATCAAGGCTTTATACAGCTTTTGTGGAAAGTTATTAGAGAGATGCCTATTTATAGATTGAAGTGTTCTCTAATATGTCTTTCATCTTTATCCATTGAACCATTCTGTTTAGAATAAGACTGAATCTTGAAAGGAAAGTTTTGCATCTGAAAGACTTCCATATGTATAAAAAATAAAATTAAATCCATATTAATTTTGCAGAGGAGATCTAATCTGTAATTTAAGGACTAAAATTATTTATGTTCTTTACAGCTACAGTTAAATCAATGTTTAATGGGCTAACTCAGTCTTTTAAAAAGGATAATATACTTTCAGACAGGGTCTATTCACTACATGAGTGTGCATCTGATGCCCTTTTTCTCAACTAAAATATTTTTATTTTCCTTTCAATTAATCTGCAATAAAACAAAGTAGGAGGGATAAATGTAGGAATTTGTACTAAGCAACATTTAAATCACAATGATTAATAGTAAGTATCCTAGTAATTAAGAAAAGGAATAATAACTTTTTAACACCTTGATTTTGTGTGTAGGTTCTGAGCAGTTACCTGTGAAAGGAAAATCTCATCCTGTTCTTCAAATATTAACAATAGAAAAATGAGTTAGGATGTTGCATGGACACTGTACATTTCAGTTTAGTTGGATATATGCTATTTGCAGTTTTTACATAATTGTCACCTGTGTGTTACATAAACACAGAAGACAGCACTGAATCCAAAGGTATTTTTCATGTTAGCAATTAATATCAATATGTGGTCTGAAAAGAGTGTGTTTAAATTCATTGTTGTGCCTGGTTTGAAATTGAACATGTGCACTCACTGGTAGCTTGAGCGAATGTAAAAGTTTATGTGTTTCTTTATTCTATTTTTTTTTTTATTTTCATGGTTAGAAGTTAGCATTACAAGAATACCTTATTTGGCTTTCTTTGTTTTTCATAACATTAGCCTCTATCATCTTTGTTTCTTCAAACACTCAAGAACCTTCATTAATCTCACGTAAATTTTGAAAAGGAATCTGACACATTTCAGATGTAAAAAATAGAACTGCAACATTTTAGGAAAATGAGATAGGAAAAAATTATCAGATGCTTTCCTAGAATTTCTGCAGGCATTTTTGTTTGTCAAGTATTCATAATGACTGGCAATTATGGGGATATTTAACAAATTTAGATTCTCATGAAGCAAGTTAGATTTTAGTGCTAATATTTTAGTGCTAGTGCTACTTTTTGCATCAGATGTAGAACAGAAGGACTCTGAATTCTGTTCAGTCTTCGAAGGGTTTTTGAGTCCAGTGTTCACTATTTGGGTAAGTTTTAGTGAGGATGTGGATGAAGTGCTGAAGTCTTTAGAAGAATTAAGTCTGCTTGAAGTCCAAATGGCAGATTAGATATTAGATAGTGTATGGATTAACATATTTCTTTAAGACAATTTTATTTGATTAATAAATTGCTTTTTGAAATGGAAATGGTGTATTTCCTGTAAGGCTGTCTATCCATACTGCAACATTTTGAGATACAAATCTTTTTACCTCAAACATTAGTGAAAATACTATGTTTGTTTGTTCCTTCATACTTTTATTTCAAATCTTCATTTTCCATCATGGAAGTTTTGCAGGAGGCTCCTGTGTGAAGCTAAAAATGGGCTAAAATGTATAAAGATCAAGAGCTGGTGGAACTAGGCATGAAGGGATACAAAAATATCAGTTTATACTTTGCATAAAATGCATGTTACTTTCTACCATTTAAATTTATATAAATACTTGATTATGCTCTACAATTCCAGGGCGGCTGAAATTCTCTACTCCTTGGCTTTGGTACAGTCCAGTAAATCTGAGAAGATGAGTGTATTTCCTTCAGTGGATAACTATAAGTTGCTGACAGAAGCCAGGAGGAACCTTGGACTCTTTCAGCATCATGATGCTATTACAGGAACAGCCAAAGATTGGGTAGTTGTGGATTATGGCACTAGGTAATTTGTTGTAAATACATGAACTGAAATCTTAATTTCCATTTACTTTTTTTAGAATAAAAGTGTTTATTTTAGAGATACAAATTTGATATAGCAACATACTCAGTACTGAAAATGTAGTGATGCTGCACATGAGAAGTGGGTTTGATTACTCATGCTCTTTACCCTTGCTATTTATGAAATGTTTTTTCGATCTTCTAAGTAAGAGTATGATGTCCAAACAAAATTTTTGAGGTTTTCAAAGAAGTTAGACACAATACTGACATTCTTTTAATAACAGAACTATTATTTTTTGCGGTAAGTCTTGTATAGAAGGTGTTATATTTGTCTCTCTTAAGCAAAAGACATGCTAACTTAAGTATATATTCCTTGGAAAATCTCACACCCTCTGTAACACTTTTCTTCAATCTGGGGAATCTTTTTCGTGTCGACAATCTTCTACTTGTCTGTTTTTGTTTATTGTTGTTTTAACTAATCAGTAGTTGTTTTCTCAGTATTGACAATTATTCCGCTAGCTGCTTCATGGACCTTTTGAAGCAGATTATATGATATATTGGTGTATGTGTTTGTACATGTTTTGATTATGGGTTTGTTCAGAAAATTTTTACATGTTGGAATGTTAGTAACTAAGAAATTTGATTGGGGTAGATGATGGTAGACAGAGTTGATAGTATAATATGTTCATTAAATAAATAATCTAAATACATCTAAAATACACCTTTCTTGTGTATATTTGAAGTATATTTCAATTCCATATTTTTTTAATCTATTAAAGTATAGGTGAAATCAGTGTACAGGCATGCACAATGGACTTGATTATGAGGGAATAAAATAAAGGCTTTTCTCACTCTCCAAATAAAATTACCCAGCTCTCTGTATTTAAGAATTGGTAAACATGGTGTGAATTGAAGCAATGGAAATCATGGTAATAATTTAAAATTTTGTGTTTCTGATTTTTTTTTAACCCTGCATAAATGCAGTCTTGACTTTGTGACCAGTATTTCAGGCTTGTCTCTTTTATAGCAAATGGGAATCAAACATAAATCACAAACTTTCCTAAGATAAGTATTTTGAAAAAGTACTTTATATTATGAGGGTATACATTTACTTTTCTGCAGCTCATATTTTTGTGTTTTTTAATATTTTTAAATTTTGATGTTACCACATTGAATAAAACCCATGGAAAACTAACTAAGACTTTGAATGTTTTAACAGACTTTTCCATTCCATAATGAATTTGAAGAAAGTGATAATTGACTCCGTTCATATTCTTATCCTAAAGGATAAAAGTGCTTATAATTATGATACATCAACACCATTACTGAAGATGGTGAGCTATCTTTCCTGATTTTTTTTTCTGAAAATGAAATGTGGACTATGTCTTTTAATACAGTTTGAGTGGCTTGGGAAAAGTCAGAATTAAATTTATAGCTAATGCCTTCTGAAAAATCTTCTGCTTATTACTGTTCATATTAATTGACAATATTAGAAAGTAATAAGTGAACATTTCAGGAGTTATTGCCAACCCCCCCCCCACTCTCAACTAAAACAAAAGGACTTTGTTCCATTTTGTGAATTAGATAGTTAAAGGAAGTGTTCTGATTTTCTTGTGGGCATAAATTTGTTAGTGACTTTGGTGATATGCATATGTAGGTGAATATATTATGATATGCAGTCAAATAATTTGACTTTACTTGTAGCTTAAGAAATATGAAAGGAAGACAAGACCTTGTGCCTTTTTTCCTTAGCTGAAATTATTTGAAACAGGAAAAAAGGAATATTCAATGAAATGGATGATGAAGTCAGCAATGTTTCCCTGTGTCTCATTTTGAGACCTGTTTTACAGTGAAGAGCACCTTGAATTATTCTTCCAGTCACATGTACATATTAAAAAATTGTTTAAATAGTTCTTTATACTTTTTATGGGTTTTATGCAAATATATATCTTTACCTGTGTTATGCATGCTTCATGTGTGTTCTATGTAGGTGTGTGCCACAAATGTTTCATTTTTGTCCTGTTTGGAAAGGCTACCAAAATGAAAGTAAGGCACCTTCGTGCCTTATGAAAGGCACCTTCAGAAAGTAAGAATATTTTGAAGTCATTCATGGAATGAAGTTTTTACTTCTGCTCTGAATTATATATTGGAGGATGTTTTGATGTTACATTTTATTAAACTTTAGTTTTTCCCGTTCTCTGTGAGTCTGGATAATACCACTGCATTGTAGAAGTACTAATTCCTGTTTAAACTGTGTGTTGCTTAGGAGCATACTAAGTCAAACGTATCATTACCTCTGTGAAATCAGAAATTAAATTAGAAGTTCTTATTCCAGTGAATTTATTATATCTATAGGAAACAGAAAAAATTGATTAAAGAGGTAGATTATTATTTATCTTATGATAAACAGTGTCTGCAGCGTATCACAAATGTAATATCTCTGCAGTACACCAGATATCACAACAAAACATTTTTAAGGTGGAATTTACAAACTGCTCATGGGAGAACTTCAGGATATTTTAAAAAATTGTTTGCAAACCTTGAGCAAGTAGAAAGTTCGAAGTTTTGAAGCGCCATTGTGGTATTTTTTTGACTGATAGAAACTGACATGAAGAATTGCTCAGAGATGGGCATTCAGAATGCATGCCAAGAGAGTTGAGAAAGACAAATGATGAAGACTTTGAGACTGAAAATGCCTCTTGTTTTTGAAGGCTGAAGAAGGCAAAAATACATAGTCAGAGAAACAGAATGTGAGGCAGTAAAACCAGGAAAAAGTTTCCCTTCTTGAAGCTGGGAAAAAGGAAGCTGGAATTAAGATATGATGGAAGGATTCCAGAATGATGCTACTTGCACTTTTTCTACTGCTTTTAATTAGTTACATGCAAAAATACAATGCTTTTCTCAGTTGATAACTTAATTCATTGTACTTCATGTGTTTTTATAGACTCTACATTATTAAAAAAAAACTAGATCACCTGAAAGGCAGTACTCTGAAAAATAGAAGACATTTGCAGATCCCAGAATGATACAACCAGTAGGATGAAATCTAAACTGTGAAAGTAAAACTGCAACCATTGCACTATTTCTGTACATTAGTCATATTTCTTTGAGTGCAGAAAGAAAATTTTCATGTAAGTGACAATCCTTGGATTTGAAAAAACATGATTTTGAGGATGTTTTGAGGGTCTGAGAACTGTGCACTTCTATTTCAAAGCCTATAGTGGTCACCATTACAAGGACATACAGGAATGCACTATGCTTTAACAGCTTGGCTATTCTGTTAATGTAACAGTGACAGCAATGTCCTGTCTCTAAATTTTCTCAGTGGAAGTGAGCTCCAGATCTTCTTCACTTAGTTTGTATCACATAAAAATCAAATCACACTTCAAATTATGTTTTTTGACATTTTTGTCTATGTACTATATAAGGTAACATTGAGATAAAAGACTAGACAGTGAATTCTGGTGGTAAATGCACAGGAGTGTGCTGTTTTTCAGTCAATTTATAGCAAGAGAAAGGTATTAAAAAGGTATGATAAGTGTGTGCAAAATCTAAAGGAAGTTGGTGATTATGAAGTCTTGTGTACAAAAATAAAAACACCAGGGTAACAATTTGGTAATGGAATCTAATAAGCCATGTAATGAAAACAGATGTTTCTTGGTGAATTAGTCAAAGTGAGCCCCTGTCTTTTGTCACATAGTTTATGAAGTTTAGTGGTTCATCATCCTGAGTAACTTGCTAAAATAAGCTTTGGTTTATGGTATTGTTAAAATGGTTTTGTACTTCATGAAATACATAAATAGACCAAGCTCATATATTATCTGTTTAAGTGTATTCAAAAGCAAATTCAAGATGTTCTCTTGTAGGATGACATTCAGGCTTCTCAGGATTCTTTGCCACACAAGACAGTTATAAAGCTGACGTTACAACCAAGGTAAATAATATTACTTATTTATGTAATTACATATTACTTATTGTCTGTGATTTTTTAGCAATGTATGTGTTTTCACTACATAGTAGATGTTTTTCTAATGCTATATCTATCCCTCCATCCTCCCTTCCCTCCCCCACCCCATGATTTTCACTCAAAATAGAGCTAAAAGTTTAAAAAAAAAAAAAAAAGAAAATAGTCTGGGATAGTATGCTAATGCTATTACATCTAATTGAAAGAGGACACAGCACATTAAAACTGTAGGCATTTCTCATATACCACAGCTGAAGCAAGTATTCTGTTTCTATAAGCATCTACAACATTGAGGTACAAACTAAGTTATGCTTGAAAGAAGCAGTTAGAAAATTCTAATTTAACAGAATTACAGGTGCCTCAACATCATGACCACAAACTTAAGTTCTTGTAAGTCCTAAAAGTCACAATTTATAAATACTGGATTTTCTTTAAGATTTAAGTAGAAGGTAAACTAAGACCCTGTGTTCTCTTAACTCAAACATTCCATTGTATTGAGGACTTATTTCTTTCTATTGTGTAGTTGTAGAGTATTTGGTTGAAACTGATGTTCTGCTATTCCCCTAAAACACTCAGTATCCAACCTGAAAGATCTTACATATTCATTAAAAGTTGACTAATCCAAATAAAATGAGTAAGATGTGGGTATGAGAGCTGCTGTGTATAAATCAAGTAATACAAGTTTTTTCTTACAAAACAGTAAATGCTATTTTTGCTGATGTTAGTATTTAATTTCTCTAGTTCTAGCAAGTGCCAAGCTAATAAAACTTACTTGCCTAATTCATGAAGCTGTCATACTATTCAGCAGACTGACTGCTTTTGTTAAAATATTCTAATAAATTTTTTTTTAAAAAACTGGATAATATTTGATCCTTGTGAACTTTTGTCTTCAGTCCTCTAGCTCTAAATGTACGTAATGGATATATGTATTTTTAATAAAGCTTTTCTCTAGAACATACTGTGTTTTAACAGAACTTCTATTTTCTTACTGCAGTGCTAGATAGATGCTAATAGATTAAGTTGTCTAAAATGGACAAAAACTGAGGTGCTTAAATCTTTGTTTAATATTTTTTTCACTTTTCAAAAATTATCCCCTCATGTTTCTTTCCTGGAAGAACATTGTATGTATAGTATATAAACACTTGCCTGGAGGCTTTCCTTAGCATTTGCATGTTGCTTTGTTACCATTGCTGTCCTTGCCTAGCTTAGCTGTTGAAACGTTCCTTGTTCCCCTTTCATCCCCTAATATTCCTCTTGTTTGCATCCACTCTTCCATCTTTGTCTTTCTTACCTCTCTGCATAATATGCTAAGTTTTTTCCTTTTTTTGTTTATTTATTTCAGGCGTTTGCTTTTTTTAATTTCAGTTTGTCTTAGTTGTACATAAAATAAATAAACATGACATTTGTTCTCAAAACTGGTCTTAACTTACTAAGAAGATAACCGTGATAGAAAATTACTAATTTTACCTTCTTTGGTGTTGTGAAGATACCATATCGTCATATAACATGTGATTGATTCCAAAGACTGTGTAATCAGAAACATGGGAGGTAGAATAAAGAGAGGGGAAAAAAAGTTGCCAAAATCCTGTTTCTTTTTGTAATTATTTCCCTTTTGGAAACACTTTGAAAGTAATGCTTAAGTGTACACTAATTTTATTTCCTATGCTATTAAAATTTTCATTTGCATACCTGTTTTTGTTAAGCTGTTTTTGCTTATAAACATGAGCGTAGGCTTTCTAGGCTTCTAACTTCATCTCTGGTTGTACATTGGGAAAAGTGGTATGTAAGCTGACGCAGTAACTTTTGCTATAATCTAGTGTGTGATTGTTTTCTAGTAGCATTTCATGTAAAATGTTAATTTCAGTAGAACCTTAAAAGAAACTCAATAAATCTCTTACTTAGGATTATGGTGTTTAAACTTCAAAGTTTGAAGCTTCTGAGAGACAAACTGATTTCTCATTTAAAATTTTGAGGCATCAGCAGATTGAAACTTTATATAGGATAGAAATTAAGTTGATGTGATTGGCATGATGTTTAATTGGCTATTTAGCCTTCTATATTTTTTAGTTTCCATGTCAGTATTTTTTAAAATAGGTGTAACCAATTGTGAATTGGTTATTCTTATATATATTAATATGTATTCTTATAAAAGCTTGGTTCACATCACCAATAAATTTTGAGGGACAGTACTGT
Source organism: Serilophus lunatus (assembly GCA_013399895.1). Lineage (NCBI taxonomy): Eukaryota > Metazoa > Chordata > Aves > Passeriformes > Eurylaimidae > Serilophus > Serilophus lunatus. Next base: position 189,964 of record VXBA01001406.1, on the reverse strand, counting down.
TGGGAATCTCATAAGATAATGACTTTTTGAAAACTGATTAATTACTCAATCTATTTTCCTTCTTGTATTTTACTGATTGCAAATATAACCTGCTTTTCTATGGGAAGAAGTTGGTAGTGTATTCTTGCCTCTTTTATCCAGCCTTCCTTTTTGGTGTTTTTTAGTTAAGTGTTCTCTTCACTACTCATGAAAGTTGTAGACAGTAATGAAAACTGATCTGATAGATGGTATAGGAGAACTAGTAAAGCTTGATTACGTGGTAAAATTGGAAACAGGAAAAGATCTATCTTTGAGTAATTATTGTTCTAGTCTGAAGTATTTCCATATTGTTGTGTAGTTGAGAAGTATCTTTCAAACTGCTATGAGGTAGGTGCCTCTTGTAATATATTTGGTATTGTTTCTGCTGTATTTTTATGAATCCACAGTTTTATTTAAAAAATAATGTGTTAATTTCAGTAAAATAGATGTGCAGAATATTTTAAATCTTCTTGTGACTCTTAGAACAACTGAGTGGTCTTATGATCAGGGTTTTGAATATTGAAATTCCACAGTCTTTAATTATGCTAAAACCCTTTTAGCTGATAAATAAAGTTGCATTCTTTTTAAAAAAATTGTTAGCTGAAAAACAAAACTTTCACAAGATAATATCCAACTGCATGTGAATAGCCAATTTCTGTGTTACTCTGAAATTTTAAATTACTGCATGTCTTGGAGACAAAGCCCGTGAGTTTACTGATAAATTGGATGCTGATTCATACTTCTGTGAGTGTCCAGTCCTTTAATATAATAATAGGTTTTCAGGAATAATCTGCCAGAGATCATACTTCCCAAATGGCAATGGACTTGCACTCATTGGCCTTGTGGAGTGGGGTGTGTTTGAACCTCTTGTTTTCCAGTTTAGGATGTCAGCAACAGATGGAGGGTGTGTCAACAGTGTGAGTCTGAAAATCCTGGAGATTTCTATCTCCATGATTTCCTGGAGACAGCATTTCAGGGGAACAGGATACATGATCATATAACAGATTTGACAGTCCAGACCAACTTGGATTTTGTTGTAGCATAGTTTGGTGCAACATGGTGAACCTAGGAGTGAAAAGACCTAATAATAATAATCATGCTTATTTGTTTGGGTTTTTTTTTCCTTTTTTTTATACTCTTATTTTTGTTTTAGCTTCTGAACTTTCATGTATCTGGCTGGGGAGTTTCAGTACTCAGCTCCACTGAACTCTGCAGGCATGTTGTAAGCCATCCTATCTGCACTGAAGATACTATGATATTGAAAAAGATACTATGATATTATAAATCATTGATTCAGGATGATTTTTAGTGCTAAACCAATGATTCTTATAATTTTCTCATGAGTAACTTCTGTCAGCTAATCTTTCTTACTAGGCTAGTTTAATAGCTTAGAAGACACAACTTCCACTATTTGAAATTTTTAGGTTGGGGGGTTAATTATGAGGAGGATGCACTGTAATCTATTTCTATTGATATCCACCTTATGAAAGAAAGCTTTCTATTTTCAAATAGAGGGTACAAAATCATCTGAACTATTATCCTTACTGTGATATCTATGAGCAGATTTTGGCATAAGATTGTAATTAATAAAATTTTGGCATAAGTAATTTTTATCAAGTTGTCTATCTTTTCAAAAAATTCGCTTGGCAGCCGTACCCACTGCTTCCTCCATATAGTACTATAATGCAGAAGTTAAAACTATATTATTAAGATTAATATGCAATAAAGAGTAATGCACAAAGGTAAAAAATTCTTGGCAGAGCAATGTGCATGTTGCTTTATTTGGTTGGATGACAACAGCAAGGATAACTTGTCTGAGAAGGGAACTTTGTTGGTGTGATATGCCATAACTGTGTATGAGCTTAGAAAGTAACTGGATTGGGGTAATATTGTCATTTGGCAACTTTAATTTTGATTATGATTTTTTTTTTGTTTTTTTTTTTTTTTTTGTTTTGTTTGTTTGTTTTTTTGAGCTGTGTTGCCCTTTTTAGTGCAATCAATGTAAACTTAAGATGGGACCCGCATTTGACACTTTAATAATGTGCATTTTAATTAACTTTTATGCTTGGATGATTTCTGAGACATATGAATGCCTAGCAATATTCTGAAACAGCTGAGAAATAGGAAAGTTGAAACAAGAGTATTTTCAATTGTCAATGAGGTTAAAAAAATCAATTAAAGAAAAAAGAATACAGTAACATTTAAGATTAGTTTGAAGTATTTGTGGCAATTCATACATTGTTAATATGCACGCTTTTTCCCCAGAGGGAAAAAAAATCTCAAAAAAGCAAGCAAGCACACAATCCCTAAGCAAATCACTAGTTTTAGTTTTTTATTAGATGAAATAGTGATAGCAATATTCACAACTTCATTATGTTTTTGTTAAAGTGAAACCTCTGTATTAGTATCTGTAAGGAATGTAGACTGGATATAGTCATCAGTTGAGTCTTAGCACTCTCTGTTGTGCTTAATTAAGCACTTATATTAAACACACAATGGCTCAAGAAGTTAAAAAAGAAAGCGTTTTGAAAATTCTGTGTAAAGAGCCTGCACTTCTAGTTTCCAATACTTTATCTGCTTGGGTTGAATAGAGCCTAATTATTTTTTTTAAATTACTTTATGAGGTTAATCTTGCTATTCAGCTGCCTGATCAACTTGCTAGATTTCAAGTGGCCTGTAACTGCCATGAATGTGGTCTGTTTGTAGTAAATTCAAGGTCATTTTGAGTAAATTGAATGACTCCTTAAAGAGCATTCTCCTTGATTTTTGTGATGGAAGAGCTGTTGCAAAGGCAATGAAATGCTTGTCAGATAGCTCAGGCATGTGAATCTTGACACAAATATATAAGTAAAAATCATTCTGGTAAAAATGGCAACTTCAAAATGGACAAAACCAAAATAATCATGCATTCATTCTGTGTTATAGGTGGAAGTTAGCTGGGCAACTATTTTTATGACCAAAACCAGCACAGTCTCCGCTGACAATGTCTAGTGAGACGAGGAAGTGAGCTGTTTGGAAAAGTTCACAGCACTTTGTTGTCTTTATTCCCACTCTTTCTGTAAGGACACAACAGTTTCTCAGAGGCTTCCATATTTACTGTGCGAGTTTTCTACTTTTTATTTTAACTATACCCCATCCAAACTTATCTCAGAACTGGCTCCAGGCACTGGTAGTTTACATCTGTCTGTAAGTTTATCTATGAGCACTAAACACAAATAAACCAAGAGGTGGATGGTTGTCTTGATGTAAGGGATAACTCTTTAAAACTTAACTAGGTCATTTTTGTAAATTTTCATTATGAAGAAGAAAAAAGCAGCTTTAATTTGCAATTAATTGTCAACGCTTTTTGTGGAGTTAATCTTTAGTTTTCAAAGCTCAGTTTTTGAATGCTATGCTTCTGAATTCAATTTACTCTAAATGTTGTTAATTTTCAAACTTCTAATTATTACATTTTCTCTACATAAAAATTCTTATAAATCAAACCTTTTTTTTTCAGTTTTTGATCTGTCTTGTTGATGAACCAATGACAGTCTGTTCTAAATGTTTTAGTTTACTGACTGTCTTTTAATTCTGTAGTGGCAATTTTGGCAAGTAAATAAGTTCATAGTTTGTTCCACTTGTAGAATCTTGGCAGTTTTTTAAAACTGCACAAATTTGGGATTTTTGTTTCGATGTATCAGAATTTCAGCATTTTTTTCTTGGTGTTTGCAGTACCAGTGAAGTCACATTGTGAAGGTGTTTGCTTCAGTTACTATAAGAAATCGTAACGTTAAAATGAAATATAACAATTAGGCCTTATAAGAAATTTTTGGTTTCCCCTGAGAACACTGTAATGGAAGTGCCATATAAAACACAGAAAAAATAGTTTAGCTAAACATACTTCAGGGGAAGTTTGTTTTCAAAAAACAAAAACTGATCATTATGAAGGAATATGCTAGTGAATGGTTGAATACAGTTGAAAGATCCACATTGTATGCATGTTGTTTGTTGAAGCAGTTTTGGAATTAGAATACACGTTTTCAGTATATTAGTACATTTGTGTATTATTTCTTTTTTTTTTTCCAGGCACTGTCCCCTTCAGCCTTTTTACTGGAGTTACTTTGAGGCAATATTAGTTAGTCCAAGTCTCTCAAGGCACAGACTGAAGTGATACGGAATACTTAAAAGTCTTTCTGCTCTTCTGAATGAGATTTTTTTTCCCTTCTAAATGCAGATTTATAAAGCCTGCACTACAAGAGGAACAAGGAAAGGATTTTAGTGAAGGTACTTCCTGATCCTGAAAAAGTCAGGGGGCTTCAAGCCCATCTTGGACTTCAGAACATCTCACAACTTTGTGGTAAAAGACAAATTTAAAATAGTGCCTTTGGACTTAATCCTTTTATCCTTAATTGGAGAGTAGTTATGTGCTCCAGATTAGGATATGTGTACCACTACAATCCATCTAAATCATAGGAAGTACGTGTATCTCACATATGTAGTAGGTACATAACATTTCAAAGTCTTGTCTTAGGTTGATGTTGATTTTTTGTGTTCTCAGTATTTATAGTTCTTGCTGTGCTGTTGTCTGTGTTTACTGTGATTGCTGTTTTCTTGAGGGTGTTCCATGGTTTGTTCTTGAGAATGCCACTCAAAGATCCTATTTCCTGTGAGAGTGGAGGCATGGATTATGTGCCTACTGTCTGCCTAATTCTGTACCTTTTGCATGAGCAATGGATATTATCAAGATTTATCTGTAGAGGTGTAAAAAGGAGAATTCATAGGAATGCATGTGTGTGAGTTCTCTCACCTTGATTAATGAGTCTTAAAGTTCAGCTTTGGGTTTGTCATTAGGAAGAGTAATCCTGGAGTGATTCTGAAAGTTCAAGCGAAGGTAATGGAGCTTATTTTTTTTAAGCATAGTATCATTTGTTTTATTTATTTGTATGTTAATCTGAACTGCCAGCCATTACTGCTTTTAGAAAGAATTTAATTTTAACACAGCTGTTTCTTAAACTACACATTTAACTTCCTCTTCAAATGCTGTTATAATAAAAGCATTATTCTATATTGTGTTAGTTGCAGCTCTGTTGAATTCTTGTGAATTTATTTATCTATTGAGAGCACCTCTTTTTTATTTCTTGATGTAACCAGTTTGATATTGAAATGAAAAAGCCGATCTCCAGGTTATAGACTCTGTTTCCATCTCTTTGTACTTAATGAAAGCAACACAAGTTAATATTGTGTGCTTGTAGTTTCAAGTTGAGATTCCCTTCCTACTAGTTCTTCTGCAGGGTATTTTTCATAAACTGCAAAAGATGTCTTAGGAAGACGAAAAATCTTAGTATTTCTTCATATATGATAATATTTGGTTGTATATATTCAAGAAGAATATTCCACTCTATGCTAAACAATTTAATTGGATTACAATTTGCTGCATAGATATAAATTGACTTTCTTTTCTTGTCACATCTGTGATAGTATTGATGAATTTATAAGAAGCTTATCCAGATATGATGCAGAGTAACATATTAGCATTATTTATTTTATCCAGTTCGGTAAGCTGATAAATCTCCTTAGACTTTACCCAGCCAGTGAAAAGCCCCTTGGGAAGGTACTGGAATCTTCTTTTGGGGAGAATCTGCTTTTCTCTGACTTAAAAGAGAACTGTTTGCTTAACTGGAATTTTATTAAACTACTTGTATTCCCATTGCCCCGAATTTTGTGTTTACATCTGACACTGTATCTGAGAGTGTAGCTCTTTAATCAGAAGTTTTTCCTTACAGAAGACTTCTCTATCTAATAAAATTTCTAGGATTGTATTGTTTTGAATGTTAATGCTTTCAGTGTCTACCGTATCTTAGAGGAGGTGTACATGAAAGCTGTAGCAATTATTGGAATGAAGTGTTTTAATATGATTAGATGCGTTGTTTCAGTTTAAAGCACAATTTCACTTTAGTTTCATATGTTGCTTTAACTTTGTGCTACCTTCACTCAGTTAATAGACAGACTTGCTGCTGGTTGCCTAACTATTCATTCATTGATAGATGTTGGATATCATATATTATTCAAATTATGTCATTTGATGTCGGTCTGAGTAGAGTGGAATGTTTTCTGTGAAAAGAGAAGCCAAAACCAAGCAAAGCAAGTTGTTTTCTCTCCACTATGGTAATAGAGAATGTAAATAGATTATAAAATTTGAAGCCATACTGGGAACAAAAACTCTCTATATACATAGTATTTAAAACTTAGTAAACTGGAGACATTATTTCATACTTAGAGAATGAAATGAAGCAGGCAAATGGAAGAATAGCTCATCACGTGGGAAAATAACATGTGGACTCACCAAATAAACACTAGTGAAGCAGAAGTGCACTAGGCATTGTGGAAGATTAGACTGATATTGTTACTTGTATCAAAGGCCATTTTGCTTTTGGAGCATTTAAATGGAAATGTTCTGTGTAAAATACAGCTGAAATAACTGTGTTGTACTCAGGAGTGATGAAGAGTGATAAAAATACAGTATCTAGTTTTAGAAAACATACTTTGAGAAATGAGACCTTAGGAAGGGTTAACAGGAAAAGAAGAGTACTAAGTCAAAGAAAGCAACAAAATGGATGTTGAAAACACATCTGTTCAGTTTGAAAAGCCTGATAATGAGGAAATATACAAATACATACAGGTTTGTTACAAAGAGTCATATTATGCTTACAATGTAAAAAGAGAGGACATAATTGGAGAAATTGTTGAAAGTATTTAAAGATTTAATTGTATGTTAGCAAAACTAGTGCTTGAGCTGCAAAACAGTATAATCAATTTTGGATGTTTTTGAGTATAGCGATAGCAGCATTTTTCAAAGTTTGTCCTACTGAATTTTCATTTTGTTTAACAGGCCAAGGTACAGCAATATCGTAGTATACAGTTTTGGCTGTTTTTGTTTAATATCTAGATTTTTATTTCTCTCTTCAGTTTAGGTTTGAGAGTCATAGGGAAACAAGATGTTTTGTAGTATCGAGCATGACCTAAGGTTATTGGCTGGTCTGTTTTTACACAGTCTTCTGTTTGACCAAATGGAATAAAAGAGAAAAGTGGGCTCATTTAAGGCATACAAGACCTTCCAGTGATCTGAAATGTTGCCTTCGGTTTATATGAGAACTCATTGCTCTAAGGAGAGAACATCTCTGCTTAGAGTTTCTGTCCTTAATGCACAAGCACAAAAGTTTATTATTCATTTCTGACAGAGGAAAACAGAATTTTCAGTTTAGGATAAAATGTTTTCCCTCTGCCTTTCCACACCCTCCTTCCCCTTGTCCCCTAGAAGTTCTGTTTCTTAAAGAAATATCCTAATTACCTAACATCATATTTCTGTAAACTAGTTGGTATGGTTTGACAAGAAAGTGTATTTTCTCTTTTAGAAAAAAAGTAAACCAAAAACCTCTGATACAGAATGATTCCATCTGGTGGGTATTAATAATTTTGTTCCTTTTTGGAATATGAATGAAGAAGAACATTATTTTTATATTATTGACAATTATCTATACATACCTCTTCAAAAATACAGGAAGGAATTAAGTAATTCCTCAGTGGATTAAGGATTTTTTATGTCAAAATTAACTGACAAATTGATTTGAACGCTTTTTGTTTCCTTCTTTTTCGTAGGGTTTGCCTATTAAAAGAAGGTTGTGAGCCAAATGTCACTGATAATAGTTCAAGGTACACAGAGATACAGAGTTCAGTGTTTTGAATAGCATATAATAGTAAAATTATAGCTTGGATGAAACCATGGGAACTTTCCACCCTTCAGAAAATAAGTATTCATGTGACAGAGGGGGAAGGTAAGGATAGCTTAAATACCTTTAGAGTCAATTTTTCTTTAAAACAACCATGAATCAGTGTTGAATATATTCAGAAAATGGACCAGTCACGTGATTTTTCATGCATGAAGGTTTGAATGACTTTGTCCAAGACATTCTCTGTTGCCTAACTTCCTTACTAAATTAATTTTGAATAGAATTGAAAAGTGTCTTGAAATGCTGTGAAACATAGAGTTTCTGAAGCTCAATTTAGTAACTGCTAGAAGAATTGTAGGAAAAAAGTATTAATCTATTGTCAAGGAGAGTGTCTCAATCATAGAGTGCAAAGTTAGCTTTTGATGAGTCTTGTTCCTAAAGGAATATTAAGAACTGAATATGCCTTGAGATAGTGGAAATACTGTCTAATTTCTGTATAGCTCGAGAATCAGTATGAACAGATAATATCCTGATTCCCTTATTAAAAAAATAAATTATTAGAGTTGTATATATGGCATCTATTTTGAGAAGGATTATTTTATAGGCTCTGTCCATCTTCAGTAATTCATAGCTGAAAGGCATACAAAATGGATGAGTAGACCTGTACTAAAAATATCATGTTAATCGTACTTTTGGCTGAGGAGGCCTAGACTCTTATGTGAGCGACCATAAGAACCTTGAGCAAGGCTAAGTAGCTTGACATAACTTTTTTTTTGCCTACTATTTTGAGTGGATTGAGTAAATATTCAGCAGTGTTTTCCAGAATTGATATGGTTAGGTTTTATTCAAAGTTTTTTCCCCATGGGCTTCTAAAGCAAAGAGAGTAATTTTTGTGATCAAGTTATTTTTAGTTTTGTTCTATATTTAAAAAAAAAAAAAAGAAAATTGTTTCAATGAAAGAATCATAGAATTCTTTTCTTCATGGGTGATTGTACATATTTGCAAAGCATAGATAAATATCTGGTTTAAATAGATAGTCTTTGTTCTCTTCATTCCATATACCTCTATCCCAAAGACATGGACCACCCTAGGCCTATGTATGTCAATTTGTGACATTTTAGGGGTTTTTTTGTTGTTGTTGTTTTTTGTTTTTTAGGATTTGAGATTTCTTGAATTTTGGGGTTTTTTTGTTAGCCTTCCAACGTACATCAGAAGTTGCATAACTCAGACTTTTTTAGGAGTATTTTTGGAAACTACTGTGAGAAGCAGTGCTTCATGCAGTTTAAGTCCTAAACCCTAGTTTGTTTCTACCTCATATGCATTGGTGCTCAGTAATTAGGATTTACTACCTACTGACTCTTCTCATGGCTTTCAAACTAATTTTTTTCTTGCAATTTTAAGATATGGAACAGTTTTGATTTTTTCTTTATCAACCCAGTGAGGTGATTTTTTTGATTTTTCTTTTTAGAGAATTTCTGCTTTGTTTAGGACTCTAAGGTCTATCAAAGTCCATCTACTGCTGAGATCTCAGAGTGCATTTCTATCTGAATTCTGGTTTCTAACACACCAGTCCCTCTGGTGACTTTTTAACTTATATAGAGTTGCTTCGATTCCTTTTCTCTGTAGCTCAAAGCATTTTAATATGTTTTCATTACTCCTCCCCCCTTGACATTTCAGAAGTTATGTGCATCTGTTTGACCACTTTTGTTCTTCAGTGGAAGACCATTGATATACTATATCATTTGGCTTCATGACTTGTATCTTTTCTCTGTTTTGGGTATATTTGTTGCAATTTTTATTTTATTCACCATTTAGATATTTTTTAGCGTGGTCACCATAGCAGGAGAATGAAATAAACTAATCAGCTTGGATGTAACTTTTCATTAAAATTGTGCATATGGGTCCTGATTCTGATTAAGGCATTTAAAAAGGGAAATACCCCAATATGTCTTGGAGGATTTGTCAGAAAAATTTTAGTAAAATTGGTCAGTCTGAGGTAGAGTTCCTCAGGGAGTTGCTTCTCAAAGCATGTTTAATAAAGGTTCTTCATGGAGCAATGAAAGCTGTTGTCTTAAGCTGTAGTGAATCCAAGTGTCTTGAAGAAGTGGTCTGAATAAGCCTTTGTCATTGATGTTCCTTTGACATTTAGTAGCAGTGAGTTGTGGTTTCTCACATGAGTTGAATGCATCCCTTGTGAAGCCAGCATTGACTGAACTTTAAAAGGAAATGGTAATTGTGTTGCAGGTGTTACCAGTAAATATGTGTATCAATATATGTCCTCATATGTTTGTGCACATCAGTGGAACAAAAAACATTGATCTTTTGAAATACTGGGAATTTTCATTTTAAGAAGTAATTCTTCTAGGAACCAAAGACTAAAGCTGTTAGAGGTCTGAATCATCTTCGTTCATATTTTTGCCTATAACTAAAGCTATACCAGTTTAGATGTTTTCTTGATAATTTAATAGAAAATATATTTGAAATAAGAATGGAGAGATGAGTGTTTCCAGCTCTGGCTGAAAATGCTCCATAGCAAGTTAAATCTTGTACTGCTAGAAAGAATGATCAAAATATTCTTTGTTGCTTGAATGTATGCATTTATTATGGTTTATTAATGGTATATGGTAGGTTATCTAGGGAGAATGGTCATGTTTCTATGACTAAAAGATACATGTTCTGAATCTGAGACATGAAAAATATGGTGTAAAAAAATTCAAGGCTTATCTTTCCAAAAGTGTCTGAAAAGCAGGTGTCAGAATTTGCTGTTCTAAAATTGCAAATAATTTCAATGCATGCAATTTATGATTAAGAGCTCAAGTCTGTACCTGTTTCTCATTTTTTGGTAGACTGAGAGTAGTTACTCCTACTCCCAGTGCACAGATGGAATACATGGTCCCTGTGTGAGTGAATCGTTTGTGGTTTTACCTGTAGAAATTTATATGATTTCCATTTGTTTCAATGCAGCTGATATTAAGATACTTTTAGAGTTCTTAGGTTCCTTGAATAAGTGAAAGAAATTATGTCTGGCATTTGGCCATAATTATGTCTCTAAAGTAAAATATTTTAGATGAAATTTTTGATATGAGCATTAAAACCTCTCACTCTTTAACTGGATGAAAGTTGTGAACTTTAATAGTTTTCCTTGTGCTACTGCCAAAGACTAGTGATCTGAATAATGAAAGGAAAATACTTGCTTGTTGCTTCTGAAAGACAGTAATATTCATGTTTTTGTCTTAAAGTGTGGGGTAGAAAACCTTTAAATATTAGCAAGTTGCTTCTCTGTGTAATGTGGCCACAATGAATTAAGCAATGGTAGTCAACTCTTTTGTGTTACATTCTTTGCACTGATACTGCTTAAGTGAGCTGTAGCTCTTTGGTTTCATGTAAAACTTAAAATTGTTTTAGTGGGATGTTATTTAAGGATGGGAGTTGAATCGTACTTCAAAATTAATGTGATTTAATTACATTAGTCAACGCTTTTGTATATGCACAAATATTACATCTTAGTATAAATACTTAAGCCATGCTGGAATTATATCTCAAAACAAAATATAATCATCTACGCAAAATTCCTACATTTCAAGTGCTGAAAGTCTGCCCTGTCATTACTAGCTTCAATCTGACTGCTTTATTACTCTAAATACACATAATGTATTGATTCAAGAAGGTATAAAATGTGTGTATCTTGGTACAACAAGAGCTTTGTTTTATCTAAATTAAAAAAACAAAAGTAGCCTGGTGAAATATAATAATGATAAGGTCTTTTGTCATGGGTAGATTTCTCATGCGACTAATTAAAGTTGTGAAACATGTTTATATGTGTGAGAAGGTGAACAAAGTTCCTGGAAATATTTTTGTACTAATATGTTTTTGCTTGGCAGATAATTTAAATTTAAGAAGGATATGTAGCAGTACTGAAAATTCATTATTGCATAGGCTCACATTTTACTTGGAGGCATAAGAATTGAAGAATTCCATTGTATAAACAAATGGAGTAAATGAAAGTTTTTTGTAATATTCTGTTGAAGATGAGGATGAGAATTTATTTTGAGCTTTAATGTTGGATCATCTACTAATCTGTATTGTTCCTGATGGAATTCTCATTCTTTCATAGTACATGAGAAATTCTTAGAAAAGTATTTTATTAATTTTAGGGTTTTTTCTCTTCCTGATTTCTAATAGGTGAGACTGAGAGTAGTGTTGGCTTAGTTAGTTTTTGATTCCACAAATGCTATTAGAGAAAGAAACCTACAAAAAGCCTCAAACAAAACCTTACTAATATTAATCAAAACTTTTAGTTTAAAATCTTGCCCCAAAAGAAGACATCTCCAGTTAAGAATAAGTGTAAATTAACCTTCCAAAGTCTGGAGGAGGCTCTCAGAAAGCCTTACACAAGTTCTTAGGTTTGGAAAGGTGACCTAGAATATGGCTAACTATGAAATTCTCTAGTGATCTATGAGTTTTCAACATGAAACATAGAAAAGAGAGCATCCCAAAGCGTTTTTTGTTGTGACCATAAATATGCATTGAAAAGTGTTGTTATGCATAGAAGTCATGATTTAACAATACTTCAGCAGAGGAATCTAAGGAGTTAAAAGGAAAATAATTTTTTATGGAAGCTTATTTTATATATGACAGGTAATCCAAAGGCGCTTGATATAAAAAGCTAATATAGCCTTTGATTTTTGTTTATTCAACTAATGAGAAATTGGAGTTGACCTTTCATTTCCTACTGATTGTGAGGTGATAAGGTAGCGGTGAAGCGCTGTGAAATTTAGCAGCCTAAATTTGACATGGGAAAAAAGAGAAAGCTAGTGAAAAGTTAAGGTGGATAAGGTAGCCTGGTTAGGTTTCTGAGTATCTGTAGAGCAAAACTGCATTTACTAAAATTAGATTAGTGTTGCAAAAAATGTCGAAGTACAGGATGGAAAAAGAGTAGTTGAGATTTTTCAGCAGTATGGAGAAAAGGAAGGATTTTCTTTGTGTGTCTGCAGTGCATTCTTGGTACAGTGATGGATTAACTTAAATCTCATGTTACACCAAAATGGTGTAGAAGTCCTCAGTCTCAGGGTAAGGAAGAGAGTTACATGTGTATTTTCTTGTTACCTAAAAGGAGTTTGCTGCTGTTTTTCACCTCTGAATTTTCATTATTACCAAAGTATCATCTCAGCTGTTTTGCCCACTGCCTCCCAGAGTTTGTGGTACCAGTGAGACCTTAGTCTCCTCTGGCACCTGTGTAGGGGAGGGCTACCTTCAGTCTGTATAGAGCTAATATTGGAAAAGAGAAAATATTAAAGCTGTATAAGTTGAGCTATAGAACTTGTTCACTGGTCCTTAGTTGTACTGCAGTGCCAGGCTAGCAAATAATGGAATACAGAGCATTTAAACATACAGGTAAGGAACCTGGATGAGTGAAAATCATAATGTGGGGTTATGGAGAGAAGTTCAAGCTACCTGTGGTCTTTAAGTCAAAGATCTGAGTGACAGAATGAAATTTGTAGTTTGGGTGGAAGAAGACAATTCTAGTTGAAGTGGTTTGATCTGTGAAAGGGGTAATTGAATTTGAATGTTAAGATGTGAAAGCAAAGGAAAGAAAACCACTGACAAACCCCTGCGGAATCTGCTTAGGAAATGGAGCATAGGAGAATCTACTCAGGAGAAATGCTGAAGGAATGATTTGATAAATAAGAAATGGATATCATGGAAACTGATGGAAGATGAGAGTTTATGAAGAAGTAAATTATGCTTTACATTGGGGAGGGTCAAAGAGATAGAAGGTAGAAGGTAGAATATTGGTTCTGCTGTATATAGCTAAGAAGTTATTAGAAATTTTGGCAAGACCATTTTGTGTTGTTAAAAACTTTGTTTAAAGGATGATAGGAACAGCAGAAAACTTCAGGAAACAGTTGTAAATAGTACATTCCTTGAGCTTGTCAGTGAAAAGACATGAAGTACAATGACTGTCCAGGAGGTGCATGAGGTGCAAATATTCTAGTATAATTTTATTTTCTATAACTTGCAATATATGAACCTATAATAATAATAATGATAACAACAATATATATAGGCTAATAAAGTCACTTCATTCATCTCAGGGCCAATTCTTTTATTTCATAACATAATCAGTGTTCAAATGGAAGCAAAGACATAGAGATTCTATTAACAGTTATTCCATACGTACCTAACAAGAAGATAAGCAAACAATTGCCATAGTGAATATTGGTAAATTACAATTTAAATAATTTTCCTTTATAGCAGAGTCAAAGTAGTTCTTTTAATGAATATATGTCAGATAAACGTATGTACAGCAGGTTTTGTTCATTACCTTCTTGTTTCCAAATTGAGTTAAAGGAAAGGCAGTTGTGGATGAGAATTTAGTAGCTCACCCTGAAAAATGTATTTAAAATGTCTTTTAATATCTTGTTTTTGCTTTCTTTAGTAGTTAAGATGGGAAAATAATGTCTTTTTTGTAAGGTATTATTAAAATTTCTTGGAGAAATAATAGCATGAAGAAAAGAGGATCTGCAAAGCATTGATATTAAATATCCATTGTTTCCTGGTTATGTTTCGTATATTTATTTGTTGTGGTACGTGCCTGTTCTAATGTTGTTTTAATGCTCTGTATGTAAAATTTATGTGCAGTAATACTAAACCTGAAGGAGGAAGCTTGGTTGACAAAAGATAATTTAGTAAATACGTTTTTTTCAGATACCTTTTGATATATAATCCTGCGGAACAAGAGCGATTTTCAGTGGTTTCAGTCAATGTGAACTCACCCAAAGTTAAGTTATTGTCTCCTTTGGGAAAACCTGTTCCTATCCAGATTAGTGCTGTTTGGGATGGAGCAACTACAATATCACATGAAGCATATCAGGTACACTACTTTAAGTAAAAAGCATTAAAGTGGGGTTTTTTGACAGATACTTCACAGTTGAAGAAAATGAAAAGCATACTTCATGTATTGGTAATTCTATCTTCTGTAGAATTTTCAGTCATTTTATGTAAAAATAATAAAAATATATGCATTTAGCATCAGTTTAAGAAACATTAATAAGTTAATAAACTTGTGATAAGATATAGTAACTGTAAAGGATCAGTTTCAGCTGCATGAACAGAAAATACAGGAAGTGTTTTCCTCTAATTTTTCAAAGCTTCTTTCTTCAAGTCATATACTATACATGCAGTCGCAGTCTGTATGTGCTCAAGCACTCCAGCTGAAAGACCTTGTAAGTGCAATGACTTAAGGAAGCATTGAGATTCAGATTTTCTTTTCTAGGTACTCAAGCTAGACAGTGGTCTTTGATTCCACCTCTTTTCTTTGAAGCAAAGGTGCTGAGAATTTTTGAGTCATAGATCATTATGGAAGATTGTCCTTGATGAGCACATCACACACCAGAAATTTATTTTGTTAAATTTTTATTGATACTGTATTACTGTAATAGTACTTTACTACCTTTCAGGCTTATATTCTAATGTAGGAGCTTGTTTCAGGGGAATATTCCTGTGAAGATAATTCAGTAAGTGTCTCTCAATTGTGCTCCAAAGGGACAGTTATTGATAATTATTGTGGGCAAACCCTGTTAAGCAGCTCAACCCCACACAGACACTCACTGACCTAGGAGGATGAGGGAGAGAATTGGGTTAAGATAAAAATGGTTTAATTGTTAAAGCAAAAGCTGTGCATACAACAGAGTAGAGCAGGGAGTTCATTCACGGTGTCACATGGGCAGTCAGGTGTGCAGCCATGCCCCAGAAAACAGGGCTCCATCACGCACAGTGGTGACTTGGGAAGCGCTGTCACTCTGAACATCCTCCCTCTGTCCCCCCCACCCCTTCTCTTTCTTCCCACAATTCTTATTGCTGAGTGTGATGTCAAATGGTCTGGGGTATCCTTGTGGTCAGCTGGGATCAGCTGTATTGGCTATGTCTCCTCCCAGCTCCTTGTGCACTCCTTACCAGAGCACTGTGAGAAGCAGAAGGGGCCCTGATGCTGCATGAGCACTGCTCAGCCATAGCTAAAATATTCCCATGTTATCAGTGTGGTAAATACTAAAACTGAGCACTATATTTCCTACAATGAAGAAAGTTAAATCTACTCCAGCCAAAACCAGCACAATAGTTAATACTGTTAGCTGGACCTCAAATTCTAAGCAAATTGTGTTGGAGATATACCTCTTCTCTGCAGATTCTAGCTCCTAAATAACTGGAGATTAAAAATGAGGCACTTGTTATTTAAATTTTTGCATTTTTAAATTTAAATTTTAAACTTAGGTGGTAAGTAAGGGTCTCTGTGGACATGATACATGTACATCTTCAATGAACATCAAGTATGCTTGGAACTGTACATCACAACTAACATTCTTAACAAGATTCAACATCATTATTGCATTAATATAATGGTGGTCCTGATGCTAAACAAATTAGTGATTCAGATATTCTTGTTTGTTAATTTTTCTCAGCATTCAGCTACTAATTTTGGAATATCATTTGTAATTTCATATTCATTTGTGTACTGTGGGAAAAATTCAGCCACCCTAAAATTAACCGGAAAAAAGGAGTTACTGTGACCATACATTCAGTATAAAAATTATTATTTTTGTATTTTTAGTAATGATTTCTTATTTGCTCTCCACAGATCTCTTTTGTGGCACAGCTACCACCTCTTGGGATTGGAGTTTATCAGCTTTTGGAGGATGAGAGTTCAGGAGCAGTTTTAGCTGATTATAGTATATACAGTAGGAATAGCAGGCAGGAGAAGCCAGACAGACTTTTCAAGATAAAAGAGATGCAGAATTCTGCGGATAATATAATCTTAGAGA
Organism: Serilophus lunatus; assembly: GCA_013399895.1. Taxonomy (NCBI): domain Eukaryota; kingdom Metazoa; phylum Chordata; class Aves; order Passeriformes; family Eurylaimidae; genus Serilophus; species Serilophus lunatus. The sequence goes on along the minus strand of VXBA01001406.1, from coordinate 173,421 downwards.
ATGCATACATGAAACTGTGGTTTTCAGGAATGTCTGGATTACTGGAGGTGTGTTGAATTTTATTTCAAAACACTGTTTTACTTTTTTTTGAGAAGTTCCATGCTTATTTGTGGGAACCTAAGTGTGTCAACAATTTCAAACATGAATCTCTGTCCTTTTAGAAAATAAATACCAAAGAAGATGGTAAAAATCATCAAATGAAAGTGGAGTTTGCTTGGTATGGAACTACAAGTAACCGGGATAAAAGTGGAGCTTATCTCTTCTTGCCAGATGGAGATGCCAAGGTAAACCTTCTGTTTGCAGAGAGATTCTAATCTTAAAGTAACTTGAAGGATTCTGCAAATACAGATTGGAAGAGCTAGTTTTCCCCAAAACTGAAATAAAAGCTGTGTGGATAGACATAATGACATCACTTATTGAAATGATTGGCAGGAATTCGTAATTTAAAACCCTAGATCAGGGTTAAAACAAAACAGAAGTTTGAAAATGTAAAACTGTAGGGAATATTTATGATTCACCAAGAAACTTAAGATGCTACCCTTGCTAGAAACCCAGTGAGATGTGACTATTCACTATCAATAAAATAAGTTTCACTTTCCGTCATGCAAATGTGTAGGACATACTGATTTATTTTTGCTTCTTCATTATTCTAATTTCTGATATGTTTTTTAATTGTGAACCAGGAGCTTCTGATTCAGACCATAGTACTTTTTAAGCTGATACTAGAATTCTTAGTTTAATATAGTAATTAAGATACTGAGTCCCAATTGGTCAATGTAAAGACAGAGTAGCAAGCAACTGTTCTGATTTAGTTGCCTAGGGTTATCTATATTTTTAGCTCTATAATTATTGGAGAGCAACAGCATACTCCTATTAGGTTTGAAATTGGAAATTCAGAAATGGCAGCATTTTTACACTGACTTAATTACCATATGGAACCTACTATACCCCTTTTGGAACTGGAAAGGTGATATTTCATAAAGAAAATTATGAAATAATGAACTTTTATGAAGCTAGCTGGTTTGCAGCATATTTCTTCTGCTGAATTTCTCCTGTGAAAACCTAAGTTGCACACATAAGGCAACTGGGAGTTCTGTGTTTACCACTTCAGGAAATAAGTGAGAGTAATCACTCTGTTTTTTGGGGGGAGGGGAGCAATTTTTGGCTTTCTTTTTTCTTTTTCTTTTTTTTTTCCTTTTTTTTCACCTCCTGTTGTATGTGTAAATCAGTTTGGAAGAGATGAAAGGGTTTCCTTTTCTTTTAGCAGTCTTTCCTAGAAGCACACTTTTTGAGGTCTGTGAGCTTGCAGTTTTAAACTATTTAGTATATTTGGTTCCATAATTGTTTATATGTTCAACAGGGTTTACTTTTTCTTAATTTTATATGTCAGTGTCTTTAAACTGTGAATACCTGAACAGTATCAGTTATGGTTTTTAATTTTTACTGTTCAACAGCTTCATGGTCACACTTTAACTAATTTCATTATATATGCTAATTCATCTTTTGCTTACAGAAACAATAATCACTAAATCTAACATTTATATAATTTTAACTAAACTTTTTTATGTGCTTTATTAAAATAATATGGACAAATCTAGGTAGAAAAATGCTATGGTTAAAAGAGAAAAGATCTGACACTTGTCTAAGAGTACAATTAGAAAAGAAAAATGAAATGAACATTTTTAGTTAACATTAAAACAGGTTGGTGTTCAGCTTTTATAACATTTTATACAATAAAAATGAAATCATAATACTTTTGAAAATTTTACTTCATTAATATTATGCTTCACCGTAAGCCTCATTTGGCTTGCATTTTAATAACACTAATTAAGTTGTTCCACTGGGAATAACAACGTGATTCTACAGTAGTTTCTGAAACAGTTTGAACTAATGCTTTCTGTCTTAAAAGAAATGCCATCTGTTCAGGGTTCTCAGTGTGATATAGATTGACTAACATTTTCTAAGTCCTTGTGTGAATTGGCAGTGGGATGGATTACAAGCAGCTTTCTTAATTTTTGACTAGGTGTTTTGTTTTTCTTTTTTTCCTATCTCCCTCCCCCTATTTATTACTACAAAATTTGCAAAGAGTAAGGGCTTTCTGCATTGGATTATTTTCCTTTGATATGGGTACAGTTATATGTTGTCTTTGCCCTTGTTAACTGATTAATTTGTCATCCAGTAAGTCTTTTTGTTATTTTATTTTCAGTTCTGCAATTCTCAGAAATTATTTTTCTTCATTTACTTTGATCATCTGTCTGAACTATACTTCTAGTGCCTTTTTGGTGTTAGGTTCTTCTACCAGTTTAACTTTGGAAACTTGGAGTTGTAACATGCTAAGTTAGCACTTTAGAACAATAGACACATGAAGTGCATTTCTGGTCATCAGAAGTCTGTTATGAATAGAGGTTTTCTGCAGATAATGTTTTCTGTAGTGGAATATAAGTGAATCTAAATCTTTCAAGAGTTTAATTTGGTTTATCATTCCTATGGTTGACCTAAAACCAGCCTGGTGTACTACAAGGAGTGCATTCTTGCTAAGAATTGGTAAGGTTCTCGTACCAGCACTAAGCTGGATGTGTGTTAAACAAAAGCTACACTGAACACTTTTTGTCACTGCTCTGGAAATATTTGCTGGTCTTCAGGCTCTATGATACCATGGCAATTGTTGCCACTGGAGTTGTGGCTGAGGATCTTGCAGTGGACCATTCTGACCCTGAAGTATCCAAAGTGGGAAACTAGTTCAGTAGCAGTCATAGGACACCAGTGCAAAGTCTGGAGCAGTGATATACAGCAGAAGCTCCATGCTGCAGCTCTAGAGATAGCACCATCTTCCTACCATACCTTTGTATTTTCTACAAAGTAGAACAAAAAGCAAAAATCCAGGGAAAAAAAGCAACGTCTTCATTCTTTTTTTAACTGTTTGTGCTGCTTAACTAGTTGAAAGGAAAGGATTTTCTTGGACCTCGCAGAAAATATGAACAAAAGCATCCATTTTATGAACATGTTTGTATCTCTTGTGATTTTTGTGAAGGATGGCCAACTTGTATGGCTGTAGTTCTAAATGAAAAACAAAACAGTATTCAATAAACTTTGAAACAGATAAATGTCTGTATTTTCCTCTATATATTCAAGACCAGTCAATATGTGATGACTTCTTACTAGCCCTGTTTGATATCAGTAGGGAATAGAGCAAAGCAGTTTTTTTCCAAAGAATCAGATTCTAAGTGTTTATGGTGTCAATATGAGTAGTTGATTTATTTTTTTCATTTAACAAATAGTTTTTCAGAATCAAAGTGATGTTTCTTTGTAGACCTGGGAAGTCTTGATTTTTCCCTCAGGCAACTGGGTCTGTGATTTTATGTATGTACCAATTCCTATAGGTACTTACTTAGTAACAGAATATATAAGAAAAGAGAAGTTTTTCCTCCCTGCAGGATCTCTAGTACTATCACTAAAATACATGAGATTAGCCTAGTCTAATTTCAAATCCTACCAAATGAAGGCTAACCTGCTAATGAGAAACAATTTTTCCCAAAGACTTTGTCTTGAGTTCTTTTTTAAAACCTCAGACCTATCAAGAGAAATTTGTCTGTGTTACAAAACTTTCCCCTGGGCAAAATTTATTTGACATCCGCATCATCTGTGCTGCACTACCAGAAATTTCCTGGCCACACTAAGAGGGCTGGTAGTGCTTTACTTGATTACAAGTAGAAAGTCTTATTGCCCATTGTTTCATGCTTTCAGACTGCAACATGCCATGCCATCATCTATGCAATCATGTAAGTCTTTACGTGAAGGTATCTCTACAGTTATTTCCACCCTTTGGCACCTGCTTTGATTACTTTAGGGACCCCTGGGATATTATTTTGCTCCAAGTATTCTCTCTTAAAATTTCTAGCTTGCTTCTCCACTGCCCCCACTGCCCACTTTATTTCAAAGGAAGGTTCTCATATTTCTTTTGAATCTAAGTACAGAAAATTGGTTTCTGGATCCTTTGACCTGTATTTCTGTTAGCCTATTACTGAAAAATACTGCTTTCCAGACTCAATAAAACCTGCCTGAGCAGGCTGCTGAATCTTGTACAAGGAGTTGATTCCAGTGGAGCTGAGGGGAACAGCAACTGTTTATTTTAACTGAATAGAAAGGAGAGTCTTGTGGCAGACCACTGCATATGAGATATATTTTTATTCCTGATTTAAAGTGTGATGTGAGTAAGCATGGATTCCTTCATGCTGGCAAGTCCTTGAGTCCAAGCTCCTTTTCAAAGCAGATTTAATACTGAATTCAGACCAGGGCTTTGTCAGATCAGTTTTGCAAATAACTCTGTCACTGTTCTTCCACATTACCTCTTAGCTGAACTTTCACATCAAAAATAAACTTAGTATTTCAGATCCAAGACCAGGATCATTTCATAGGCCTGTGCATCTCACCAAGGATCTTTACAATGATACTAGAATAATTGCGCATTTGATGCATAAATGTTTTCCTTCTTTTAAACCTTATTCGTTGCAATATCTTTGGCGAGGCAAACCTGGACAATTATCTTTTTTGTAGATTCTGTATTCAGTATGTCTCCTTGTGTCTACCAACTAATCGCTTTCTAGGATTAGTGATTTCCTTAGCACTAAATATGAATTAAGATGCTTCTCTGTTCTGTCAATACCATATTTTTACTTCATTTTTCCTGTTTGACAAACAATCAGGAAACATCAGTCATCTGTCTTTGTGACTCACTTTCTTAATTTATGCCTTTTCCTAGCACTGTAACTGAATTAGAAGTTTGTAAACTGGTTTTGATACATTTCTCTCAATGCATGTGCAAGTGAAATTATGAATGATTAATTTAAAACAATTAATTAATTTCAGGCTATATCTGCAAAATTACACAATTCCTTTTCTATCACCTTGTCTTTCTGCATAGTTAGGATGGTAAGTGTGTTTGCCTTTCATATTCAGAAGAGGTGCTGATCTGACTACATGTGCACCTTGGAGACTTTGGTGTGTGGACTCAAGTGTTTGTGGCAATAGCCAGAATCCAAGAGCTGTTGGAGCCATCTCATTTCAGGTCTCTATGTATTTTGATAGTTGTTGCAAATATCACCATCATGTTTTGTACCAAAAAGCTGGATGGAAAGGCTCACCTCCTCCAAGTGTTGAGGTTGTTTGTTTGTTTGTTTTTTCAATTTTTGTTTTTTGAAATTACTTCAAGGTATTTTTTTCAGCTAAGTGCACAACCTTTTACATTGCTTTGTCACTCATCCAGCATATCTTCAGTGGGAGCCCTTGTAAGAAATATTCTTACAAACAACAGAAATAAGATTGTACATTAGGCTTTGCTTTGATAGTAGAATATATTTAACAGGCTACTGTTTGTGTAAGTAACATTCTCGTAGATAAATTGGTTAGTCCTAAATTTGCTTGTCCTGAAGATCTCTGGTTTCTCAGTTTATTTTCTGAGTTTCTTTAACTGCTGTTTCCATCCATCATTGCTAACTTGAGCACCTTCATGCTGGTATACTCAGCAGGTAGGATTTTGAAGGGTTAGATTATTCTACCTTCTGGTCAGTAATCCAGATCCTCTGTGGGGATTTTAACTTTCTGGGGCCTGTCATCACTGATTAAATGAGTTTGTCTTCTCTGGCTATGTGTAATAGCAAAGCAGATTGCAGTCTCTTTTGCCAAAGGGAGAAAATTCAGTCTCCAGTTATGGATCTTGTCAGTTTTTCATGGAAATAAGAAAACCCACAAGCCAGCTCAAATTCTAACATAAAATTTGATCTTCAAATTTCCTTTATCTCAGCATATTAGTTCATCTGTCTTATGTACCCTCCAAATACCATACTCATATGTTTCTCAGCTATCAAATGGATTTTGCATAACAGATAATAACATTTGTCTGTCTTATTGTCAAGATTAGACCCCATGGAAGTGTTCTATCATTTTTTCATGTGGACTATCAAGAACTCCAAAACACGTGTTTGAGGTTTTGTATTGATTAACTAGATAAGATGATCAGTACGAAAAAACCCTCCCTTCCTAAACCAAACCATCTTATCAAAGTGTAAACGGCTCTTGCAAACTCTTGTACAAAGTATTCCTGTAGTTGATGGCTTCAGACTTCCTTCTTGGAACACAGGTAGAACTTCTATGAAACAGTATTCTGTCTGAAGCTCTAAGAATAAATATGTGAATGGCAAACGCAGGCTTTTAGTCTTCTTATACAATACTTCTTGAAATCTTCTCTGTAGGTATGCATTCAGTTATATGCTCAAAGAGTATTGGGTGTTATTTACCTGTACTTGTTCTTTTCTAACATGTTTTTTCTGTCCATATGTAAGCTTGATTTACACTCTTACTCAAGATACATTCGATCTTTGGTTTCTTTGCTTTAAAAAAGAGCATGCTCTGTCCTTATGACATTGGTGCATGCAGAGGGAGGGCAGGCAACCTCTGAGAGTTTTCTACAGAGATCCCTCTGAATAACATGTTTTTCAAGTATTTGGGATAGGATTTTTTTTGAGTGAAGTCTTTATAGCTGTTTCCTTGTAGTAGTGGTTACATATTGTCTTTTCATTTTTGGCTTTGTACATGCTCAATATTTAACCCACTTTTACATTTGTAGGCATCCATCTATTTCCATCTGGTGTATACAGTTTAGTTTGGGATCAACTGTTTTTACCAAAAGTCATCATTTGCCTAGCCAAGACTCACAATACCATGACTACATGGAAAAATAACTTTCTTCATCTCTTTAGTTTGACTATGGATGTGCAAAATTTGTCCTCGTCTTTGGGAGACCTTAATAATAAGTCACTGTCCTTGTTGGCATTTCGTAATGATTCCCAGCCCTATCCTGCAATCCAAGGAGCTCGACAGGCACCTGTAGCTGTTTCTGATGAAGAAAAAGCTTTGTCTTTCACTTTCAGAAGGATTTGCAAATCCACACGATAAATTACAGGCAGCTACTGTGCAGTGTGAACCACGGGTATGGTAAACTGTGAGGAAACCAAAGAAGTAGTTAAACCATCTGCCACAAATTATGCAAGCACAGTGTTTGATTAGTGGTTAGCCATTATAATTTTGCTGGCAAAAAAGCTGAGTCCAGGTGTACGCAATATTAATACCTTAGTGTGTTTCTCTGTAGGCACTGTATCCATTAATCCACATTAAATACCTGTGAGATATGTAATGGGACTTAGTCTAATTCTAGCTAAATAAAAAGCGAGACTCTAAAGAGAAGTTGATGAATTTCAGATTAGGAGTAGTTTTATAATTTTCAGTTTTCAGACTAGACTTAAATAGAAAACAATTCAAAAATTAAAATTCTCTTTGATACTTATTAAATACTTTGATTTATTGACACTACATATATGCAGATATTCCAAGATGCTTATTCTGACTTTCTATTTTGTTTTTGTAGCCTTATATCTTTACAGATCCACCTATCGTAAGAGTTACTCATGGGAGGATTTTCTCAGAAGTTGTTTGTTTTTTTCACCATGTGACACATGCCATGCGACTGTATAATGTCCAGGGTAAGAGTTGTGAAATTCAGTCTCTCTTGCAGTTGTTTTTCAGTCTTGTATCCTACCTGCCCTTTTAATGTTTAAATGGACTTCTGAACTAGTGCAGAATTCATCACACTGAAGTCTTTATTGGGTCAAGTGCACCATGATTCCTCTCTTGAATATCTGTTAGTCATTAAGCTGATGTACTTAAACTTAAACTCAACAGATTTTTTTGGAGGTACATCTCTATGCTTTACTCATCTGAATGCTGTAAGTAAACATAAATTTTGAAAATGAGAAAAAAAAAAAAAGAAATATCTTGGAGATGATGTAATTTCTTTCATAGTTTCAAGCTTCCTGCCTGAAGTAGAAGAATCCTCTCTAAATTTGCAAAGAATACAAGGGTATATATTGCTGATATTACTACAGAAGTCTACTTCACTAGGCTCTAGTTTTCTGTAAGCTTCTTCTGTATGTCCTTTATCTGCTTTAAAGAGCTTGTGACAGAATTGGCTGTGTCTGTTGAGAAGCATCAGCACCAAACAGCAATTAATGGCTCTTGGGTTATAACATCATATCAGGGTTTTTTTTGCTTTTTCTTCAGTAAGACTTTTGGGGTTTTGTTTCTCTACTGATACAGGTTTCTAAGAAAATTCTAGGTAAACATTAGTTTGAAACTCTACGCTTTGAAAATTGATTAAATTAATCAGCAAAAAATGTAAGAGTGGGAGGAAATTTATTCTCCTATAGAAGCTTGAGTTAATACGCTTAAGTGTATCTTTCTGTAGTTAAGAAACGTGCATTTTCAGTTATTCATCAGTTTATTTTTACTCTACTGGAATTTTTCTGAAATACTAATAGGCTGGTCAATATTTTCAACACTTGAAGGAACTTACATGTGTTTTGTATTAGAATAACCTTTACTGTAGGTGTCAAAATTAATGGTTTTTAAAATCTTCTTTATAGTATGTAATTATTTTTCTTAAACACCTTCAAAAATAAATAATGAACAAATAAGTACTTTGAATGTCCTCCTTGCTTCTTTCCTTCTTTTCTTTTAGGTTTCAAAAATAGTATTGCCATAATCTGTTTGGTTTGGTTTTTTTGTAGTGTATTTCTTTCTGGAACTAAAATTGATTCAGAGGCCTCAATTTTTATGTTGTGTGTAAGTTAATGTTTGAAATTGCTAGAGTTTATGCATGTGCCATGAACTGTTCTGTCCAGTTGCCAGCTTGTCCAAACAACAAATAAAAGAATTTGTGTAGTAATTTATTGTTGAAATCCTATGGAAAAACAACTATATTCAAGATTATTTTTTTTTTCATTTTATGTGACAAATTCGTAAAATAGGCTTAGATGAAAAAAAAAGTACCTTGAGGTCAAGATGTGTCAGGTTGCCAAAACTGTGGAAAGAAAGTTACTTTGCTGTGCGAGTCTCAGTAAATTAGACTTCTCAGGAAGGAGGGAAATTATACGGGAGGATGTTTATCGTGGTAAAGGCGAGGGAAAACGTGTGAGAAGTCTTTTTGGTTAGGGTGAGGTTGTTTTTTTCAAATGGATTTTTCTGTAGTATTTCCTTTTCTTGAATTCATTAGTAAGTGCCTACTAGAAATATTATACTTCCATTTCACAGTTCACTGATAATGAATTGTCAGTGAAAATCACTTGCTTGCCAATTCCTAACACTTTTTATCTTTTCTTGTGAGTGTACTGTCTAGGTTTGTATCTTTTATTTCCCTGACAATTTTTAGTTCATGATTACATATTCAGTTACTCTGTACCATGCTTCCAGCTTTTAAAAGGAAAAATGCTGCAAAATTTATTTCATCTATTTTCTTTTTACTTTTTGATATGTTTTCTTTTTAATTGTTCATGTAAAGTGGTTTTTTACAAAGTTTAAAATCAGATAACTTTGCAGCACTTATTTTGCTCAGGTCTGTTTTCTGGGCTGTGTAAGGGAAATTATCTGTGTAGCATTGCTTCAAATAAAATAAGGTATTTTGAGCTCTTACTGGATATGTATTATAGCAAAGCATGTGGAAAGTAATATGTGTATGTTTATAAATGCATTTTATTTTCAAATAAAAACCTGATCTCATGTTGTAATCTATCCTCATTGCCAGGGAGTAACAAGCCTGATTGTGTGGCTAATCCAACTTTTAGAAAGTATTTGAGTCTTACAAATTCTTCAGTAGTTTTAGTAAAACACTGCTTTTACCACTTTTGCCTTTAGAATTTTGTTGATTTTGAGCAGAAAGTACCCTGGGTTGACACTCTGTTCAGTGATTGACCACTGAGTGATTTTTACCTTCTGCTGCCATTGGCATCTTTTGTTGTTTTGTCGGGTTTTTTTTTCATTTTTTTTCATTTTTTTTATTGTTTTTATAACTGTATTTTTGTACTAACTCAAAATATATAGTGGAAAAAGCTAAAATTAATCGAGAATCTGATTGTTTAGGAATTCTAAGATAAAATGCTGCATATATATTCATGCTTTTATAGTCCTACTTTAAGTGGTTGGAAAATATATGACTAAGAGCATCAAAAATGAAGTGCAGTACTGCTGCAGGTGGCACTCAGATTTTAAAACAGATGAGGAAAAAAATATGTGTCTCTCTTCTGGTTGGTGGAATTCTTTTCTTAAGTGTTAGTCCCATTAGAGTACAGAAAGGGTGGGAGTTATCATGCTGAATGATGGTACGATTCCACACCAGATTGTGTCTTGAACTGTCTGAAAAGGTCATGTTATTATTAAAGGTATTTAATTCTCAGTACAAGGCACTGTAGAAAAAAAATCTCACTGAAAAATTTGTCTGCATTCTCAGGCACCTAATCCGTCTTGTAATAAATAGGAATTTTCTACCTGTCAATGAAATTTTGTATCCTTGTTGTGGTCATATCAGCGCAGTTTCTTAATTCATTATCCTTATGGAAAATTCTCCTTCTTTTAGTTAAATCAGCAGCTCACAGTTTCCTGCTCAGTTGAACAGTTCTATTGAAAAGTTGGTAACTTCATTATTGTCTGTGAATGGTGAAGCCATTTAAGAGGAAAGGTTAAAAGTGAATGACCAGGTCTTGCCTCCAGTGTATTAGCTGCTGTTAAAGACAGCACTGAACTGGCTTCCAGTATCAGATTAAGTATACCAGAAAACAAAAACTAGCAGTGCTAAACTACATCACTGTGTTCTGGAAGCATAGTTGTGCATATGGATGTGGTAATCACTTTTAAAAATGGAGGAATTTTAAATGCATCTTTTTCATGCAGGTTTGGAAGGACAGTCTCTTGAAATTTCCAATATTGTGGACATTAGAGGAGAATATAATCGTGAACTTGCAATGAGAATTTCATCTGACATAAACAGTCAAAATAAATTCTTTACTGATCTTAATGGATATCAGGTAATTCTCTTCTATTAATTATAAAAGCCTAGGGTGTCAGGTTTTTACTGTTTAAATATTTCTGATTGTAAAGAGCTTGAGTTATATTAATCAAACTCTTGTGTTAAACTGCAATAATCATTTAAAAGGAGAAATGCTTTTTAAAAATATATCTGTTATAAAATTTGATGTAGACCAGATGAACTGCTTTCAAGGAGTTTGTTGAATATCCCTTTGTATCCTTTTTAACACAGGACACAGCAAGGTGTTACAAGACACCGTGTAGTTGCTTGTATGTCTGCATGCCTTCTTTCCCTTTTCTTTGTCTATTTAGTTAGAGCCCTCTAAGTAGCACGATCATAGATGTGTATAAGGACCAGCAACTCAGACCTGGAGAAAGCTGCTTGCTGCTGAGTTGGAAATAAATGAAGTATTTTTGGATGTGTTGTACATCTTGTATTGGTAATGCATCTGTTGAAATATAGTGTGATTATTGTCTTAATCTCTGCAGCGCACACAAAAGAAAGAAAAAAAAATTGTTTTTCCTTACCTTCCTTCCTTGGTAAAAATATTTCCAGTATTTCCAGTTACTGTGTAGTAATGCACTTTGCTGGAGACAGTGAATATCTAAACATGAAAATAATTTGAATATTACTACTCATTTGCCAGATACTGTTCAAGAATTCCACTAGCCCATTATATCCCAAAAATTCCTTTTCTGCTATTTGAGTCTATTCACTATTTTCTCTCTAGAGGAGAAAAAATTTTTCTCTCATTCTATAACTGTGATTATTCCTTTTAGTATGTTCCCTTGATGAACCTTTCAGATTTTTTTAAATATTCTTTGATCTACAAGCACATTGAAGTTATCATTTCCAAAGCGGTAATTTTAGACACAAATCTCCAAAAAGTTAAATAATACAGTTGAGTGAGTGTTTTGGAAGAACAACCATCACAAAAGCTCATGGAATAAATGTCTGAAGAAATTTCTTTGAAATTTAAGTGCATGAAAAGAATGTACTTTATTGAAGTTTGTATTCATATCTCAGATCCAGCCCAGATTGACGATGAGCAAATTGCCTCTTCAAGCAAATATCTATCCTATGACTACAATGGCTTACATCCAAGATGTTGGGGTTCGTTTGACACTTCATTCAGCTCAATCTCTAGGTGCTGCAAGCTTGAAAAATGGTAAGCATAAGAAGATAGATAGAAAGGTCTGTCCTCCATGACTTTCTGAATTAGTGTATTTGGATATTACCATACCTACCTACAAGAATTTGAAGAAAGGAGACAGATTTCTCCAACTCTGACAAGTTTTAGAATATGTCTATAAGAGAGGTGGGAGAGCATGTTCCCACCTGAGATTCTGTCATCTTCAATGAAAGATCTGTCTCAAACTAGAGGCAGAGGAAAAAGATTGCAAAAAAGACAAAAGGAACAATGAATTACTGATAAGGTATTTCTCACCCAAGAACTCTGATAGAACTCGGATGAAAGAGCAAAACCTAATGGGTTTGTTCCTTTTTGTACTGCCCTGGTACCAGACAACTTAAGAAGGATGCTGATCATGTTTTTTGTTCTGTCTGTTTATTTCAATGTAGATAGCACTAGTCTTAAGATACATGCAGCATAACCTAACTTCCCTTTCTAGCAGCTTTTTTGAAGATTAGTGTTAGAGAAATAAAGAATAAATATGACCCTGAGTAAGAGCCAACTTAGTTCTTAAACAAAATGATAACTTAAAAATTTAATAGAGTACTTTGAAAAAGCTGTTGAATATGTTGACAAGAAAAAGCAATTCACATTAGGAATTCCAAAAGGAACACAGTCTTGTCCCTCAGACTAGAGAAGGGTATGATGAATGGCCTGGAGGGTTGGAAGCAGAAGTCAGCTATTTAGTCTATTCTGCTCTCAGAATGGGGAGGTATTCAAATAAAGCTAGAAGTAGTAGTGGGAAAAATAAGGTATCTATTTCATAACTTAAGAGGTAGAATTCCTTGCTGTAATACATATCATCAGTGTAAATTTATGTATTTGAAAAACAATGGAATGAATATTCAGAAGAAGAAAGTCTATCTGCTTTCTACCTTCTTTTATGAAAATTATCATAAATGCTCTGTTCTGACAAAAGATGAGTACCATGCTGGATTGGTGGCAGTATTGGGAAACCTAATATATTTTAGGGCAAAGAGTTAACACTGATGTGATGCTTTAATAAAACCACAGTGTAAAATACTAGCCTTTTGTTCTAAGAGCACTGGATATAAGACCCACACCAAGAGCAAAAGATGTATCCTATACCTGGTCATGGCATTTATTACCATGTCACTCTTTGACTAACTCTGTTATGTCACTCAAGGGTTAGATGTACCTACATCAAACATTTACTCTGTGCCCCCAGCCCCCTCCCCCCAAAAAAGGAGAATGTATTCATCTGGCTTGTTAAGTAATGTTTCATTACATTGCTGATTTTACTACCTTTTCCCTGAGGACATGTTAGATTCCTTGAAAAAAAGCAAAAATGAACCTGAAGGTTTAGTGGTTGCTGAATATCACGTTCTTCATGACATTTCTTCTGAAGCACCACAGTAGCTGTATATCTGTGACTGAGACAGTGTCTCAAGGCATAACCCACTATCTCAGATTTATATGAACAGTACCTTAGTTCAAAATAGCAGTTTGTTTCTTTCTCATTGCTAATAGACCTCTGTAATGGATAAACAAAATCTGATTTTACTTGAGGGATGGGAACAAGTATCTAGGAAAATCTGTGTTTGTAGAACATGGAAGTTTAAAAAAACCCACCTCACTAAGCAGCTTTTTCTGAAACTGTGCATTTCTTATTCAGGTTAAAATTACTTCAGTCTTCCAGTTTTGTTTGGGAAACAAGTACATTTGTTTGAAGGTTCAGTGTACAAAAGCCTGACAGCCTTAATTGCATGCCCTGAAAGGGTTTCCTTCTGAAAAGATGTGACCTTTATTGTCCATAAGGCTATTTATGATTTAAAACCATGCTTAAAGAGCTATTCTGTAAGACAATGCTACCGTTCATATAAACTCAGAACTTCATACTCAGTGCTTGTCTAGTGCAAAGTTCTTTACTACTCTCACAAGTGAAATTAACCTTACAAGAAGTGACTGTGACTGTTTACATGCTCTTGTTGACTATTTACTTCACCTTCTGAATTCAACTGTGAAATAAAAGCAAAAAAAAAAGAGGAAAAAAAAAAAGTTGGGAGATCCAGCAATAAATGTTTTAATAATCAATTCTAACAATATTGATCCATTCTTACTTTTCCATACTTGAGAAATTAATTATATGGGTTTTTTTACAAGTTATAAGAAGACTGCTCTGAAATATGTATAATAGAATATTTATGTATTCTTGTTACTGGTATGATCCTTGTATTGCTCTTTCAGGTCAGCTGGAAGTGATCATGGATCGTCGACTTATGCAGGATGACAACCGTGGCCTCGGACAAGGTGTTCAAGATAACAAGATTACAGCTAATATCTTCCGACTTCTGTTGGAAAGAAGACATGGAACAGATGTGGTAGGATTCACTGTCAGGATTTTAGGTTTTTTTTTGCTAATTAAGATATAAATATTTCTGCTGCAGCAACAATGAACTAAGGAAACATATCTTCAAAACGAGTTTTGTCCTCTTGTTTGCATATTCTCTTCACAAAGACTTCATCTTTCACTATTCCTCACACAAATTCTATAGTATCTACTTTCTGATTCATGCTTCAACATATGAATTTGATACCATTGTGGAAGTGCCTTTTGTTTTAATTACTTTTTTATTGAGTAAGCCTTTAAAAATTGCTAATTACCATGGCTTCTTACCAGTGTTAATGGATTCTGAACAAAGGTTGACAGATTATTTCAGTTGAATGGGTAGAAAGAGAAAACCTCTTATAAATTTAATTTTCTTAAGAAATAAGTGGAGATGTTTGGATACCAGACACAGGAGCCTTATCAGTTCGCTATGAATCTAGGAAAGTTGAGACTATTCTGTTGTAAGGGCTTTTTTTCACTTGCACAGATCACCTCAGTTTGCCTTTTTGTGTCTTAGCCCTTTGAATAACTACAATTGTTCAATTGTTTTTTTGTATTTTCTCTGGGTTTTTTCCCTATCATTTTTGAAAAGGACCAAACAAGATATACATCTTCTTCTAGGAAGTAGAATCATGATGAGAACACTGAGTATATTTTAAAATCATCACATAGCTAAAGATGAGAAGTTGTATACCAAGCTGCTAATGAATATGCAGATAAATTGGAATTAATTCTGGTTTATAATGGATATCATTAACCACTGTGAGAGGATGATAATATCAAGCTTAAAGCTAATTTTCACCACTTAATGATTGACAGTGTTTTTTTCAGGTTGTACATGTCATTATGATTTTCTAGTTCCTCATCTTGTATAACACAGGCTGCATATTAACTCCATTTATCATTATGGTGTGCAACTACCCAAGCTAACTTGAGTTCATCAGCATCCTATCTTTGACAGCAACAAGCACAGGTTAATCTGTCCCTACAAAAAAAAATACCCACAGAGAGGTCTATATTGCAACTGAAAAATTTTTTAGTACCCAGGGTAATTTGTGTTGTATTAAATTAGAATTTGAAGCTGGTGAGTAGGAATTATTGGACATGGAAATCTATGTTTACATTAGCAAATAATTTGAAACAGCAGAAGCAGAACAAATCAGTTAATGCCCTAGTGCTTGGCAATGATGCCGTGTGTGGTTTTGGTGTTTTCCACAGAACCATAAAATAACTCATTACTCAGGAAGTCTTTCAGTCCAGTCCCTGCATGAAGCAGGTCTGTTTTTGTGTCAGAACAGATGTAGAAGATTACTCATCCTTTCAGACCATAATTGAGATGTGATGGGTTAGAGCACTTTTGGTGCCATACCTCCAGGGCAGCTTCTTGGTTACTTCCTTCTAAAGGGAAACTAGTCCACACACAAAATGACCCCTCTACAAGCGAGCACAGTGACCAGTTAAGTGGGGGTGGCCATAAATTTAACTTCAGAGCAGTGCTGCTACTTCAAATCAAAATGCTCCATTGGAAAATACTTTGAGTTTGCCTCAATTAGAATAAAGACAGCCTAAACAACTCTGAGATTTTGAGTAAGTGAAACATTTGTATCTGGGTTTGCATATGTTTGCTAATTTGTTTGGGATACCAGTCAGGCATCATCTCAGTGAAATATGTATTTCTCTTGTTATTGTTAAAATCCTTTCTTTCCTACAATTTTGAAGATTCTGTGCAAGTTACTAAGAATTTAGGAGAAGGGGCAATTACTGGCTACAGTCAAAAATTTTGGAGGTATTTTGAATACCTGAGTTCCAGAATCTACTTTTCCCCATAACCCTTTATGCTGAGTTTACAATGGTTTTAAATGGCTCAACAGAATCACAGAATTACTAGTTTGGAAGAGACCTCCAAGATGATTGAGTCCAAGCCTTGCCCTAACACCTCGACTAGACTATGTCACCAACTGCCACATGCAGCCTTTTTTTAAACACATCCAGGGATGGTGACTCCACCACCTCCCCTGGCAGACTATTCCAATACTTGTGAAAAGCTTTTCTAATATCTCACCTATACTTCCGTTGGTGCAGCTTGAGACTGCGTCCTCTCATTCTGTCAGTTGCTGCCTAGTGGAAGAGACCAACCCCCACCTGACTACAAGGACTTCAAGGACAGTTGGTTCTTGTACATTCTTGCAGGAACTTGAAGAGAAGCAGAATCAGAGCTATGGGGCAGTAGGCACAATCAAAAAGCTTCTGTTGTCCCAATTGATACAGTGTGCACAACACCCTGGTGCCAAGCAAGATGTTTTAAGAAAACATTTTCTTTCTGGTTTTATGTCTGGAATTCCCCTTTCCTATAATAAGTGTTCTAGAATTTTGTTTTCCAGAATTTGTGTGAACATCTGAAACATTTTCTGAATCATTTTACTGTTTCAAAAGTGTAAAAGTAAGGAAGGGTAGTTGACCCTTTGCTATTTTTTAAAATGTAAAAACACCTTTTTTTGGGTTTTTTGGTGCATTGTTACTCAGAAGGTAGTTGTTATAATAGCTTAAAAATAGCCATGTCAGAAGAAATTATGGTGAAATTATATGCAGTTTATACATGCAGTCGGCTACAATGTGAGTCATACACTGACCCTGATTTTGTTGTCAAGTCTTGTTTTATTTTTGACTTGAGGAACCATGAAAGCCACTAGAGGAGAAAGTTTTGATCATTTGACATCTTTACCAGTACAAGCTTTTTCTAACATATATTCTAAAACATTTCATTCTATCTTTTTTCTAAAGCAATTCTGAAGAAGGGAGTCTTCTGCTTTTTGGTAAAATTCCCAATAAAGGAACAAAAAACTCCCCAGAAAAGAAGTATATGAAGTTTTAGATATGCAGTTCTTTAAAATTATTTAAAATAAAGATGCATCACCGGTGAAATTACTGTGGAGATGTTTGTTTATAACAGTACCAAATAAAAGATTATTTTCATTTGTATTTCTGAAATACTTCCCCACCCTTAACAGCATATTTTAATGGCAGAGTCGAACTACATGAATGCCCTGAAGTGTAAGACTCATGCATCCAGGAGGTAGATAGAGTAGAATTCTTAATAATTGGTAGCATAGCCAGGTAGTCTGTATTCTAATAGGTCTCTAATCCTAGTGCTACTTGATTTTTGGCTCTTGAATCCAGCTCAGCTCATCTAATCAATCATAAATATTCATTCTCATATTGCCTCTGTGCAAAATTCTTCAGATGGATGTGTTTTGCTGAAGCTTTTTTAGGTTTGTGTTTGTGGGTTCTTTGCATGGAGGAGAGATGTTTGGATTTTTGTTCTTTGTTTGGTTGTTGGGGTTTTTTTTTCTTCTAGATACTGCTAAAGGTTTATTCAGAATGACAGTATTGTTCATTAAGTTAACTGTGTATGTAAAAAAAGCTGGGCAAATCTCATTTCACTTTACATTATACTCACCTAAGTTATTGAAAATTGTGTCCCTCAGGCCTCAGATATTTTTCATTGTGTTTTTGATACAATTTATACATATGTCTCTTTCTCCTACTAGATGTAAACAAGTTCTGCTTATATGTCCATTTTGTCTCTGCAAGCATTCTTTCACTCTAAATATTTCTTTGAATTCTCCTCTAATGTTAAGTTTTTCCTCAGATTTTTAAGCAAGAACTGAATGCATTACATTTTTGAATTGAAGGAATTAATATTTAGCTGAGAAGGAATCTGAGTACAGTTATCAATACTTGCTTGTCAAAACAGTAAATGTTTCTTTTGGAAAATACAGACTATTTTACATTTATGCTAATTTTTGGAAAAATAAGCATTAATACCTTTTTACCTTCTGGACCCCAGCATATAATATTTAGTATCAGAATATGAAACAAATAGGATTTATAGGAATTGGTATTATATTTATTTCATCAATGATGTAGCTGAAGGAATGGTGCCATGCCAGGCATATACTGTCTTCTTCAGATTCCTATTTCATACCTTGCTTTGACTTATTATATAATAACTCAATATGTATCTAACTGGATTTATAGCCAGTGCTCAAGGAGAGAGCAAAGATTCAATGGCTCAAATAGCTGCTCTGGTTTGGGGGAGGTTGCTTAGAGAAACAGTGATACTGGCAGTTAATAAAATCAAAAATATGTGGGAGATCATCAAACTCCCTTTCTTATACCATGTGCAACCACTCTTTTATTCTTATTAAATATCTGTCAGTATCTGCTTTGTCTGAAAATGTGTGGTTGATGATACAATGATATCTATCTGATTATTGTATTGCATTTGCCACTTGGTGTGCATATTTATAATGCATTTCCATGCTTCACATGATAGCTCTATACTATACCATGCATGGCTATGCTATGTGTAACCACATCATAACAAATATAATTAACTTGATGCTTCAAAAAAAAGCAAAAACCAGACATTGGCTTAATTATTACCATTTAGAAGCTTTTTCAAGCCCATATGTAACAAGCTCAGATATTCTAATATTTTCAACTACCACAGTGCACTCATCATATATATACAAAATCTTGAATGTAAAAGTTTTGGTGGCCACAAACTGAAGAAAAAAATAAAATTGTACATTTCCCTCATCCTGTCACACAGAACATAATGCATCTTCTTTAGAGCCTTACAACATGTATTTAGTCAGATGTGAATGCTAATTTCTTACTTTATTTGAAGTCATATTCCAGTATGTACTACTTCTTTACAGCTTTGAAACAATACATTTAAATTATAATTAAGGCTACTACTCTATAGGTTGTACTGTATTTCTTATGCAGGAACTTTGTGTCTGCTGCTCAAGAATAAAGTTTCCATCTCTAATTTATCTAGAAATACTGTCTGCTTGCAGGCAAGCACTGTCCTTGTTTTTGTCAGGGCAGCTTACAGCACAATTTTCTTCAAATGTTGTTTTTTTCATGACACATGACAAAGATGTGTTGCAGAAAGATTTTAAATAAAGACTGACTTGTCTGCAAGCTCCATTCATACAGTGCAAAGCTGTAGAGACTAAACATTCTCATCCTGTAGCAGGGAAGCAGCCACTTGTAGCTGGCTCATGGCTCAAGTAGGTAGTACAGAAGAGGACTGCCTTCCTCTGGTTTCTGGACTTTCAGCTACATTTTTTTTTTTTATGCAATTACCTAAATCTTGATAGTGAATTACTTTATTTTTATCTGTCTTCATTTGTGTGTACCTGTCTGCTAGCTCTTGTTAGAAAGAATTTTACTTTAATAGTATGCATAATATTTGAGCTTAATCTCTCCACTTTTAGCTCATGTGATTCACCAAGGCTGGAGGGCGAGTTTATCTGAGCTGGTGCAGTTTCAGGTCTGAAATTCAAACTATTGCCACTTCTAGGAAGGCCTACTCGTTCCTGCTGCAATCTCTGGCTGTAGGGCAGAATTGTCCCTATAAGGAGGGGAAAAGTCTGCAAGTCCCTTTTCTTGTATTCTCAAGTGAAGTAACTGTCAAGGAACAATTATCTTGCCCACAGAACAAGCAGTTTCGACTAGCAGCAAGAACTTCACATAAGAACCAGAATTCCCATGCCCTCTACAGGGCAGAAATTAGCAGATATCATTGTGTAGTTTCTGTTTACTATCAGTTAGCCTAACTACTTCCTCCTCGAAACTCCCAAAAATTTCTGATCAGTTTTCTGACATTATTTGAAAAAGACTAAGTTCTTCCCAGTCATCGGAGGAAATCTAGCAACATGTCCCTTGTACAGCTGTAGCATGTTTTATTTATTTAGGCATTAAGTCCCTCCTCCTGTGCCATTATCAAGTAATATAAACACTATAAGAAGAATTAGAAGAGAAGATATGAAACTGATGAGAGAGGCTGTATCTGAAATATAAAATATGTTTATTGTCAAGGAAACATGTCATGCTCTCTGTCAGCTTTTCAGATTGCTTTCATCCAACACTGATGGCTGCAAGTTTGCCAACCTCAGTAATATGCTCATGGTCATGGTGGTTTTTTTCTTTACATATTTTCTTTACAATCTGTATTCTTCCATAGACCAGCAAGCACCTGTTTTCCAAATGATCTCTTTATAGAACATGATTTGTGTTATGGCATGTAATTAAAGACAGTTAGTCTTGCATATTAAATACAAGGACCTGATAGTCACCAAAGGAACAGTGATAAGTGGAGCAGCAGAGCAGTACCTGTTCCTGAGACTATGAAAGGGAGATCAGCAGAAATTACCTTAGGCTAAGATGATTTTTTTTTTTTTAAACAAGAGGCTTGTTATGGGATGTTCAGTAGAAGTGATGCAGAAGGGGAAAGAGAAGGATTTAGGAGTAACAAATGGGTAAAGTAAGGGGCAAAAGGAGCACAGAAAGGTCTGATCAGGTCTAGTGCTTTATTACCAAAGCTCATTTTGTGTTATTAAATCTGGTTTCTATGTAAGTAGCCAACCGTTTCTGCATCTAAGTGAGCCATTAGCCAACTTCTTGTAGGACTAGGAGACAAGTAGACTAAAAGTCTCTGTGACAGCTATTGAGAGAGAGACTATTGGACTGAGAGACCAGTACAACTGGCTGCCTGTGGCTGGCAGGATCTGTATTTTCTGTGTGTGCAAAATGTAGCAAAATGCAAGCTGACAGGTAAGGGATTGGCACCTCATGAATTTTAAGCTGATGAATTGTTAGGAGGCCTAAAGCTCAGACCTGGATATCATATGAGTTTAAACTCCACACTGATTTTTGAGGGATCAGTGGTTGTTGAGTATACTTCTGAATCAAGAAAGTGAGGGTCTCTAGCCAGTGAGCTCCAGACTTGATCCGCTGGAAGGCACAATCAGGATTCTCTGGATTCTCTATTCTGTGTTACCTAAGTGCTCTTCTTATGTGGATGCTGGTAAAGATGCTGCTCTCTGCTCAGGTGTGTGACTGGCCATGTGTTTCCATACATGCCTAGTGGGAATAATTCTCTGCCTTTGTCCTGGCTGGTGTTGGAGGAGCAGAACCACAGCAGGATCCCATCTATCAGCCTGGGATGAGAGGAGTCCCCTGATGTTTTAGACTACCGTATTTGGCTCTTGCAGTCTAGGAAAAATTCCTCCTATGGATCCAAATTTCTTGAATTTTGTTATCTGCAGCAGTCCCAGGTTTTCTCATTTACAGTCATAGTGCCAGCTAAGTATCCATAGGCAGCACAGAAAATCCATAATGATTTTAGTCATCAAACCAACACACAGGTGATAGAAAATTTTCCATTCCTGAAATAAAGAGATAGTATTAGATTTACTCTGCTCAGATGAGTCCTTCTTTGCTAGTCACTTCACGAGCTATCAAAAGACCCTAAGCATTCCAGATCATTGGTCTCAATAAAGGACTTGAAACTTATTGCCAAAAATGCGCTTTTATTTGCAAAAATGTAACTGATGGATATTTCAATACTGACAAGAATGTATAGATGAACAATTATAATCCTTATATTTATCTGGATTTTTTGTTCCCCTGCATTTCAGGAAAACCTGATGATCTGGTATAGCAGAAGATAGTCTGGCATCAGTGTTCTTATTGATATTCTTCTCAAGATTTAGGATAGCCGCCTGTCCAGTACTCCAATTTGTGGCTGTTATTTGTGGCTGTTATTTCTGGTTGCAACTAATCCAGGCTTCCCTGAAGTCTAGTTTGTTGTGGAGAGCATGCTTTTTTAACAGAGTTACATGAACATTGTTCTGCTGAAGATTCCTGTGTAGCTTTTAGGTCTTAGATATTCTGAATCCCACTGCTCAAAGGTCTTCCTATCGCCTTATTGCATTTCCGTACAAAATTCCCTCTGCAAGTACTAGGCATTTTCAAAGCTGCTTGAAGTGATAGTCAGTGTTTTCTCTGACAGGTGTTTACATTAGCATTGCACTCTTGGACACTGAAAAGGAATTATTCAACTCAGAAGAATTAATCCAATTTCCATCAGTAACAAATTACTGTTTGTTGCATTATGAATGTGAGATCCATTATCTAACATCCTTCCTCCTCTCAAAATCACAAGGAGTTTTTACAGGCACATAAAAATCTAGCTCCAGAGATTGACTTCAGAAGAAAAGGAATGATTCATCCATATCAGGAGGACTTTCAGAACTTGTCAGACTTTGATTATTCTTTTTGTATTATAGTGTGCAACTTTGAATGAATTTAAACCAAGTGCATCTGATTTTCACTTGGTGAGGTAACAGCCAAGGCAGTCTTGCTTATAAAGCCTGTAGCTATCTTGAAACCATTTACTGCTTAGTGTCAATTTCATACACTTGACTAGTGTCGGTCTGAAATAAAAATCTGAATTTCTCTTTGGAGTTGGGAGTTTTAGGGCAATGTTTGTATACAACATTGGGCAATTTTTCTCCCTCTCTTCCTGTTTAGCGACTCCTCCTTCTTCAAGTGATAAGCACTGTAGTTAGGGATTCAAGATATTTTCATTTGGGGAAAAATGCGTTTAGTTTTAAAGCTTAGGTATCTGCCCTTACCGATCACTTCTTATGTTGTGTTGTAAAACTGAAATACGCATCATCAGTGTTTTGTCTGTTGTTTGTTTCTCACCTATGAGCAATATAGCACAGTATTATAGAATAGTTTGTTGCACAGTTGTCTCAACAAACATCCTGATTCATACTATCTTTGAATTGCATAAAAGGAAACAAATTTTTCTTGCTATACCTATCTTTAGGATTCTTGGACTCATCTATTTGGTTGCTGTTGGTTGCTATTTTATGATTAAGATATAAGTAAAAATATTTTGTTGATTTTTCTGAACCTGTTAGAAAGCTGATAAAAATTGTTTCCTCACAATATAGGAGAGAATGAGAGACTGTCTTTCCAGGAATGTAATCCAAGTGTTTTAGTATTCAGATTGTTTTAGACTGCATCCCTTGATTTGTCACGTTCAGAAACCTATCTGTTTCCAGATTTTAATTCAGTGAGTTTTCACTTAAAGTCATCATGTATATTTCAGCATGTTTAATAAGATACTTTGGATGCCAGTGGGGCATGTTATAATTAAATTTCCTTTGTTACTTTTTCATAGCAGGGAAAAAACTAGAGGAGGAGAAAATAGTTTATTTCTTTTTATATATGGGAATTTTTTTGTCTACTTGTCTGTGTTGAAAAGTCCATTTGCCCTCTGTTAGTTCAATTGATGTACAGTTATCAACTGTTTCAGCTTTACTTTTTTCTCTACAGTATTTTCCATTTTTCTTCTAGTCAATTACTAAATGATTTCTGAAGAGTCTAATTAGTGGTTTTCCCCTCTAATTAAGGGCATCATTTCTTCAATTCAAACTCTTACCAGAAAACCCTCTGAGTCTTTTCTTAGAGGGAGAGCAATTTTTTTAACAAGCAGATAGTGATAGGACAAGGAGGAACAGTTTTAAGCTAAAGGAGGGAAAATTTAGATTGGCTATTAGAAACGGATTCTTTACTCAGAGAATAAGGAGGCGCTGAAACACTTTGCCCAAAGCAGGGGATGCCTGAACTATGGAAACCTTCAAGGCCAGGTTGGTCAGGCCCCTGAGTAACATGATGTCGTAGGTGGAATCCCTGCCCGTGGCAGAGGGCTTGGAACTAGATGACCTTTAATGGCCATTCCAACCCGAGACCTTCTATTATTCCTGTGTTCAATAAGATAACTCATTTCTGATACAAGCCTCATCTTGTAGATGAGGCTATTAGAACTCGTTGCAAATTATAAGCTATTGTTATACTTGAATATGGTTTGCTTCTCCTCAAATCTGAAAGTTTACAATTATTTGCCTTACTTTTGATGACAATGAAAGATCCTAAATGATTTGTGCACAGTCATTCAATTGTATTTCAACACAGACTGTTTCCAATTGGATAGCTGTATATGAATATAGTATAAGGCAGTTAAAAAGGCAGTATTTGCTTCAATTATAGCTCATTAAGACAGCAAATCATCATCTGATATTCATCAGATTCTTACCAGTTCTTAATGTTTTTAAGACTACCAGAGGACCTCCATTCACAATCTGAGTGATAAATGCTGTCATTGAAATTGAGGAAATAATGTAAGGTTTGAAAGAGCAGTACTTTAATTAGGTGGAGACTGTAGGGCTACATCTTCTGACTTATCATCAGCAGGGTACTGCTGAAAGTCATCTGCAGTGAAGGTGTGTACAGAGTAATTATTCTTCCAAATACAGTTTGTATGTTCAAACCCTTCTTGCCTCTCTTTCCCAAGAGTTCTGTTTAAATTTTTGATCTCTAGGTTGAGGGGAAAGACATACTCCAATCCTTTTGTGACTGTGTTGTAGGTAGAGGAGAATGTGATTTAAAGTGTCCCTTCTCATTCTTCTGAGGTAGCGTTGTCTTCATGGTGGTTGCAAAACCTTTTTTCCCTTGGTCTCTTGGCAGCTTTTGACGCCTGTACTCTCTATTCCCATTGCTGTTACATAGATTAAGTGAATGACTGCACTTCTGTTGGTGCAATCATCCAGAACCGACTGTCTTTTCAGATATGGGAATACAAGTTTCAAAATAAAACCTGCACCTAAGTCTTAGTTTCAAAGTAGGTAATGTGTAAGTGCAATGTCTATGCCTATCTATGTCTAAATATCTACATGCAGTGGGAGGAAAAGTAAACCAAGTTTCTGTTGTTTACCAGAGTCCTTCAAGGCTGTGTTTCTCTGCAATCTAGAAATTGAGGAGCTGGTCTTTGTGGTTCCGCCATGAGTTACATGAAAATGTTGTCCCACTGTCCATGTTCTCTCCCACCTACGTTCGTATTCCTTCTCTCTGTCCTGTATTCTCAACTGCGAAACAGGCTACTCTATATTAAAATCACGTTTTTTTATTCTCATTTGTTCTGTTAGTCTTAGAAAAGGGTAAGGTTTCATTCCTGGAAGATTGAACTGCTCTGTGCTATGCATTTGTAGATAAGGCTGAGGATTCACCTGATACTTTTACCATGGGAAATCTTCTATGTTCATGTCATACAATATGCAAAGTTGGTTTTTTTTCTCTACATGGAACAGAAGCCTTCAGAAAGATATCGTGTCTCTTCATCTCAGATTACCTTGGTGCATTTCCTGAGGAATATCTGCTTCTGAAATTATGAGGACATCTGAATGAATTCAGTTTGTTTCCAGCAAGCACTTTATGCCTGAAATAAAGTTACACTTAAATAGAACAACTTTTCAATCACTCTTCTCACAACAAACTCTGGCCCTTCTCCAAATATTTGGCATTTCTTACTGTGAATATTTACATGAAAATAAAACATTTTAAAAAAAGGCAAAGTAAAACAAAATGTCTCTGTGAAGGCTCAGCCGCCTTCCCTCTTTCTCTGCTTGGAATCTCTTAAATCTGAGAAATCTGGGGATGTGTTAGCAGTGTGTGTCAGGCAGAGGTTGAAAGTAGAGGAGGAAGTGGCTGAATGTGAGTTCTATGTGGGCAAAATTGCTGATTTCAAAGGAGTATGAACACTCATTATTGAAAAGTGCAACTTAAAACCTTGTCTTGAATAGCTGTTGTTGCTGGATGGTGGTTTTGTCTTTGCACATTCTCTGGATGCATGCCTAGGAGCATAATTAGGAACCATTTACAAGGTTTCTTGCTGCATATTTTATTTCAAGTATTATCATAAGATTATTAAATTACTTTTTTTTGTTCATGTGTGATTTGCGAGATATTTTAGGAGACCTCTTTTCAAGTTCTCAGATGCAATCCATCTACTCATTTTGGAGGATTAAAAAAGGTGAAATAATAATAAGAGAAACGACAATAAAATATTTTGACTGGCTTTAGCACATCTATGGCAACAGAGTGAACAGTGTTCCTCTTGGGCTGAAAAAGTTAATTCTTTGAAAGAACATGTGTGTGCACATTTTTCCTGTGGGTAGAGTATGCAATGCATGCAGTCACTTGAACTGAGGGCTTTCAGATTGATCTGTACTTGAAATAAACTTGCTTATACTGTAAAAAGAAGAAAATCATGACAATGGATTTAACCAGTGATGCTGAACTTTTCAAGATAATGAGAAAAAAAAATAAATCTGTGCTAACTGAGGAGTTAGAGGATTGGAGACTGATTACGGATGCCATAAAATGGCAGATGGAATTCAATGAAAATAAACGTAGAGAGGCAGATGGAGGAGCAATTCACTACAGCAGTCAAACTACAGCAATCAACAGTTATAATTTCTGAAAAGTAATTTGGGGGTCATAATAGATATTTAAAAATACTATCCTCAAAGCTTAGTAGCTACCAAAGAGGCAAAGTGTTAGCCATTACTAAGAAAAGAACTAAGAATAAACCAGAAATTTCCTTCTTGTATCAATTGAGATCTGGCATATTTTCAGTTGCTACACTGTCAGCTGTATTTAATACTACAGCAGATATATAAATAAATAGACATACATGTATACATGCCCCAAAACAGAAATTACTGTTATGATTGTCTGTTATAAGCTGAAAAATAATCCTTGCTTTTGCTTCAAGTATTTCACACTTGATTTCTATTTCTACTTTTTCAGCCTATCATAATATGAAAATGTAATATATCAATACTTAAGATTCTGTTTTCAGCACCCTTTCTGCAAAGTTTTCCCTAAATATCACCTATAAAAAAGCAGGGGTTTATCTGACTAAGTATGCAAGGAAAAAATAAAAGCAAAAGAAGTTTTTCCCCATTTCAACTCTTATCTTCACTGACATTCTAAAATAGAAAATGCCTTTTTAAAGTTTCCTTGGTTTTTTCCTGGCTTTTTGGAGTTTTAACTGGTTATTGTGAATGGATTTAGTAATTTCAAGTTTCTAAAGCAGCTTCTGCAACCATGTTAAAAGCACTGCAAATATGTAAGTTCAGAAAGTAAATAATTGTAAAATCATGGCAGAGAGTCACTTCAGTTCCTGCTGGCATGGCATTGAAGTTAAGCTTCCCAAAGAAATCTTCTGCAATGTGGACCAAGAGAAAGATGACAGTTGTTATTCTTTCCAGGAAATAGATAGATGTACAATAGAAAGAAGGATTCAGGGTACAAGTTAGAGAAAGTAAGAAATGTAGGTCAGAAAATTAATGTGGAAAAGGAAGCCTGCAAAAGACTAGCTGTCTCTCTGTATTCAAATATACTGAATAAATAGAAGCAGTTTGCTAAAGTTGTAAGTAGTTTGTTTCTCTAAGCTAAATTGTTTGCACTTCAGAGTCTAGCATGGAAACACAAGGAGTACTGTAAAATGAGGTGTCATCTAAATATAATTTTGAAAGATGTACTAATGATTTGTTAAAACAAGAAGTATATGTAGTAATAGAAGAAAATCAGTGGTTGATCAAAAGTTTACAAAAGTAATTAAATGGGAAGTCTAAAAATTGAAATTTTCTTTGCAATTAAAGTAATCATATATCAAGTAAGTGGATTTCAAAACTCAGACATGGTAGTGTTCTAACTGGATTTGTGCTTTTGTATTTTGCAGAGTGAAGAGAAGGCATCAGTCAGTTTTCCATCACTTCTGAGCCATATGACTTCTTTTTTCTTAAATCATCCTGTAATTCCAATGACAACAAATGCAGAGTCAGGTGTCCCAGAGATGATAAATACTTTTTCTCCACTCGTGTCATCCTTGCCTTGTGACATGCATATAGTCAATCTGAGGACAATCCAATCAAAGGTAAAGTAAAACCACTGTTTTTATAAGCAAACAGATATATCTTGGAAATATAGTCAAATAATTTATTGTTGGAAAGTAAGTTGAGGGGGAGTTATGTGATAGGATACGATATACTGCAGTGTGATTACTAGCTTTTAATTCTGCAAGGACTAAAGACTCGTGTCTGTTTAAGTAACATGGAATGCAGGGATTGTTTTTTCACAGCATATTTAATATGTATAGTGCAGTATTTTGTCTGTGGTGGGGGCGCATTTCAATGCATTCCTGAAGTTCAAGAGAACCATGCACATACTTCAGCCTTTTCTGTATTAAGAGAATTAAATTTAAGGTCATTAGACTTTGTTCTGAATGTGCTTTTAATAAAGAATATCCTTTTAAACTCAACTTGCATAAGCTTAATTACAAGACCTAGTTCAATTTTTCTTATATAGTCTTGTAATGCTTGGTTCCTATGAAACCATTCTCTGGAAGGTATACCAAAAAAAACCCCCCCCAAAAGTCAAACAAAAAAGCCTCTTGTATGCTCAATACTTTTTATCTCACAAAGGAAAGAGCGGCATGTAATCACCATAATTTAATTTTCTGTTCAATTAACCAAAGGACTGGTACTGGTTTTGCATCCTTCCTCTGGTAACTGATCTGTAAATTCTTTTAAGTTTTCCAACACCATTTAAAATGTGAGTATGTTAACTTAATGCTGTATTGCAGTGTCACTCACCAATGCTTTTACCACAATGAAGTCCCTTTTTAATTCTGCCCTACTTAGTTACAAAATACTTATCTCTTCTCCTTTAGAGTCTCCATTGTGGCTGAAGTAAAGCTACCCATCTTTATTAACATCAGGTTATATTCTGTTTATCTGTTCTTCATTGTAACTCTTAATCCTTATTTTAAAAATTAAAGAATTTGTTTACGTTCTCATACTTTGTCTGTTAGTAGTTCAATCTCATGTACATTCCTTCATCTGTGACTGATTCTTACTTTGAATTTCCATGAGGAGTAACTCTTGATTTTATGTGTCTTATGCCTTTGAAGAGTTTGGAGAAAGCCTTATATTGAATTAAATCTTCATGTGAAGTGTATGTTTCAGACTTCACTGTGAGAATTTTCATTTATCTCACCCATCTTAGGAATTAATTTTCTTCAAGTTCAGGGCCAAAACTTCATGAAAGTGTTCTCTCCCTTTTTGTGGCCTAACTTCCTCCCCTTGTTTGTATCACCTGGCTATGAAACCTGTGGAAAGGCTGACTCTGTGCCTGCTTTTTGAATTCAGTGTTACTACTTGGGGGTGAATTGTACAATTTTATCTGGGCTATACTGGCCCCAGTGCCCCAGCTGATATAAGATTGTTTAAGGCTATGATTTCTTTTCTGTCCACAACTATATTTCGTTGATTACTGACTGACAGCTCTCGAGGTTGCAGCATTTGCCCACTGCAAAGTGAAAGTTTGCAGTAGCCATAGGATAGCGGCACCTTTGTTATAGAGATATAGAACAGATCTTCCACACAACAAAAAAAGGTGCTCTGCTTTGCAAATAATTTTGTAAATATCTCCTCACTTTCTGCTTCTTTTGTCTTCCAACAATTTGATTGACAAGTGTAATAATCTTGGCTAATTTACACAATGAATTTTTTTCCCAGAAATATAGACTTCTCCACTGCTTTAGCTGTTGAAATCGATATTCCATAATCCTCTACAATTTCACATAAAAGGATGCCAAATTAAAATAAAATATTATTAAGATTTACAGTAGAAATCTGAAAGAATACTGCTATTGTTTTAAGATATCTGATCTTGTCATGGAAGAGTCCAGTCCCTCAGGCATGCGACAATTAAAGAATAATTTTAATAGAATTCTACTTTTTAAGATGTTTGACACAGATTTTAGCTGCTGTAAATGAACTGGGCCTCAAAATTTAAGGCTGAATAAATTTGTTCCTTTATATTAATCGTAAATACATACTTTTCTCATGTTGCCTTAAACTTTTCAGTGTATGTCTGTTAGCATACAGTAATTAGATTTAAAAAGAGTTTAAATGAGTTTTTTTCTTTCTATTCAAAATTTCAGCAGCATTACCCTGCGATACTGCTTTTGAGAAAGCCTGGCAATTTTATTTATTTTTTTCTATCTAGAAGGCTGATTAGAGGCTGCATTTCATCTCTCAGATATCAAAATCAAATCAAACTTTGGCAGTTCTTTGAAGAAAGCTAGTCAGAGGTTTGATAGTATGGTGGTTAGGGATTTTTTTTGTCATACAACTGTTGTGAAATTTTGCAAGGTTAAGGATGTTGTTATTTGTTGAAAATTGAGGAATTTGTTAATAGCTTTTTTGCAGTTAGCATGGTTGTGTTTAGAAGGTGTATTTGATAAAAATTAAGTTCATTCTTGCTCAGACATTCCTTAGGCTTGCATGCATTTCATCTAATTTACCAAGACATTATGTAAGAACAGGTAAATTAAAGTAGGTGCGGAGGCACTGTCACCTTACTCTTACTCAGTCTTACACCTGCTTTGATTATGGGTTAGAACAGCTTTATTTTTTACATGTGGTTGCTATGTGCATGATAAAATATTAAGTACTATACCTTAGGTTTTTATACTTACCAAACTCCTTTTTCCCAATGTGTCATTAATTGTTTGTTACCTTTCAGCTTTAAATCTTTTGAATCCTAATTAAGATAATATTTAATTTTAAAAATTCGAGAGATTAAATATTCATGCCAGCGTTTGAAATGCATGCATGCATTTGTTATGCAGATTAGAAAAAGGTAATTTAACTGTAATAGAGGAAGTGTTAATACCCATTACTGGCTTGTCATTTTTAACATTAATTTACTGCATAGGAAGTCAGGCTTTTTTCAGTATGATTTTTAATATTTCACTAATCTGGTGTTTAGGCAGATGGTATTGTTTTGTGTGCATAAAAATATCTACTTTTTAGTGCAGCACTGTCATATCAGTTGCAATGAAAACCAAGTCAAGTGTCTTGTAGTAAAAGAAGGAAAATAATTTTGTCAAATTATCCTTATTACCTTTCTACATGTAGAAAGTGGTACTACTGTTCCAATAAATGTCTTTAGCCATCAATGCTATTAAATACTGGATATTTGTTTTAATGTGCTGACAGAAGACATCACTCATTAATTAAAAATCTGATTTTAGGTGGTAATAGGCTAATGTTCATGAAATTGTCTCAAACTGAATTTTATTCAGGATTTGTAAAATATGCAAAGTTTTTAATAGTCAGTGTTTTAGTGAACAGTAGCTCATTTCAATTCCAAACAGTCTCAATTAAATTTTTACTATTTTAAATTGGGAACTTAAAACCACTATATTTATGTTTACCATTTTTTTTAATTGTATGACTGAGTACTAAATACTGTGAATTTGTCTTACTTTATATCTGTGTCATTTCAAAAAAGCTCGTTCAGGCTGATCCAAGACACCACTTAAGAGAAGAAAACTAGGTGGAAAGTCAGTTAGATTAAGACCTTTCATTTGGTAACCTTCAAGAGCTAAAGCATTACAAAGTGTTTAATGCTCATTGGCACAGGTTTGTCCAAGAAATAGATACTCACTGAAGTACCAGCAATCTAAAACTTAGTGTAAAAGAAAAAGGTTCTAGCCAGTTCTAGGATATGACTCTGTTTTGGCATATCAAAACAGGATTCTAAGTCGAGGCATTTTATGATGTCATTGTGAACCATTCGCCCTAGGCAGTGGTTTTAATGATTTGGTCCAAACTAGAAAACTGAGGTTTTGATTACTCTTGACTTGTTCTTTGATGTCTGTTAAAGCTCAAGAAAACCGAATATCTTAACCATAAAATTAATTTCATATTTGTATTTCTGTGTACAGTTTTCTGTACATCTTAAGGTGAGTTAGAGAGCAGCTTTGCAACATGAAAGCTTGTTCAGTGTAGAAACATTGAGTATTTAAACCTGACTATTGTAGATAACATATGATTTTTACTTTGTTTTTGGTTTTGCCATGTAATTTATGTGGGAAGCCAATTAATACAGTTGTGATAAGTGCACCTCAATTCTTGGTCTATACACGTGCATCTA
This sequence comes from Serilophus lunatus, assembly GCA_013399895.1. Classification (NCBI taxonomy): domain Eukaryota; kingdom Metazoa; phylum Chordata; class Aves; order Passeriformes; family Eurylaimidae; genus Serilophus; species Serilophus lunatus. The sequence goes on along the minus strand of VXBA01001406.1, from coordinate 141,252 downwards.
TTGACCTTTAAACTCAACTGCTTACCTTTATCTTTTGTAGCATATAACGTGTTTCAATTCTTGTCTCTTTAGCTCTTTCTATGTTTAGTTTTACAAAATTAAAAAAAAAAACCAAAAACAAACCATGAGAGTTGAATCCAGGCTGATCATTTTTTAAAATATAAATCACTCTATTGCTGTATGATAATGATAATTTTATGAGGTTCTAAAATGTCTTTTTAGTTGCTACTGTGTGAGTAATGTCTTATCCTGTTTATTTGTAGGTAGATTTTGAGCCATCTGATGAAGCTGCTCTGATTCTTCACAGAAAGGGGTTTGACTGTAGTTTTTCAAATAGAGATATGGGTCTGCTCTGTTCCACTACTCAGGGAAAGGTACACTGATATTTTATGGGCTGCTTATTTTAGGATTGTTGCAGAAACACTGATACTTAATTCATACTGTAGGTGAAGTATAGATATTTCTCAAGAGTCATACTTTCAAGATAATACTTAAGTTTACCTTGAGAGCTGCTTTCCTTTTAATAAAGTTATGGATCTGCTAGAGTGTGGGAATGACCTTGTAAGCATCAACAAACCAACCAGTTTGAATCTCATTAACTTCCTGTAGATGAGTATTTTGCAGATAGTTTGTAGTAGTCTTTTAGAACTTTACAAAGTAAGACGAATCAAGTTATATATTCTGAAATGTATCTTTTGATTGGTATTAATGTACCCACAAGTTATGAGAATGTTGCTTATTATAACGTTCTTTGTCTACTCTCACTCTGTTAAATGACCTACACTGTTGCAAATATCTATATATTTTAAAATTTCTGTAGAGTTGATGTGATACATAAAACTATGAAATATAGATAACTGTGTTCTGAAGGTATGGTGTGAAAGGTTATTTATTTGTAGAAATTTTGTAATAAGATTTTAAAACAGGTTTGAGATTTTCTTTAGGCAGGAGAGTAAATATCATTTTGAAAAGAAACAAGAGTTTATATCTCGATATTTCTAGTAGTTTCTAATATATTGATTTAATTTCCTTTGAAATGTAGCAAGTGAATACTGCCTACAAAGAACTAAAGGAGTTTATAGTATTTGATTTTGGGTACTTAAAAATCTTCATAATCTTTGATGTGAGGATTGCTGTACTGGTGCATGTAAAAAGATGTATCATTTTAAGACATATACTGTCCTTTCTAAATACCGGTTTTGTTTTTTTCTTTCCCCTCCAGATAAAGGTGCATAAACTCTTTAGCAAATTCAGAGTGGAAAGTCTTACACCCACATCTTTATCTTTGATGCATTCACCTCCAGATGCCAGAAATATAAGTGAAATAAATATGAGTTCTATGGAGATAAACACGTTCAGGATTCGTCTAAAATGAAATCTTGCTTTAACACTCAGATAGAGAAGAAGAATCTGCAATTTTATCTCCTCTGAGTTTCACGTGCAATAAGAAGCACATTAATATTATTCCAGATTCTGGATACTGTGAGAAAAAGATGCATTCTGTAATTTTTTTTTTTTGACCAACACAGTGAAAAGCCATGTTGCAAGCAACTTTTTTGTTTGTTCAGGTTTGGGTTTTTTTTCCCCCCATAAAATAGGAACATCAGTATAAGTTAATACAACAAGTGAAGAAATTTCTAAGGATATTAACCTCTCAACAGAATAAATCTCAGGTTAAATGCTAATTGATGATGTTTCTGGTGTTCTAATTTTCATAAAGAGGAGATTGGATTTTAAACAGCCTTCTTTTGCTGATTCTTGATGAATTTATGAATGAATGACTCAGTGTAGAAGTCCTGATGCAGCTTGGAAATAAAATAGGATGAAATGTTCTTGTGTAGTAGCTAATGTCCAAATATTTACAATCATTTATATAAATGACAATAATCTCAATTTATTCCACAATTAATTTCAATTTATTCAACACAAAGGGGATTATTAATTGTGGTAAAATGAAAGCCTGCAGTACTTGTGATAACTGATGGTAGATTTTAATACTTCTGCCGTTCACCTGAATTCTGTAAATAGGAAAACACGAACCTACAAAGTAATTTTGCAATGGAAATGTTTAATAAAACTCCCATTTTGTTACTTGACACACTGGGATATGTGCAATTATTCCATTACCATAATGAGAATTGTCCATAATTATCATGAATACAAGATTTTTTATAAAACTCATTTAGATACCAATGTTCTCTGAAATGAGTTTTCTATTTCAAGATTACCATATCAAAATAAATGTGCCTTATTTTTTGATATGTCTTGTTACAATTTTGGTGTCTATGTTAATGTTTTTGGGGAAAAGGTAGTTTATATAATAATTGAGCTGTGTTTCTCCTATTTGACAATGCTGGCCACACTCTGATCTATGTAATCCTGCGCCAAGTTTGTGCTATCTTATTCTGAACATTTTGACTATTTGAATGTATTAATATGATGTCATAACATGAAACAGAGACAAAAAATAATTACTATAGAAGATAAATTTAGCTGCTTTCAAGAAAATTGCAATTTGATGCAGAGTTGATAGTAAGCAAGACATAGTTTGCAAACCCATCAAAACATGTGTTTGCATATCACAGACTGTGGTGACCTATTAATTCAGAATCACGTGCCTATATTTTAAACATTTTTCAAACTTACAACCTCAGTTACATTGCCAGTGTTCATGTTACTGAAGAATGGAGACTTTTTCTTTGTCACATATAAATTCATATTTAGTACTTAAGCCATCCAAGTGTGAAAAATATTTCCCTAAGTAGAGCTGCTGTTTACAGTTAATATAGATAAACATTCACTTGACTATGATCCCATTTTCTAGTCTTCATTTATTTTCATAGCTCTTTTTCTATCTCTTGCTTATTCTTTATTTTTCCATGCATTGTTGCTTACCTTCAATACTAATGCATGAAAATTCATCATAACTGGTAAAAAAATGTTCAAATATTGCCTCCTGTATTTAATTTCATTATTGTTGTACCACAATTGTATCAAATATCAAAGTCTCTCAAATTATATCATGTAGCTACAGGCTATCTTAAAAGAAAATGAAAGTCATATTTGTATTTCATGCATTGTCACAGGTTGGATCTCTGTTGAGATTATATAGATTTCCCTACTTAATTCAATCTACTGTGTGTTTTGTAATAATGGGAATACTTAATAGGATCTGGTGCAAGTTACATCAAGAATATAAGAACCACTAATCAAGAATATAAGAATCAAATTAATCCAATAAATGGATGTTTTCATGCAATAAACATGTACTGTAACCTTTCTTAGATATAGTATTTGAAAATACTATTTTTTGTTGAAACTCAAAGCTTGGTAGACTTGCCAGCAGAAATTTCTCATAGCAATTATTTTGTTGCATCTTCAGGATAAAAACGTTTAAGGAACTTTTCTGTATTCTGTGCAAGAAAGCATTCAAAATATTATTTCACTTCAGTTAGGCAGAAAAGTAAAATTTGATGCAATAAAGTTTTAAAGTATTTTGCCTCTTGGAATTGCTTCAAAAGATTCTTCATATAGCATTCAATATTTTCTTTTATCTTCACATGTACGATCACGATGCTTGAATCTTCCTTAACCAGCAGATTTAATCTGTTTTTTTATTTTGCATTTTTTGTATAATGACAGCTTTCAGTTCAAGATCCTTTCCTGAAACATTTAACTAGGTCAAAACTCCAGTCAAAGTCTCACAATTTTGCTTTAATTAGTTCAGAATGTGGCTGTCAATGAGGTTGGCATTTTGAGTTGCTGATTTGGGTTTTTGTTAGTTTGAGGTCTTTTACCCAACAAGTCTTAATGACCTCTTATGCTGTGTTTTTGTGAATTGGCCATCTAATGGCTGCTGGGTTTTAACTACTGGTTAAGAGAGCCAAGCATCCTTACCTTGCAGTATGGTTTTAAAGACAATGGTGTGTAAAAAAATTATTTAGAATCTTGTAATTATTTTTCCATACCAGAGTTGTAACTCTATTGATTTTAAAAAAAATTTTTTTTTTTTTTTGCATTCCTTTATCTTATTTGTCTCTGGTTTACTTGCTCATATTGTCTGAAACAAATTGATTTCTGCTAAAGGTTTTTGATATTTTCTCTGGAAGGTTTTATATCTTATGGGGATATGTAAAATAAGATCTCTAATAAAAGGTAATGTTATTGTGAGATATGGTCAGTGTCATTAATGACTTATCTGTAAAAAATTTAAATTATTAAAAAAAAAGAAGAAAAGAGAGACCCAAAAACATGCCTTATTTGAGATGGTTCATATATTAGCAGCTTTTTGTAAAGATTGTTATCTGTAGTGATATGAATTCCTGATGGAAGATGTAATCTATTTCACAGGCACCAAACACAAAATGATAGATGCTAACTTCACAAATACAAACATGTGAGATTGCACAGTGTGGGAAGGAAATGGGTAGCTGTTTTGCAAAAGAAATCTTGCACTGACTTAGCAAAAAATGGTAGAAGGTGTAAAATTGTAGAATGTTTTTTAGTTGAATTGGAACTTATATTTGAAGCAGTTGGGAGTAATGGAGTGGAAGCTGTTCTTTTAACTTAACAAATATACCATTAAAAGTTAACAAGTCAAAATAACAGTTCAACTGTAATTAGACTGCACACTTTCATAAAATAATGCTACTATAATGGGCTGTAATTGCACATGGGAAGTAGAACGGGCATAGATTCTTCACAGGTTTGCTTCCCGAAGTGCTGATGGAGATTGAGCATAACGATTTGTAAAGACAATAAAGTATAACTTTCAGTCAGTGCCTGAAGCTATTTGATGTTGGACTGGATAGTCTTAACTATAAATATAAAAGTGTGCATGTATACATACTATTTAAAGGCCTATAATTTTAAAGCTGTTGTTTCAAGATAGATGTTATTCACTTTCATCTTTTAACAGGCCAAAAAGGTATAACTCCAAATTAAAGCACCCCTTCACCATTTTATGGTCCTCTGGTTTTAGAATTGATTAATATCAACGTGACCATATGGACAGAACATATACCACTAATTTCAGTAACCAATAATGCATTCTTTTAGTTTTTGAAATTCTATTAACTATACTTGGTGTTTGCCTGTCCATCTTATTTTAAAACAAAACAGATGCTGGATCTCTCTATACATCTTTACTGATAGAGACACTATTGCTCAAATTTAGTAGGTTATCTGACTTGTGATGAGTTATATACAAATCTCATAAAATACAAACCAGCAATTTGGATTGTTGTCCTATTTATTACAGAATAACTACTGTGTCAGTATTAAAAATTTCAAAAATCAGCCAAAGGTATTCATTTTATCTTCTAAAATAGTGAAAGTAAAAAAATAATATATCATCTGGAATAAGATCAAGGTCAATGGAGAACTGTTGGGAATTTCAGACAATGCTCTTACTGACACAAAGTTTCTGTGTCTCCAATTTCTCTGTGAATTATAATATTAAATTGGGGTCCTGTCAATCTTTCAATATACAGATTTTATGAACTAATAGATATTGAAAGTCCATATTGCATCACCTAACCTTTATATGCCAGAATTTTCGTGGAGCATCAATAATGCATTACTTCCATTACTTGTAAATAAAGTATTTAATGGCACTAGGAGTAATGAGAATATAGTTAAATTTAAAAAAGGGATCCATCATGTATGTAAACTTGTATTGTTTGGATTCTAAACACAAGGATATTTTTGACTGTACATTTTGAAGCTTCAGGCTTTCAATATAAAATATTCTTCCTGATATGCAGTGCCTGTTAATGTGATGCCTTTTGACCCATAGTCTATAAAAATCATTCATTTTATGGATATCAGTAAATTGGAGGCTTTAATCTCAGGTTTGCCTCCACCACTGCCACTCCCTGTAAGTCATACACATCCTCCATACAGGAAAGCACATACCTTTGTTCCTCTCAAATAATGATCTGCAAAGTAACTTGTGGTCTCCCCAGAGAGCTAGTCTATTTTTGTTTCTATCTTCTTAGTCCTTTTGTACTACCTTCTCCTTTCTAATCCTGCCAGCTAAATGTGTAGGCATTTGTAGGCTCCAGCATGAACACAGACTTCCAGCCCTGCCCAGTGCTTACTATGGAGCTTTCTGGAGTCAGGCTATCTGCAGTGTCAGCCAAAGCATGAATTGTGCTAGGTTCTTAAGAATTACATGTTTTAAAACTGCATCAGTGAGCATGCAAATGTTGCCTTGCTGGATTGCCACAACTGTCTCACATCACTAGCTTGCTCTTCGGTATGTTTCTCTGAAAATCCACTTGAACAGGCTCCAGTGCCATTCTCCCTTTTTCTCTTCCTCAATTTCACGGTATAACACAATCTCCATCGCAAGACCTCTAGGTCATCTACAAGTTTGTCCATAACTTACCTGCCAGAAGTCCTGTACATGTTCAGAATTGTTAATTATCTGTCTTGATTGAGTAACAATAAAGGCTTTTTGTTAATCCTCGTTATTGTGGCTTTGGCTACCGAACACCCTCTAAGGTCAGTGACCAGCAGCTGGATCTGCTCAGCCTGAAAAAGGTTCCGGGGGCTCTCATCAGTATATATAGGCACATGAAAGGAGTGTGCACAGAGAACGAAGCCAGGCTCACTATGGTGGTGTCTGGTGACAGAGTCAATGGGCACACTATGAAAATCGGGAAGTTCCACCTGGACATCAGGAAACACTTTTTCAGTCTGAGGGTGACAGAGTACTGGCAGAGGTTGCCCACAGTTGTTGCTCATTCTCCATCCCTGTCAATACTTGAAAGATGTTGTGACATAATGTTTGAGACAGCTGGCTCTAGGAGGTCCTTCCAACTCCAACCTTTCATTCATCCTGTGGTACTGCTTGGCCTGTCCTTGTGAAGGGGAAGGAAGGTTTTGTTAGATGACAAGAGTTTGTACAAGGTTCAGATATATGGTTGAAGATGAGAGACCAATAATAAATGGCTGAAAACTGAGAGAAGGCACAACTTATTACCAGAAGTGTTTTTCCTGGATGTCTGAACATTTCCAGGAAAAGAAAAAAGAAAAAAAAACCAAACAAACAGAAATTAGAAAGTTTGAACATTAATTTGGTCTTGCAGTTTAAAATGCCTAATGGAGACAAAAATATATTCTAAGTAACCCATGCTGTCTGAATTACTTGCAGCAATATATACACATAGCTTGGCAAAAAGATTACCTTTGTTCACAAAGCTCTTTAATACCTGTGACAATGAAAGAAGTATTATCTGTGTTCTCTGTGTTTTGAATTATTTGAAACAGTAACTCATTCCAAACTAAAATAAATTAAACAGTATGGTTTTAGTGGAAACAATTCAGATAGACAGTGATTGTGTTGAAAGATTGAATGTAGCTGTTGAAACATTTTTAATAGAACATGCTAGAAGAAGTACTTCATCCACACAAAGAATTAAGGTTTGCACACTGATATGGATTCCTTTATTTTGACAGTGACAAAATCAGTTCCACTGCTTTTGCTTGTATCTTGGTGAGTGAAATCTATTGGCTTGGCTAGTAGACATGAGAAAAAAAAGTGAAATCTCAAATGTAACTGAAGGCAAACTTTCTCAAAAGGTTTTGACAGAAGGATCCACAGCACGTTCACCCAATTTGTCTCCAAATAGAAAAAATGAGTTGTGAGTTTTCATTCATCAAATATTGGACCTCTGTAAGATAAGCCAGGATGCTAATAATTACATTAAGCTAGGTGTTAATGTAGCTGGTAGATGTGTAATTACTACTAGAAATGGTACCTTAAAATTTGAGTTTGTAGAAGTTCACTTTTAAAGATATGATTTATGACAAACTCATGATTTGCAGGCTATTAGTAACTTTGCAGAGAGAACACATGAGATGTAGCTGAAATGTGAAACCTATAGTTTAGAAGATTTTAGCCATTAACGCTCTGCAGATATGGATCAGAAATGGATCTCTGTTCATTTTCTAAATGTTTTTGGCAGCTAGTACCGAGGTGGTAGGGTATTTCATTCTTAATGTATAAAATGTGAAAGAGTTTGATCAAATGAGTGCTAGTCAGGAGGGAAAAGTGTTCCCTCCTTGATGCTTAAAAGCACTCATGGATGATGACATGCATTTAAGTGGGGAGAACAAAAGAGTTCTTCCAAGCTGGGAGTCAAGAGCACTCTTCTAAATCCAAGAAAAAAATACTTGACTATGGTTCACTCACCTAAGAAGAGTCTGGTAGAGATGTAAGTGTGAAGCAGGCACCACTTAAGTAAACTTCAGTAGCCAAAGAAAAGAAGCAGCATTGACGCCTCATTCCACAGGGCTTTGTCAAAGCCTGTATTGAAATATTACAGCAGTTCTTGTCATCTTCCTGTGTTTCAATGAAAAACACCAAGCAAAGGCCTCTCTTGTCACCCCCAATACACATATTCATCCAGATCCTGAGAAGTACCATGTGACCTCTGTCAGGATTTTTAAAATCGACAATATAAGGTCTATAGAATTTCAGTTCATTTTTATATTGGAAACTGTGATAAACTGTGATTTACTTGGTTTTCTAGTCATACTATTTTCACATTGGCACTGCTTAAGTCATTAGGTGCTCAAAGCCTTGTGACTGTCATCAGACACTTCTTTGGATAGGCATGTCACAGGGTGAGAGGGTTGAAAAGGTGCTGGCCATGTTGTGGTGGGAGGTGTGGTACTCTGGATGGTCAGTGTGGCAGTTTACAGTTCCTACAAAATGAAGGCAGTCACTAATTCAATGCTGCCTTTCATTTGAACTAAACTGGAAATCGAGATTAAAAGCATTTTTATCAATTGGCATTGGTGCCTCATAACCTGGCACCAGAGTTAGGTTTATTTTTATATTCTGCACTTCAAAAGTAGGTACTGGCAAATGGAAACTGATCCAAAGGGCACAGAGAAAACAATTTTGTGGTAGTGCCTCAGCTGTGATAATACAAAGTGAATTCTCTGTTCTTAAATAATGCTTCAACCATGTTTGAAGACTATTGCTTGTTTGCTGAAAGACGGTATCTTGGCATGTGTTGCAATCTTTGAACAAGAATCAGTAAAGTTTCAACTGATTTCTGAAAACACAAGGATATCAATATGAACAAATATGAAGAAATGTGAATAATTAAAAAAATTAAAATTTAACCATGTATCAACATAGAGAAATTTCCATGGATAGAAACAGAAGTGAGAAAGCTCAAAGCTGGATAATTTCCCAGGCAGCCATAGATGGAAAGAATTTTATTGGACTTTGCTCCTGTTACATATCATCTGCTTGTGGATTTGCCAGTTTTTCAGGAATCTTTCATGGATTAGAGAAGAAACACCTATGTATATTATAGTGGCCAAAGTTGGGAAAATTATGATGGTTATTCATATATTCATCTACCTATTTTGTGTCTCACGTTGGACATTAGTTTCAGAACATAGAAATTTTTCAAAGCTCATGTCCTTTTACCAAAAAAAACCCCTCAAAACCCCAAAACAAGCTGAACTCTACTTTTTGTACTGCTGGCACTGTGAGAGAAAAGTCTTCAGTTACTTCAGAGATCTTTTGTCTTATCTAAAGAAAAAGTAACCACTTGCTAATCAGCAAATCTGAAATTCTGATGTATTCATTTGGAATTCTTTGTTGAATGACATCTCTTCGGGACAGTAGCAATATTTTCCTGTGAAAAAGATTTACTTTGCTCTGGAAGATGAGATTTATGTCTATGCACTAATGATTAGAAGTATTATAACTTGTACTGATGTGAAAAAGGTATAGGATATCTTGCACTCAATGACAGCTGATTTTTTTTAAGAAAGACAGTTAAGTAGATTTATGGAAATGGAAAATCAACAGGTGAAAATCCATCCTAGATATACAGTCCATATTCAAATCCATAATAAATTGTTCCCCATCACAGGGAGAATGCTAGAATGTGAAGTATTTGGCAGGAGAGAGGAACAGATGATCAAAACATGGCTCCACTGCTCATGACAGGAAGAGGAAGGTTTTAAGACTATGTCACCCTTTAAAATTGGTGGATGTTTTGCAGTTCTAAAAACTTCAGTCAAGCTAAGACAGAGTTAAACTAGGGAATGAAGAAATTTGTCAACAGAAAACACGAGGATAATAGAAGCTACTGAGCATCTTGCCAAGACCAACTAGCTAGGAGAGCAACAAAGTATATTCATGTCAACACATTTGCAATTTTGAATTGTACAAGAGGACTGAACTTTAGCAAATATAAAGAAAAGTTTGTGTAAAGAAAATTTTTGCATCAGTTACAGAAAAAAGAAGAGATGTGAATCCGTAGTTCCTCAGCAAGATGGGATATTTGGAATCTAAAAAGTCACACTATTTTAGGAAACATGTTGTCTTCTATGGACATGGAGGGGACAGTGGGTCTTGGCATGATGACTGCCATAAACTGATGATATAAAGATGTGATCAGAATACAGCATCAGGTTGCCTAACAACAGCCAGTGTCAATCTGGTTGGCAAACAGCAGCGTTTTTCATAGCTGGGTGGCAGCAGACAACCCTTCAAAACTCATGTTTGGTGATCTTGGAAAGCACAAATGGATTTCTGTTGTTTGAACAATGTATGCATCCTGCCAACTCAGACTGATAATTGTTTCATTTTGAGAGAATGTGACTGTAACTTCTCACAAGCCAAATGAAGTAGCCCTTAACAAAAAGGGATTATTTGATTTGTTTCGCTCTAGGAAGAACAACCATTACAAGCCTCTATCTGAAAAAGGAAGATAAAAACCTATAGATATTCTGATCAATGTAACAAAATGCTGTCTAAGCTGAATGTAGATCTCAAGGGTTTATCTAAGTGTCTTCATTAAAATCTGAATAAGGAATTTTCTTACATAAAGCTAATACTACTGTTATCTGAGGGAAAGCTATTAAAATTTGTACCTGTGAATTCAAACAGAAAAGACATAAAAAGAAAATTTAAAAAAACAGTCTTCCTCATTTTTACCTTGAATGGTGGCTTAGACTGGTGGCTGAAATCAGAAAGAGCTTGGTTTAGTCACCATTAGGTGCTTGGAAGTTTCATCTTGATTGAAATTATAAATTTCTTACTACTATCAAATTCGCATGGAAATACTTTAGTTAGATACCCTGTTTGAAGTCACTGGAATTTTGAAAATTAGGACTGAGACCTAGAACATGTCTCTCTATGATATAAGGGTCCAGCGCATGAGGCCGAATACGTGTTTCGATGAGTTTGTTGCAGACTTGTCTAAAAGAAGTATTGAAATCTTTTAGTAGTCTCATGCAGGAGGACTCTCCATGTCAGCAACCACACAGACCAGTGTGGAGAGGCAAACCATAGCCACAGAAGGCTAGTTTTTCTCTTGAACTTCTGCTTTAAAGGAAAATAAGTAGGTCTTACTCAGGATGAGTCAGAGAATTCTACTCTTAGTTGCACTGAAACATTCGCAAGTCAAGATAAAAATATGTTTTTTTTCCTGAGGCTGTGATATAACAATTGAGTGTCAGTGAAAACAGTTATATCAGTGCTAAATACAGTCTGTATTTACTAATTTTATGAATGCAAATTCTTGCACAAAAGGATGAGCTGTGGCTGAAAGTCGTTGTAACGACTTTTTCTTTGTGAACACAGCCTTCATCTTGCAGTGGAACAGAATCACAGTTTTTCACTCAGTACTTGATTTGGTTAAAGCACGAAAGCATTTCACTGATCATCACCTGAGGACAGCAAGTAGAGTGAGTTACCTGCGCAGAGCCACAGCTTTGCTTGACACCATAAGAGTCAGTTGGTACTGAGAGAAAAATGCTCCTTGCTAATGAGATTTGGGGACCAAAAAAACCATTAGGTTGTGATGCAGATCCCTGTCACTCTTTGTGGGATTTCTTTCTCAGGGAAAGAATTTCAGCAGATTTGCTTACACATATTTTCTAAGGTGAAACACAGGTGTAGGAGTAGTCAAAGCCAAGGGTGACCAGTTCTACAGAGGAGATGGAGATGAAGCAATTGCTTCCACCTTTGGCATGCAGTGGAGGGCAAAGCAGGTGGCAGGCAGGTGGCAGGCTCTGGAAAGTAGATTGCTGGCTTGGGAGCTCATTTATCAGTTAATTCCCATTGATTTGCTGGGGAACCAAGGATTTGCAGAGGTGCAACATTTAGAATTTGCACACCTGAGGAGGGAGGCTGGTACGGCTGTGTCATGTTAAAATTAGGAGAAAAGACACTTTGCTTTACATCTTTTAAATTAAAATTCTTTCAGGCTTTCTAATACTCTTTAATTATTTAATCTGTTATTTATTTAATGTGTTAAATATTCAGGATATAGTGCTTGAAAGTATTTAATACATTCTGCAAATATTGATTATAATATGGGATCATTGGATCTGGGCTATTCCAAAAACCTTTTCAAATGTATGTAATGCTCTTTTAAAATAACAAAGGGAAAGAACACAGTTAAAAATCATGTGCCTATTAGATTATTTAGTTAAGTGATTACAGTCACCTTTTTTCGATTTATAATTTTGCATACTGTAGTCTGTGAAGACACATGTATTTGTTTCATATTTTGAATTTCAGGCAATAATTTTATATAATACATACTCCTTGGGAAACAGAATATCTCTTCATCATGAAATAAAGACACAGCTCTTCATAGTGGATGATTATTTGAAGAAAAAATTGAAAGCTCTGATTTTAATATAATATCTGTACACGGACCCATGTTCTTAAAAATACAATATTTTTAGATTAAGTCATACACAAATTAGCTTAAATATTTTTCCTAGCAATTTATATGAACTAATCTATAATTCAGAGATGGAATAAAAGACTATTGCACCTCCAGTTAGACCTATCTTATTTTTACCTATATGGAAGTATATAGGCAACACATCTGATTCCTGTTGCCATGACAATGACATTGGTTCCTGTTTTGTGCTTGGAAGGCCTTGCTTTCTTTCTCCAAGTCTGATGCTCAGCTTGCTCCAAATTCCTTACATGAAGAAAGATAAGATAAGGTTAATAGAAGACTAACAACAAACAAGATAAGAAAACTTGTGTGTGTAAGTATGCCTTGAAATACAATTGAGGAAAAGTTATGAATGCAGGATTTCTTTATACATAAGCCTACATACAGCCAAGCTTTGTGACAACATATCTCTGTTTTTTGTAAGAAAAATAATACAATTCAGAGGAGGATGTGAGAATTCTTATATAGTTTTCACTATAATTTAGGATGTGATGAGGTTTATTTCTGAAAGCTGAAGTGTCATTTACATTCCTGAAGCTTTCAAGTCAGTGTCCTAGTGTTGACAGTCAACAGAGAGTTTTGCTATTCCAGGTCATTTTCACCCTATTCTCTCCCTCACTGTTCCCTGTTTAACCACATAACCTTCTAGAGCAGTGGTATCATCACTGCATCAGAAAACTGATGTCTTGAATTATACTCTTGCTAGTTACTCCAGGGCTGTAAATGCAATTGTGAGTTTAGGACAGAAAGTGTCATCATTTTTCATTGTCTTAAGAGTTTTTACTTCAGTGTCCTCTACCTTTTAACAAGTGGTGTAACTTTTCACTGGAAAAACCTCTGAGTCTTCTCAGTAGCAGAATTCAGTACATGTAACAGTTTCACAGTCTTTTCAGTAGCATATAACAAGAATTCTTGCAGAGGTGGACCATACCCACATCTTGCCTGTTACCAAGGCAAGTATTTACTAGTATTTATGTGCCTGGATTTCCAAACTTTTATTAGGACTTAGCAAAACTTTCCTGAGAAAGTTGCACAAGAAGAACCATCTACGTAAAATTTTTTCACCAGATTTAGATACAAAGCATTCTAGAAGATGTTTGAGAGTTTAAGAATAATAATCAGTTCTTGCAGCTACCACAATGAGTTGCCGTTGGATTCACAACTGAGGGTATGTAGTATAAAGGCAACACCATTAACCTTATGTTTATGTCCAGTAAAAATGGAAGAATCTAGCCTCCAAATCAATTTACTGTTATTGTATCTAACTGCCTAGATGTAAAAATACAACTAAAATCTATAGTTTGCAAAAATAAAGCCTGAAAAGCTTCATGCATTGTGATCATAGCCTCTTGCATTGTAACAAGTTAGTTCTGGTTCAAAGAATGTTGGGAGCATTTGGCCCATACATTTATTGTGCTGCAAATATCCGTCATTTGCCATGTTGGAAAAAAATGGTTTTGTTGGCTGCCCCTTACATAAAAAAGGTGCTGAGAGTATTGTTCTTTACCATGAAGGGTTTTTTTGCTCTTTGTAAGTTTAGATCATATCTGTTATCTGTCACAGATCCTATTCCTTTAATATGGTGCAGCTTGTATTGCTGGCTTTACTGTGTGCCATATAAAAACAGATGTGTGCTGACATTGACAGCTGTGCTGGAGATTGCACTGTGGGGTTAGGTCATTATGCAAGTGGACTGGGGAGAATATGTCTGCTTTTCCTTATCCTAGAAGATATAAAATATGTGGGGCTTTTTTATAAGAAGCCTCAGGTAACTCTTCAAGGGGCTTCTTCATTTTGATATTCACATTAGTCAGCAGTAAGTGTAAATTGTACATGTTCACCTATTTCAATCTGTCCTTTGTGATTATAGTAGTCTAGCTGAAGATTGACAAGACTATCTGAACTGTTCTTGAAACAGTTATGTGATATGAATTTGCTGTCCAGATACCTGCTGACATTTCTAGGAATTCAGATGTGACTACTCTTAACTTAAAGGTCTGCAGAAGTAAGTAAACTGTAACTCCCTACAATTCATTTTTAGCCATCTCACAAATTTAATTCTCATTATTCATACTGCTTTTCTGTGTGCTTCCCAGTGAGCTGAGTTCTGCTAATCTGCTTTATGAAAGCTAAAAGAAATAACACTATAAAACTGATGTATGGTTTTCCCAAGGTGTATTTTTTATCAAGAAACCAGTATCTTTCTGGCAAATTATTCTGTTATGCATTAAATCCAGAATATACTTTAAAGTTATACACAGAAATAATTTTGGATACAATTAATAATAGTTATCTAATAAATATACTTATGTAGTTATTAATTTATAGTAAGATAAATAAGAAAACAGAAATGCTACACTTAGGGGAAGTTGGTTTCCAGTGAACCACTAGTGTTAGAAGAAAGTATGCTAGACTGTGAATTTTAACAAAGGTTTCTCCTCTACATATCTCCTTTGTCAACCTGTATGGTATCAGAAAGCCAGCTGTAGAGAACCTGGAAAACACTGATCATTTTTTAGATTAAATTTACTCTTCCTTCTCTTGTAATTTTAGCAGAATATCTTATGGCTCTGCAGAACTACATGTATATTGACATTTATTGCAAACCGTGGTATTTTTTTCTTATTGCCTTTGTAAATAATATCTATTGCTATTAAGCTGTTAGACAGTGGAGATTTAATTTTTTGTCAGTACAAGTTAGAGTATTGCCTGTTGTAGATGACAGATCACATCTATTCCTTTGCTGTGAATACCACAGGTTTGCTTTAGGGTTGCAGCGGAAAGGAAATAATATAACAAACAAATGTGCATATGCAGCATAACCATGGGAGGCATTCTGGCTCAAATGGCCAGGTCAGAGACCCAAATTTGCAAATTTCCCTGCATCTAGATGAGTATTCAAAGGAGCTACTTTCCTCATGAATATTTTCCTGGAATCAAAGTATCAAAATATTAAAAAAAAATTAAACATTTAAAAATAAATTCTCAGGATGGTGGTGGAGGATTACAGCACATATATTAGAAAACAAATATAAGTTAAAAGAAATTTATAAATATTTTATACTTCTATGTATTTACCATGAGACTATTCTCTTCAGCAGCCTAAATATCCCTTGGCTATCATCTATATTTATGTAATTTTTTATGATGTGTCATGAATTGTTGAGATTTGTACTTTTTTGCCAAGTATCAAATTTAAGTAGAATATTTCTGTTTTATGTTCCTGAATGTCTGCATCTGGAATGATGACAGAACCTGATAATGGGATATTAAGATACATAATGAATAATTCTTAGTCAGTTTCTGTAAGTCTGGTGAGTCAGGTTTTTCTGCCTTATTTAAAAGTGACAAAATATGCCTAATCTATGGTGTCAAAGAGATTCCACCCATTACTTACCTTGGTTGTTTGATTTGATAATCTGCTTGGGTTGTGGTGAAGAAGTTAATTCCCTAATTCACTACAAGGTGGATGACTCATTCAAGTGGCTTTCTCTAATATTGCAACTGAACACAGTTGATCCCAGCTTGCTGGGGCATGACTAACCCCGTAAAGTGAACTGCTATATACAAGCCTAGTATTACCTGCATAGATGACTGATCTGCTTTATTCTACAGACTGTGCATAGTTTAAGGTTGTCTACTTGCAGCTTGACATCCTTCAGTTCTCCTTAAATGTTTGTTTGAAGCTCTCTCTGTCAACTGTACAGCTGTTGCCACATGGTTTTTTTGCTTTCCTCAGGTTTTCCTAATTCTTAAATGCTATTTCTTCCCCTGCCCCCCCCCCCGCCCAGTTTTATACTTGGCATCAGTCTCTTATAATAGATCAGATGAACAATAAGAAGAAACCATTGAAGAGATACTAGATAGCATCAACTAGTGTCTGTTCTTTTTGCCACAAAACCTCCCCTCATAAAAATCTTTTAGGAGACTGACAGCAATCCATAACTCCCCACAAATGAAGTTTAAAATCAGTAAGTCACGGCCCTCTGCCTAGGAGATTTTGGGATCTTCCCTAATGTGAATAGATCCAGAGATGATGACTCAAAGCAAGAAAAGAAAGAGAAAAACTGGTCTCCCTTTAGAGTTGCTTACATTGTGTACATTCATAGCTTACCTTTCTGTCTTTCTCCCTCACAGTCCTGACTCTAGATTTTTGGATTGGGAAGAATTGGCTGGGAGGCCTACAACTTTATATTTCTGTATACATTGAAAATAAGAGCAGAAGCCTTGACTTGCTAAAGAATGGGAGTGTAAAAGTCTTTGCTCAACAATATCAGTACACTTGCACCCATAGCACAAATGTATATAAATGGATACAAACAAAATGTATGACTTTAAAAGTAAGAAGAAAGCAAAAAGACTTTAAAAAAAGAGACTGTTGTATATACATCTATTCTCTTATTCCCTGGAAGTCTTACTATCTTCAGATCTTCCAAGAGATGTCTGTACGTTTGTCTAATCTGTTAAAAAAACCCCAACAAAACAAAAAACACCACAGCAGTTAACCTTCACTCCTTTAAAAAACAAAGAAGAATTGCAATTATCTTTCTGTTCTATTACATCACAACCCTTGTCCTTTCATAAAACTTTCTGTTAACTATTTCTAAGGAGATGTGCAGAAGTTATTTTGATTTCTTTTTCCTTTTCTTTTCTCCCAGCTTCTTTCAGCCTCTGTATCTATTTGTCATTAGATTCAACCTGTATTTTGGAAAACACCCTAGCGCCAAATTAATCATATTCAGAAACTATTATAGGGCAATTCTATTTCTGTTAGATTCGTGACTGCTCATTTCTGAGTTCATCTTTTTTAGACTCATAAATAAGCAATAGTAATTTTCTATGATTGATCCATAACCTACCAAAATGTATCTGCTAATGTTTTTTTAGGCATGCAGCTAGTAATTAGTCTTAGAAAATGATCTGAAAGAAAAGAGAGGGCGATACCTTATTTATCACATGAAACATTCATTAGTTTTCCCAACGGCTTACTGCATAATTCATGCCAATATTTGCATCACATGACAAACAGTGAGAATGCAAAGCTAATGATTGTTATGATGATGCACTTACTTCCCTGTATGGAGATTAAAGTTTAATTGAATTGATCTTTTCTGATTGTATGGTTTGAAGGATTTTCATTTCAACTGGTTCTTGTGGTATAAGGAGTTCTCTGGATTGTCTGGAAGAGGAGAACACTCTTTCCTCATTTATCTGATTTGGTGTTGTTTCTATGGTATGAAATCTTTTTGACTTGATTGTTCTCGGTTTTCAGTATCTTCAGGCCTGCGTGAGGATTAAAACCCTGTTGATGTTTCCACAGACTTTGGATATCTTGAGGTTTTTCCTGTGAAACAATTCTGGGATTTGATATAACACTTTTTTCAAATTTTAACTAATCTTTCAACAATGTTAGTAGAGGTGATACTTCAGTATCTTCTCTTAAATGTATCTTCTCTTAAAAGTATCTTCTCTATTGGCATGTAATTTAGTCAGAAACATGCCCTTCATTTTGGACACATGTATCTACTGAAGTTTTTTCTGTATTTTTATGGGTTTATATTCTTCTGGCACCACATACACTAATCAGGATGAAGCATTTCAATATATATACCAGAGGTAAGGCAAATGGACTCAAAAATTAATTTCAGAATATGAGATATTTTTACACAAAACCATGGGCTCTAAATTAGCTGTTACTGAGAAAATTGTGTGCCGTTCTCTGAAAATGTCAGATGCAGTGCTCAGAGGCAGACAAGAGTAAAATCACAGCATTGGACTTTATTATAAGAAGGAGAGACAAGGGAAAAAACCCCACACCAAACATTCCAGATAATACTGTTGAGAATTCATACAAACCAATGGCAAGCCTTTGTCTTGAATATGGTTTGAAATTCTAATTATGTCATCTTTAAAAGGATATAGTAGAACTACTGAAAATAAAGGATGCCTAACAGGAATGACTAGAGATTAGAGTGTCTTCCATATGAGGAAAGAGTGACAAAACCTGGACTCTTCAACACAGAATAGAAAATTATGAAATGGCTTCACAAAGTTAGGCAAATTCAGAAAGGAATCTGGTGAAAGTTAAAAACAAGAGCCTAGGCAAACCTGCAATTCTGAGAATCCCTAAACAGTTATTGTCAAAAGTCGGGAGTGTAAAACTGGTGATGGATTATTTTATAGTGGTCCTGTAGTATTGCTCTTCTTAAAAAATAATAGATTGTCCACTATTTGTGGCGTAATTCAGATATGTGGATAAAAATGTATAGGTAAGTGTAATGTGCCTTTTATATGAAAAATACTTGTAGACTAATGACTAACAAAACTTTTTTTGTTACTTAGAAAGACAGAGTTATAGACTTTTTTAACATTCATGATATCACATAATATTATCATAGAAACATAGAATGGCCTGGGTTGGAAGTGATTCCAAATGATGATCTAGTTCCAACTACTCTGTCATGAGCAGGGATGTCACCCACCACATCAAGTTGGTCAGAGCCCTGTACCATCACACTTCCAGGACATCCACAACTTCTCTGGGCAACCTGTTCCAGTGCCTCACCACTCTCTCATTCTGTTGGCATAAACTTAAGAGAAATTGTGTATAGTAACCAATTTATGTAGTATGTCAGTCAAGTTCATCCATCTGCTCACTGTAATTTGACATAAGTGCACAAAATATTTTCCAGAGCAGAGGTATGCTTACAGATTGCTCTGACTCCTTGGTGGAAAAAAACCCCCAAAACCCCAAACAAATAAAATACCTGAAAAATTCAGAGGAAAAAGAGTGTGATTATTTTTAAAGCCTGAAAGGAAAGAAGCAGTGGCTCTTTTTTTCCATTTCTGTTTCATTTCTGTTTCATTTCTGATTATTCAAAATTTTAAACTTGGAAACCAACATCTACAAAACTAGCAAGTATGGTTTTCTGGGGTCCTCAGAGATCCTTCAAAGTCTTAACAGGCAGCTTAACTTATGTAACTTCTGGCAGCAAAGGCAGTTTGAGCTGTAACACAGACATTCTTCCCTGTTCTTTGCCTTGGGATGAATATCTTCCCTTAGGCTGTCTGTAGGTTAAAAACTGGACGTCTATGCCCTTTATTCCCCTGTGGCCTGAAATCCATGAATGCGTTCCTTAACTGGTGTCTGGTAATAACTAAATTTTTTCACATAATACAGATATCTGATCATGTCAAGATGAGGACAGCAAGAGACCTTTGTGAAAGCAAGTGATCACGAAGAGGCTGCACCCTTCTCAGGATATTCACCAATCTTCCCACAAGAGTAATTGGGATTGTGTCCTTCTCTCCTTACATGTTTGTATTCTTGAGCAGAACAGTAACACAAAGTGGGCCAAAAGCAAAATTGCTTTGGCAGCAGCAGATGATCATGTAATGAAAAGAAATCCATGTGGACTTTTATATATTTTAGTTGGAAAGTAGCCATGACCTGATAAACAGGAATACATGGCACTGGCATATTATAATAACACACTCCTACTTTATTTGCCAAGATTATTAATGAAAATACTCAAATACTGTAATTTCTGAATCTAATACTCGAATAATTCCCTAATTACCTTTCTCTAGAACACTAGTTCTTTCATCAGAACTCCTTGCCATCTCCATTTCATGCAGTTCCTCAACTATTTTTGAAGTTTGTATATTAATTCCTCCCACTCAGTAACATTGGGTACTTTCAGTTTGTTTAATTTTATCAATTATATGTGATTATACATCTATACTTATTTTTTCTGATCCCAAAGGACAAGAAGAATTTTTTTGAGATATGTTAAACCACAAGACTCCTATGATGCTTAGCACACATGTCAAGGGATTTAACTAAATATGACCTGTTAATAATTTGTAAAAAATCTTAATGAGAACAGCAAA
The DNA here is from genome assembly GCA_013399895.1 of Serilophus lunatus. Taxonomy (NCBI): domain Eukaryota; kingdom Metazoa; phylum Chordata; class Aves; order Passeriformes; family Eurylaimidae; genus Serilophus; species Serilophus lunatus. Next base: position 120,622 of record VXBA01001406.1, on the reverse strand, counting down.
AAATACAAAAGAAAAATATAAAGCCCCTATTACTTGAATGAGAGAAAATTCACGTAATATAGTTCATTACAGTTAATGAAATTATCTACTTGCCACAACGTAGTCAAATTAGGGATTGGGAAATCAAAAGCTCAGTGCTCAGAACATTTGAGTAATTCTGTGAGCAAACTAGGGTGAACAGAATTGAATCTCTTCCATCCTGCTGTTTGGACACAATGTGTCTTGAGGCACTAAACAAAGCTGGCACAAGAGAGAGAGGCAGATTCCATCTCCACTTCATCCAGTGAAATAAATCCATGGCATCTACACATGCAGAAAAAATGGTACAAATGGCTGAAGCAATGTTAGTAGGCTTGAAGGGGTTTGGATAGTGAGGATCTGGGGGGGAAATCCTTTCAAAATTACTATAATAGGTCTGAATTTATGCTATTTCTTAGTCATGACTCGGTGGATCCACGCCCAGAACTCAGATGAGTTTTGAGATAGGTATGCTTTATTCAGCGTGCTAGGAGGGAAGGAATTACAGAGTTCAAAATTCCCGCTCCCTCCCCGACCCACGGGAACAATCCCTCTTAAATACCCCTTCTTTAGTGGGTGTATCTTTAGCCTTCGATTGGTTCCCAGCCCAAGATCCCTCCCCACTCTCCGCCTTCTCCCCGCCCAGACACAGACAGGGCTGAATCCAGAGTTCTCTCTCCCTGTCCCCAACCTGCTGCATGGTCGCTTAGCAACAGAGCCTCAGGAAGCCTTGAGAACCTTGCTATCCCCGCTTAACTGTTATCTATAGCTATTGTAGTGTCTACCCCATTTACTCTATCTCTAATTCTACAGACTTTCTTCTTTCTTACAGCTTTGCTTTTTCTAATTCCCTAGAGCCAAAATGAAACCCTCCCAACTCAGTCACTGTCTTAGCAGCTGTGTTAGAGCCCTACAAGCGGTCAGCAATCTATGTTTGTGTTGGAGATGAGAATCTGCAGCCTCTGTGTAGTTGATTTTGAAATAAGTATTTGGTACTGTTTATATGATTACTTTCACCTTTATACATCTATTCTGCTTTACAACTCCAGAAGACTTAATATGATTTTTTGTGTTTGATAACACTTTTACTAGTGATTTGTTGAAGATCAGTGGAAGGTAAATGCAAAAGCTGGAACTTGATTCTGGATGATTGTATAGTTCTGACCTGTGCTTTACTGAGCAAAATTCTCTTGGAAAAATGTAAATCTTGAACCAGGGCACTAACAAAGGGTGAATTTCTTCACGTACCCCCAAAAGGCCTGGAGTTGAAGTTCAGATGCATTTCAGGAAATTGTAAGCTGCAAGTATTGTGTTAGTTGGTTAAAATATAACTCCTGTAGAAAATAAACCGATCACAGACCTATACATGGATTCTTTTTGTGTTCCTTCTACAGAGAAATAATCCTTTGGTTGTTGATTTTCTATCCCTTTTTGCCAGAAGCTTAGACCTTCCAAACTAGGGGGTAAATTTTAACCTACTATCATGCAGCAAATGGAACAAAATTTCTACAACCAAGGAGGGAAGAGTTTTGTATTGATGGAGGTGTTTCCTTGGGCTTTTATATTCACAGGTAACAGAGTAGAGGTCTATGTGTTTATAAATTTAACTGACATCTGTATACTGCTAAGAAAAAGCAGAACAGCTGTCATATGGATTTTGAAAATATCACTGTCTGATAAATGTACAACATAAGCACCATGACTTTAACAAAATTAACTTTAATTTTCCTATCAACAAGAAAAGTACAAGTTCAAGACTGGTTATACATTAAAAATCAATTCATGGAGACTAAGTGAAGAAGGGAAGATTTTGTAATGAAAAATCACAAAAAAGGGAATAGTCTTTTTATTAATGTTTCTGTTCAATATCATTCTATTTTTTGTCATTCATTTAATAAAAAACTGCAAATCCCAGTTTGGAATTTATCGCATCATGAATGGCTTTATGCTTGTGGTGGTTTGAACCACTTTTATATTCTCAGGGGCGTGCAATAAAGACGACAGAAAATTGAACAAAATTAGCAGCAAGTAAACAGTTTATTACAGGGGATTTAAAATAGGGAAGAAGGGACAACCCACTGGGACCCCAAAATTACACAGAGAAACATATGACATGCAGAAAACAAAAAGGAAAAAAAGGGACACAAACAGGAAGGGAACTGCTCTCCCAGCTAGGTGACTAGCTGAGAAAACAGGGGTAGGGGTAGGGAAGCTGTCTCTCTCCCTCCCTCTCTGGTGGAACCACTCCCTGGCCCTTCGAGGTTCTCTGAAAAACACACAAAAAAGTGAAAAGCGCCCCCCTCCCACCACCTTCAGGGAGTAGCTACTTGCTTTCAAGCTGGAAATTGCTTCTGTGCTGAGAGAAATGGGTGGAGTCATGCCACGGGGCCTGTGACCGAGGGAGAGGGGAACTGTGTGCTTCGCCTCTGGACCAGGAGCCAAAGAGAAAGGGAGGGTTGCTGTCCTCGGCTTTTTAAGCCTTCTAGATCTTCCACTATTTTCGCTGTCTTCTTCCTGGCCAAACTGTCTCTCCATTGGTCAGCGGGGCCAAGCCCTGCCTTGTTTCCGCTGTTTTCACTCTAGGCACGACGGCAGTTCCCGCCGAAAAACCACACGCTCACGGCCCAAGCGCCATTTTTGTTTTCGCGGCTGGGGCATTTTGGGGACGCCCTGGCACGGCTGCCGCCCCTCTGTGCGGCCATCGCTAGACAGGGCTAGACCCCTGCCGCTGTCCACAAGCAGCCGCCATGCTCAGGTTCCCGACTGTGGCTGGCGCTGGGGCTGCCGCCTGCACCCGGGACCAGGGGACGACCTCGCATCCTGCGTGCCGTGAGACGGCCCTGGGGCTGTGCACGACGGTGGCCCATGGGGATCAGGACTGGCACTGGCTGCCCCAGCCCCGGCCCCCTGGAGAGGGGAAAGCAGGCCCCCGGGTGCCCCCCTCCCCCCCGCTGCCATCGCCGCTGGCCCCATGCTCCTGGAGGGCCCAGGGGAACGAGCAGCCGCCGCCGCCGCCACCCCCCACCCCGCCGACTGCGGAGACTGGCCCCGGCCCCGGCCCCACGCTCCCAGAGGGGGTCCCGGGGCAACGAGAAGGGAACAGCGGCGGGAGGGTGTGGTGGTGTGGAGCAGCCCTCTGAGATCAGCCCCCCCCGTCCTCCCCCACCTCCGGGGAGCGCAGGCGGGAGGGGGAGCCATCCCTTAAGGGAAAACAGAATTTTACAGACAGGTGAGTGGGCTCTTCTTACACTCCCTTCCCCCCTACAAAGCCCCCTTGCAAGACCCAAAGCCTCCCTTGACCACCCCCAGAGATCCCAGCCCCTCTCAAACCACCAAAATGCTGAACACTAACCACAAAAAATACCTCTTTCAGTGTACTTATGTGTAAATACATAGAGATGTAACTATAAGAAATACCATGCCAGAACCGTCTCAGCTTTGGCTGGTAGTTCTGCAGTTTGTGCTGAAAATAGTGCCTTGAAAATGGAGGGATTCTTTTGTACACAGGTGGAAGTCTTCAAAGCAAAGTACAAGTTATTGGAAGAATCTAAGCTGAATGTTTTGTAGGAGGAATGTGTAGGAGGCTAGTTGTATTTTAGCTTACAGAAAGAGTGATCAATTTTTATTAACAGTTAGACAAACTATATTTTTTTAAGGTTTGAACAGAGAAGTAGTTTATGTTCTGCTCCAATTCATACACTCTAGTTTTAAATTGAGAATCCTTACTCTCTAAACATTTACCAATTTATTTTATAATATCAGATATGTTGCCTGATAAGGACTTGAGAAGCTAATTTTATCAATTTTGTGTAAAGGAGTTTTCCTAAGAGGGAGAGCCAGTGGCTTTCTAATCCCCAAAATAACTGTGGTTTAAAAAGCTACTGTGATATACTCCATCAAATTTCATTCATTTTAGATTGACATTTAAGATATAGTCTGGAATCTACAGACAAGTTTCACATATTTCACGGAATATTCTAAGTATGAAGGGACCCACAAGGATCATTAAGTCCAAGTCTTGTATGGATGGCCCATACTGGGATTGAACACACAGTCTTGGTATTAATTAATACTGTGCTCCTACTGACTGAGCTAATCTCATTTACTTGTCTCATAATTTATAAAGGAGATAATTTTGCCTGGATCTCTGTTAATGAAATTACTCACTCTAGAGAAGAAAACTATCTTCTCATTTCCACAAGCACAGAAATACAGATTTAAAGTGAAAAATAGTTCTCAAGGAAGAATTTTTCTTTATGCTGATTCAGCAATGAAGAAAATTTGTAATTTTTTCCTGTTTATCAACTTTCAGTCTGGAAAGAATCAAACAATTTATATTCATATTTATTTACTCATGGTTTTTTAACATGATTGTTTTTTAAAAGCTTTTTGTTATGTATCCAAAACCAAAGAACAAGAATCTAAAGAGACCATGGTCTGTAGAGAAATATGTTGGAACATAAGAAGAGATGCAAGACAATCTACTGATACAGACAAGACACCAGCTTGATGTGATCCATAATTCTGAAGCCATCAAATATTCTTTCTGTGGTCTTTATAGCAAAGGATAAGGAGACTAAATCTTCCAGTCTCACATTTGCATTGCTCTGGGGAAGGGAATTAGCCAGCTGAAAATACTGAACCTACTGAGCACAGTCATGCTATGCAAGCATTCATGACTTCACCTCAGGGAATTCTTAGAAATGCAGTTGCCCATTACAATATTTGCAGGCCACACATCGCTTGTGAGAAGTGTTGGTGGCTGAGAGGAGGTTGATGTATTAACTGGTAATGCTGAAGGGGATGGAAAGAGGAGAGAGAGATGAAGGTGTAGCCATCCAGGGAGTCAGTGAGCAGTGCAGCAGATACTGTGGGTTTGTCTGAACCTTTGGTTCTGTTATGTCTCTTCCACTCTTATAATCAGCTCACCCTTCCCTCCCAGAAGGGTGCTTTTCTTTTCAAGCAGAAAGCTGACTCTGCTGTGATTGTTTTCCTACTCTGAGCACCCTGCATGGAGAAACAAGGGTCTACACTGGGATCCTATTGACAATGAGTATAAATCATCTGGAACAGCAATAGACATACAGAAAGAGACGTGGGGGCAACAGCCATCAAAGGCTGTTATATGCCAGACATATTTTCTCCTCATTATTGTACTGATGTGGGTTGCTGACATACCAAGTGATATACTTCTATGCAGCACCCAGAAAGGAAGAAGCTGGGAAATTTCTGAAATGTTTAGTCCGCAGCACTGAGGTAAGTGTAGCAGCAGTTGGAATCACTGCCTGAAGATGATAGCTGGTTATTCACTGCCCATTTATAAGTTATAAATTTTTTACCACAGTAAGGGGACTGGCTGCATCGACAACTGGGCAATCTGAGTGCAGAAAATTTTGCCCCGGCTTCAGACAAGAAACTTAGCCCAGAGAGGATAAAATGCTAGAAACATTGGGCAGCTGCTGAATCCCACAGGACAATGAATGGAGCTAAGAAAACTGCCAGAACTAAAGGCTGAAGTGGTCTATAGCCAAAAAATATACAATGGGAGAGAGGGTGGAAAAAATTTTCTGATGATGCACTCTATCTGCAAGAATCAAAATATTTTTTGATAATTAGACATATTTCTGTCAAATGGCTAATTCTGATACACTTAAACAGAGTGTCCAGCAGTTCAACAGGAAGCTAGCTGAAGCCACTGAAAAAGTTTAAGAAATATTTTTTAAATTTCATATAAAAGCAAAGGTTTGAGGGTGTTGTCTTTAAAAATAATGAAACTACAAAAAACCAGTGCCTTTATTTAAGAATTAAAAAAATTATCAGTAACTAGAAAGAGGACTAGACCTTGGTTAGATCTGGAAGAAAGAATGGGGGATGAGAAAGTGAATGAAGAAAAAAAACTCACAAAAATTTTTCAGAGGCATCATAAATAGGCCAAACAGGAATGAAGCGTGCAAAATGTGGGCGCCACTCCAAAGTAACAAGAACAGTTTAAATAAAAAAATAAATCTGGACTATTTCACAAAAATGAGGTTAATTTAGAAAGACAACACAGGACTGGAGAACTCAACTGCTCAGGAGAATATTGGAGCCAAGACAATGATTAGCATGTATTTGAATGAATTTTGAAAGAAACATAATTGCATCATTTTGCAAGAATTCGTAAGAGCCTGCATAATGCACACAAAACTGAGAAAATGCCAATAGCACCACAGTCAAATTCTCCATAAAAATCTGTAAGGAAAGATTATTAAATTATTTTTATATGGGACGCTGATGTACAAAAGAGTGCGATGCCAGAAGTGGTACTTATTAGTATTGACAAAGAAAACAGGCATGGGTATTGCACTGCTAATTCTATAAAAGAAAGCATACCTAGAGACAAAAATCTCTCCCAAAAGAAGAAAGTTTAGGCATAGCACAAAGTACAGTTTTTGCCATCAGTAATACTTTCGCTCCAGTGGAGTAATGTGTTTCATAAGAAGTGTGCCTAATCTAGCTGCTCAGCATGGAAATCTCAGAATGCTGCTCTAGACTGTGAACATTACATGAAAACGTTACCACAAAATAAAAGAAATAGAAGTTAACTAAGGAAGCAGCAGTGGTCAGGAACAACGCTAGGAAGAACAATTTCGGTTGTCTACAGATTATTCTAAAGGGAGTATTAGTATAATCCTCTTTTCAGGAGTGAGGAAAATGCTACTCAAAAATGCAGACCGTTTATCTGTGTGTGCGGCAAGCAACAGAAAGGAAGCATCTTAAATGCAAAAGAATACTCTGAATGCATAAGGCTTTAAGTCCGTATGGGAGGCAAGCATTACCCAAAATGGAACAAAAATCTCCAACTATTATTGTCAGCAGGGAACTTGGAGACTGACACTCTTACCCTTCCCTATTCCTTCTCCTAGAGAAATTGCAAAAGTTTGCTGTGTGTTTTTTTTTTCTTTATAGGCTGACAAAGATTCTTAAACTCAATGAGTACAATAACATTAAATACGTAAGTGGTTTCGAACAACTTCGTTTAAAACCTATTTCCATCTCTGAAAATTCTTACTAGACCATATAATTTGTTTTAAATATTATTATTTAAAATATCAGAAAGGATACAATACAGCTGACAGCAAGCGGAGCCCTTCTGTCATATGAGTTATATTGAGTTATATGAGAGTTATAGAGGAAAGTTCAAATACAATATTGGTTTACTTGTTTAATAAAAATCAAACAAAAACATAAACTTGACATCTCACAGAATAAGGCACAATTTGGGAGAGACCACAAAAAAAGCTTTGTATCTTTTAGCATTGGTAAGCTGTGAAAGTATATTCCTGGGGTATGTTGAAAGCTGTAGAAGAAAAGATGGTGTGTTTTGAATTTTTACTGTTATTTTATTTGATAAAAGGACAAAGATTCATTAAGTGTTATGGGATAATTTGTGTAAAAGGATAAATGGAGGTCTTTATCATGCAAAGTTCTGAGAAAGTCTAAGACTTTTATTTCGGCCTTAGATTGAGTGTTGAGTATTTTGAAATTTGTTACAGCTAAACAATCCAGTTCAAGTGAAAGCCCACATTAGTGTTATAAGAATGAAATCATACTCTATAGTAAGCAACTATAAATTTATTTGGATTTAGTGTTTCATATTTCTGTGTGAAAATATTCCTATTGTCAAGACCATACCAGTAACTGGGAGAACATGAAACACAACTCACTGTCTACAGAACTCATCATATCCAAAATCGAAGTTGTCGACCCAGCAATGTTTAAGTTCACATGTAGGTCTTACTTCAGCTGCCAAATGTTTTGAAACTGAGAAACACAGGGCATCAGTGTCTGATTTCTCCTGAGGACAGGAAAAAATTATTTGTCAGTAAGTGTATTGAGTCTGTTGAGATAGAGTCCATTTCACCATAGCAAGCCTCATAGGGCTGTGCTTTGCATTGGTGGCTAGAAGGGTGTTGATAACTTACCAGTGTTTCGACAGAAATGTTCCTTCCCCAGCCAAGGGCAAGACTCTAGGAGGGCTCACAAGTAGGCCAGCTTAACACATGACACATGACATCAGCTCAGATAAAAAAGCTAAGGAAAGGAGAAGAAAGAGAGAGCATTCATTGTTTCCCATGACTGCCCTCTGAGAAATCACCAAGTGTGTTGAAGCTCTACTTCCCAGGGCAGTGGCCAGACATTGGTGCTGATGGGAAGAAGAGTTTAGATTTCTGTTTCATTTTTGCATGTGCAAGCTTTGCCTTTGCTTTTGCTTCTAGTAAACTTCCTTATCACAACCCACGAGTTGTTTACAATCTTGTTCTTTTTCTTCTGCATGGTTGGTAGGGGGAGAGGGAGGTTAGAGTAACTGTGGACACTGGGCACCCAGCCAAGGTCAACCCATTACATCAAGTTACATAGGATGCTTTCAGAAGCGTATATAGGAACTTGAAGAAATCTTAGCCAATGAAACCCTAATCTGGAATCATGTGGAAGCATCAGTTTCTTCTCTGGGTGAGGAACACAGCCATTCCAGTGAAATAAAGCACACATTGCTCTGGCTTTAAAAATACTCTACACGTGAATCTATGTAGCCAGAATTAAAATGACTGGCACAACTTTGAGATATATATAGATATATCTGTGCTAACACTAAACCAGGCAATTTTGGAAGCAATGTGGGGAGAAGTAGATTCATAGATTCAGGGTGAAGAGAGTCACATCCTGAGCACATCACTCAAATTATTGACAGGTATACACTGAAGGGAAAAACTCTCATAAAAAACCAGGAAGATTATGGCCATGCCTCCATGTACTTCAATCCCATCTTCAAATTCAGTGTAGGCACAAATACATAATGGCATAAGGGCATTAAATAAAAACACCTAGTTCAAGACAAAGGAATTAGTAAATAAAACCTGAAAAAATAAAAGCAGTAGGGTGATGCAAGATGGGGTTAGGGTCTGGATTTAGGCAGGATCACAAAGTGTAGAGATTTAAAAGGAAGAGGAAGGCAGAACAAAGTGTTTTGAAGGAAAAAAAGCTAGTGGAAGCTTCAGAAAGACATGGACAAATCAGGTTTTTTGCTGTACAAGGGGGCTTTTTTTTTTTTTTTTTTTTTTTTTT
>VXBA01001406.1:92569-111467 GCA_013399895.1 Serilophus lunatus | reverse complement strand
TTTTTTTTTTTTTAAATGTGGAAGGAAATAAGCATAGATAACCACATGAGTTCTTAGCAATGGGACTGTGACCAAGCAGTGTGATGTGAAAAACTGGCTATGAACTTTCTTTGGACGCAATCTCTTCATTCAAAATCCTTTGTCTAAAAGCCTGTGGGTTTCCACAAAATGAGAAGATTTCTAGGATAAAAATATTTGACTTTTTACTTTACAAGAATTTCTTCCTTTATCCCAACCAAAAAGAAAAGATGGGTCCAGAACATTATTGGTGTGTAATAATGAGTAAAAAAAGAACAAAGTGCCCATCTCAGGCTTTTGCAATACTGTTAAAATGAAGAATTCATAGAGGAATACTATCAAACAGAGCAAGGTCAAGGGTATAAAGCTTTCAGTAATCTCAAAAGAGTCCAGAATTTTATCTACCCCTTCCCCTGGTTGCTTGACATTTTAATGGTAAAAAATCTATATGTAGTTTCTGGGTGTGTATTCTAGAAGGAAAAAGACCAACATGCTAGTTTGATCAGAATCATAGTGAAGCTTATGAAGATCACAGCTCCTTAGTGAATGTATACAATATTGTACAGAAAAGCCCAGAGAAATAAGAAGCAGTTGTATGAATCAAAAAGAAAAGTGGGCCAGGGTATTTTGGTAATAATTACAGTTATCAATACAGGACACAACAATTTGAAATGAAACCTTGTGAAGAGACCAGAATCCTATTTTTAACCTTTCTTTCAAAAGCCTATGTATACATAATTGCATGGCATTTCTTTCTCTGTTTGAAAGGATGCTAACCAGTAAACCTTTGAAAAGCAACATTTCTGTGAGTGGCTTAAATTCATCCATACTAATTAGGTGCTCAATTATGTGAACAAAATTTTTCATCATATGCCAGAGGTTTAATTTAATTTGCCCAGGATAAGCACTTAACCATATCCATAAAGCTCTGATTTTTATTTATTTATTTTTTTTTAAATTACTTCAAGGTAGTGAAGCAAGACCTGTCAAATAATGGAAAGCTGTAGGCAGATCAAAATTCAAATTTTTTTATTCTAGATCTAAGGGTATTTCCTTGAGATATTTCTGTAAAGCAAAAAAACCCAACCAACCAAACAAAAAACCAATCGTTACATCCCATGCTTAAAATTGCTCATTGAAATAGACTGTCATCAATATTAATGTAGTTTAAAAAACCTTTTCTTTTTTTTCCTTTGTTTGTGTGCACATGACCTCTACTTCTGCTTTATTAAACTGCTTTTATTTCAATTTAATAGCTTTTTTCCATCTCAATATCTCCCCCTGTCCTGCTGATGGGGAGGAGGTGGACACCATGGGTCAATGCACCACAGAAAATAACGAAGGTTTGCCACCAGGTTAAAACATTCGTACACCCTAGCTTATCTCTCTTCCATAAAACCCAATTAAGACAATGCCACACTTTTCTGGCAGCCTATGGAGGCCTCCAGCAGCTGACTAATATCCAGGGTTAGATAATTTAAAACACTTTTTGCAAACACTTTTTTGACCAATATAACCTAAATAACCTCAGAAGCAGCATGATAATTATTTGTTTGAAGTTTTGCCATTAAATGACTTGCAGCTCCTTTAATAGAGACTCGATGATTTGCGGTCTTAAAATTAAGCTTAATCTCAGTCACTATTTTCATGACATTAGTTTTCTTGCCCCAGTCACTATTTTCATGACATTAGTTTTCTTGCCCCAGCCACTAAGGTGCTGGATGCAATACAGGCAATCAAGAAAAATCTTATCTTTTGCCAGTTGATTTTCATAATACTAATCACTAGACTTGTTTAGAAGCTGTGTCTTGAATTGGGCTCCACAAGACAAAAAGGGTAACATATCATAGAATTATAGAATAATTTAGTTGGAAGGGACCTTTTTCCAGACTCCAGACATGGTATGTTGGCAGATACACGGGCAGAACTACCTCTGACTAGATCAGGTTGCTCCAAAACCTGTCCAACCTGGCTTTGAACATTTCCAGTGAATGGCATCCACAGCTTCTCTGGACAACCTGTTCCAATGTCTCAGAAGCCTAATCATAAAACATTTCTTCCTTTATCTAAATCCATTCTCTTATATTTTCAAACCTTTACTCCTTGTCCTATCACTAGCCTCTTTATATCTTTTTTATAAGCCTCCTTAAAGTACTGAAATGGAAGCAGTACTACAGGTGGGGTCTCCTAAGAGTGGAGTAGAGAAGCAGAATCACTTCCCTCATCCTGCTGGCTGAGATTCTTTCTGTGCATCTAAGACACTACTGATTTTCTGCTCTTCAAGTGGACATTGCCAGCTCATGTCTGATTTTTTTATCCATCAGTTATACCCTGCAGGGCTGCTTTCAACTAGTTCAACCCCTAGCCAGGATCATTACAACCTAGGTGCAGCATCTTGCACTTGGCCTTTTTGAACTTCTTGAGGTTCATGTGGGACCACTGTTCAAAACTCTCTGAATGACACCTCTTCCCTCAAGCACAACAACTGCATTACTCAACTTCTTGTCATCCGTGACCTTGCTGAGATTGCACTCAATCCCAGAGTCTATGTCATCTATGAAGGTATTAAACATTATTCATCCCACTACAGGTGTAGCAAGGGAATGTTGCAGAGGCAATGCTACTCGGAGTGCCTGGGCATCTGTGGTTTGTTGGTGAGCACTTGCTGATGTCAAAGAACAATAGATTTTGAACAAAATTTGTTGTGTATCCAAAGAACAACAAAGTTGTTGGAAGGTCTGGAGCATAAGTCTTTTGAGGAGCAACTGAGACAGCTGGGGTTGCTCAGCCTGGAGAAAAGCAGTCTCAGGGGGACCTTATTGCTCTCTACAACTATCTGAAAGGGGTTGTAGTAAGGTGGGGATTGGTCTCTTTTTTCAAGTCATAAATGATAAGGCAAAAGTATATGACCTCAAGTTGCACCAGGAGTGATTTAGATTGGATATTAGGCAAAAATTTCAAAAAGTTGTGGACAAACACAGAAACAGGCTTTTCAGGGAAGAGGTGAAGCCACCAGATCTGGAGGTATTAAAAAGACCCAGAAACGTGGCCTATTGGGACACAGTTTAGCGGTGGACTTGGCAGTACTAGGTTAATTGTTGGGACTTGATCTTACAGGTCTTTTACATTCTAAATGATCCTATGATCCTATGAGTATGCTACATATAGTACTATCAGCCTGAGAAGATCACTGGCTTACAATGTTGACTCTTTTTTCTTTTTCTTTTTTTCCCCCTGATGGCTGGAAAACATTCAGGCCATTAATCACATTTGTAGCCACAGTTAAGTTAATTATGTAGGGGTAATCAAGCTTCTTGCTTCTGGATGTAAACTGATTACCACAAGGGACATGTGTATTTCATGGATGGCACTGCAAATTTGGAAAGTGCGCATAAAGCTCTTCCTCTTCTTTTCAGAGACAATGTTAATCACTAATTGGACCAGAAACTGACTTTTCCTGTGTAAAAACAGCTTTATGTATGTAAATTACATGGAAACATAGCCTGCTCTGTTACTGAATAAATGAAATAATACTATTATCTATAGAATTTTTATCTTTTATTCTCATTCAGGACCGAAGGAAAGCTGCTAAATGAACAAGTCTAGTGGTCTAGTGCTGTTAAGCCTGTTACCACAATATAATTGCTACCTTACCAACTTTAAGTCCCTCATGAATGTGGGAATTTGAGCTTTCCACACTGAACTAAGAAGGGATTTTGCCAATGTGAGACAACATTATTCTGCTAAACTCCGAATGTTTGCACCCTCGACAGCATAGCATTACAAAGTTAGACACCTTGTACAGAGATTTAAGGTACATACAATCTTTTCTGGTATAATATTGTATCATCTTTTGGGAACATGCTCAGAGTTAGTGAAGAACTATAAGAGCAGTGTATTCTGTAAAGAGGTTATTTCTTGCAGAAGAGTATGAGGAACAAAAAGAGTGGCTAAAATGATGCTGATGATGAGCTTTTGGCTGTCTCAAGAGGCTTTTGATTATCTTGTTCTTTCTCTATGCTCTTCTTTGTTCTCAGACATGCCAGTTTTTAAGCGTTTGACTTCCTAGGAACTGAGCAATATTAAACAACATACTCCTGAATCTTGCTTTCTGTTAGTAGTACAATATTTCAGAAGGATGAAAATTAAAACATCGTTGAATAGCCTGTGAAATTACAGTGATCACAACTGACAGGAATGGTTAAAGAGTAAAAACTGTGACTGAAAACTGAATTTGGGATTTTTGTGAAATATAATAGAAATCACTAAACTTATCTTTATATTATAAAATAAAAAGTTCATATTTATTATGTTTGTAAGTTTCAGTTAATTAATGTTTATCAGTGATTTGAAACACCAATTCAAAGTGTTTTGTATGCAAAAAAAATGCATATTGTTATAAAAGATCTTCAGAAGTCATTTCAAGATGCATACTAAATTTGCAGTGAAATACAAAATTATGAGCCTCTCTAGGATAAGAGAAGAATCCAGGTTTCAGGAAAAATAATGAAAGTAATAAACTTGACAGCTGCAAGTTACCCAGCAGGTGACACTGTTATAATTATAATTTCCAAACATACTCAGTAAGATTCAACATTCTTCCTGTTTGAAAGGTAATTGCTAAGATTTTGTCTGTCAAAAGTCATTATATGGTGCCAAAAGCCTTAATGCATGTGTAATTTTAAATGGAGCTTTAGCTCTACTTGCCTTTGTAAGCTTTACAAAGCCTTAACGAACAGCTTAAATCAGTTCAACACAGTGATGAAGCCAGAGCCTTGGCTCCAGTCACAGAAGACTCAGTGAGAGACAGTACCTAAACCAGCTACAGAGCTGCATACCTAGTGTCCCTCTTGAAGGGGAACACAAAGTTTTTCAGCAAAGCTGATCCTTGATTAGATCTCAGCACATTCATTTAAAGTTACCAGGGCAAATATCATATGGAGAAGTTGTACGCCTGTGCAAAAAATGTCTAAATAAGACACTTGAAGACAATCACTTGACTGATGTTTGAAGCATCTGTTCTTGTGAGCAATTATTCAAGTCCAGACAGCCACTGGTATCAACGAGTCCCTTATGTCCAAAAAAGACCTGCCATTTTAGGTGCACAAGGAACATCCATCTCTTCTAAAAAATTGAGCCGATTCACAAAATGGCACTTAGGAAAAGGGCAGAAATAACATTCCTTATACTTACTTTTCAGCAGAGCAGACCCTGTTTATCATGCTGAACTTGATTCTTTTACCTGATCACAGACACTCTGCAGACTTGCCAGATCATACAGCATTTTCACGTTTTCCATCTAAATTACTCACTATGCTTCTGTCCACAGAAAATTACAAAAATTCTCCCTCAGAAATCATTATTGTGCTTGCTTTCATGTGTGGGGAGACTGGATAGTAGATTCAGGCACTATTTCTGTTACACCAGCAACTGAGAAAGAGAGGCAGGCAAAATAAAGTGCTTTTGTTTTCTTTGATCTTTCATAGAGAACTACAACAATTTCCCTTGTCTATCAGTGAATGATCCATTGGTTTTTCTGAAAAAGCTTTTTGAAATATTCAGCAGCCTCCGATAATGCAGAATTTAGAGAGCAGAGGTCCTCCTGTACCTAAGCTCCTTTAGGTTCTCTTCAGTAAAAATACCGAGACAATTATTTCATTTTAAAATCCTTAACTCATGGATCAAAGTTCTACAAACATTTCATATCAGCCTTTTTTTCTGTTGTTTTTGTTCCATGGTATCTGTTAAATGATATAAAAATAATATGGCTATGGTTCCAAGTTATAGCCCTATATTTAGGTCAGTTCACAAAGTGTTTCGATCTCACAAAATTGTGGAACTTTATCTAGTGATTTTCATCTGTTATTGTGATGGTTTAGGATCTTAGACCAAAAATGTGTGGAAAAAGCTTGGTAAAGCACTAGGAACTAAATACTAAAACAGGTATGTGGAGTCTTAAAATGCAAGTCTAGAGTTACTTTTATACAAAGCAGAGGCTACTACCATGCATTGTGTGGTAAAAGCAAGTTCAATTTTCTAGGAAAATGTGCCAATACTTATGGGGACTCCAAATATTGCAAAGCATAATCCAATCTTCTTTGTTGTCTTTGACTTCACAGTTAAAAAGAACTATGCAGTTCATCTCACCTTACTTCTGGAGGAAAAGTTGATTAGCTTTGCAAAACCTTCTTAGACTTTTGAGTTTCTTTTTAAAATGCACTGCACACAAGTGCTAGCAGGGTTGTTGTTGTCCCATAATTCTTTCTTCATCAAAGGCTGATCAGAATTTAATACTAGCAATTTGAAAGGGACAACCTTTTAGGCCCAGAAGTGTGCATATAAATAAATACAGTGTTGCATAAGCTGCACTGTAAATGAAAGAAAAATGACCCATATTGTCTCTAGGGATAATCAAGTCTCATAATATAATTATTTTAAGATTTAGGTAGTATTTCTAATAGTAATAAACAACCCAAGTAATCTTTCACTATATATATGAAAAAATATTATTAACTGTTTGTAACCTTTGTTTCTGTACCCTCCCGCACACGAAAACAAAAGCAGATTTTTGGGAAAAAAGATTAAATGTAAAAATATTACCATGTGTCTTTAAGACGAAATAATATTAATGACAAGTATTGACTGTAAGAATACTTTGTCACAAGAAGGACCCATCAGGTAGTGACTAGTACTGGGGATGTTCCAGCAGATGAAAGATGAGCAGCAGTGATGGACAGAGAAACAAGAAACACCGGGAGATCCAGTCATCATAATGAAGAACCAAAAAAGGAAGGGTGGGCTGAGAACAGGAAGGTTGTGACTGGTGTATGATAGACAGTCAAAGAAATGCTGAAAACTACAAGATTATTATAAAGGAGAACCACAGCTAAGTTAAAGGTAAGTTAAAGTAGTTTTTATGAAGACTGTAATTAAACAATAGTTTTTTGATGAATTTAGATTCAGGACTCCTGATATTGTTTTAAATAAGATGATGAGGTAATGTACAGAGCAGGAGATTGACTAATCATTGTCTTGAAGGCTGCCATCATCATAGATGAACTCAAAAGACTATTATGGAGGTCAAAAGTCTAGGAAACTGAAGAACTTAGCTCCAGTAAACAGGTTGATGGCCAGGTACATTTGATATGAGAACAAATGGAGTCAAGTGACTTTGAGGCTGCTCTCTAAAAAGGGCAGGAGCTCCCAAGCAAAAGGTGGGGAAAGAGATGAAGATGCCCAGTGACTAAATTATTTTTTGTATGAAAAAAATTGATGTCATCTCCATGTCAGTGTATGCGACACAATGATTTGGGAATGGCAGTAGAAAAGAGGAGCAAACTGAAAGGTCATGAACATTTCAATTCTTCAGAAACAGCAAATAGGAATCATATTAGAGATGGAGTGTGCACTCCAGAAACTCTGAGAGAAAGGTACGAGACGAGGTGTAAAAAAGATGAAGAAAATAAGAACAGTGCCACTGGGACAGTGTCACTCCAGAGGTTGAGTAAGAGCCACAAGAAGGTGGGTATGCAGGTGATGTCTCAAAACTGTTAGTATATAAAAAGGGAGACTGAATGTAGGCAAGAAAAGACACTGTGAGTTTTGAAAGCAGAAAGGATTGTAAATGAAAGAAAAAAAATGGAGCAAATGGTGAGAGACCAGTGAGAAGCACGGATGAGCTGCAGAGAGTATTTAAATATCCTTCTGAGTAGTATTTAAAAATGCTATAAAGTCAGCACCTGTGGAAGCTTAACACTCTTTTCCTATCCTCTTCCAGGCAGCTAATGCTGCAGAAGTCATCTCCTTCCAGTGTTACGGTACGCACTCTTGTAATTGCTTCTTAATCTTTCTCAGGTTTATCTTTCAACATGATGCCTAATGACATGCATTTATGCATTGCAAAAATTTCCTCTTGATGTGGATTTCAAGGATGCACCATAAACAAAATAAAAAAAAAAATAAAAATAAAAACTGAAGTTTTCTCATTTTTGCCTTAAATCTAATTAATCAGAAATCTGATTTTATGAAGTATTTTTAATAAATAATTGTGGTGGTTTGAACCACTATTTTTCACTAGAGGTGTGCACAATGACAAAAAGACTGAACAGAATTGGGACAGCAGGGAAACAGTTTATTCATCTGAGACTCAAACAAGGGGAAGAAAAAATGACTTAGAGGAACTCCAGACTTAACACAAAAATTACACCCGACAAAGTCACGCAAAAGGGAAAGGAAAAAAAAAAAGGGAAATAAACAAACTGCTTCTCAAAGGCCAGGCAGGTTAGCCAAGGAAAAGCAGGGGAACGGGAAGCCATTTCTCTATCTCTCTTCCTTTGGTGGTATCACTCTCAGCCCTCGAAGTCTCTGCAAAAACACAAAAGAAGTGAAAAGCACCCCCCCACCCCAAGGAAGCCACTTGGGGAAGCTTTTCACTCGCGATTGTTCTGGCTTGGCTCTGATGTCGATGAAGGTGGGTGGAGTCAAGGCATGGGGCCTGGAAGCTGGGAGGAGAGGGGCTGTGCTGCTGCTCCGCAGCTAACAGGACGATGATGAGAAGGAGGACTTCTGTCTTCAGGCCTTTTAAGCCCTCCAAGCCCCGCATGATTCTCGCCGTCTTCTTCTCGGCTTCGCCATCTTCTGGTTGGCCAGCAGTCCGGGCTCCACTTCTCTTCCAAGATCTTCACTTCCAGCAAAATGGCAGTTCCCGCCAAAAACTGCGAGTTTGTTGCTTGGAGATGCCATGTTTTTACCAGCCGCGGGTCACCCGCGGCACCCTCTGAGTGGCCACCACACCTCTGCGCAACCACTGCCAGCGTGGGGCCTCGCCACTGCCCTAGGGACTCCCACGGGAGGGAACCCCGGGACCGCAGGGCCACCCATGACCTCCTAGGGCAGCCGCCGTGCCCACCGTGGATGCTGGGCTGCTCCCTGGGGCCGCTGCCTCCAGCTGGGACCATGGGACCTCCCGCCGGGCTGCCCCATGATGGCACGGGGCCAGCAGCACCAGCTGTCACCCATGCCGGCGGGGTCAGGATCAGCCGCCACCCAGAACCAGGGCCAGCTGCTGCCCAAGGGGACGGGGAGCGGCGCCACTGGGAACTGCTGCTGCTTGCACCATGGAGCCTGGTTCGTGTGCGCTCCATGCCGCAGCAGCATGGACCTGGACTTGTTGCGGCGTGGCTGCTGCTGCCGGGAACCGCCGCTGCTGCTTGAACTGCCAGGCCGGCTCCGTGCCATGCTGGGCTTGTTGGTGGCTGCTGCCGGGGAAGGGAAGGCGCGCTCGCGGCAGCGCCGAGCTGGGCTCCACTCCTGTCTCTTTTCCTGGCATTGTGGCCATGCTGCTAATGGGTCGCCGGCAGCCACCTGCCACTCGCCCACGTCTCCATCATCACCACCAAGCTCTTGGTAAGTCCCTGCTAGGGAAAATCTGTGGGGAGACAGCTGGGGTGACCCCCACCTCCCCCAAGGGGGAGACTGAGCAGGGACATGGGCTGTCTCAGTTCCCCCCCCTCCAGCCAGCTCCAGAGTGCAAGGTGGGGGGGGCGATGAAGAGCCTGGGCTTTCTTAGGGGAAAAAACCCCAGGGTTTACAACAGAGCAGGGAGCCAGTGAACAGTTTAAAATACCTCTTTTCCTCCCCCCCTCCCCCCAAGACCCTCAGGAAGCCCCCCCCAAAAGACTCAGCATCCCCCTCCTGAAACCCAATAATTTAGAAAACTTATGTGCAGCCTTAAGGATTCAGGGAATGATAATCCATATAGTAGTGTATCTGACACTAGCTTCTATTTCAGTAAGCAAATTCAGTTAAATTATCTCGTACATTACATTTTTCTAGAACCTAGTATAAACATAAGATTTCAGGATTTACTTTCAAGATGTAGATTTAAATTAAGATGTCCCATTTCCCCGTATTCTAAATTGGTTTTGTTTGGGTTTTTTGTTGTTGTTTGTTTGTTTGTTTGTTTTTTTATTCTCCTCATGAGGCATAACATTCTGTATTCCTGNAGCGGCCCCCCGGCACCCCCCTGCCACTCGCCCACGTCTCCATCATCACCACCAAGCTCTTGGTAAGTCCCTGCTAGGGAAAATCTGTGGGGAGACAGCTGGGGTGACACCCACCTCCCCCAAGGGGGAGACTGAGCAGGGACATGGGCTGTCTCAGTTCCCCCCCCTCCAGCCAGCTCCAGAGTGCAAGGTGGGGGGGGCGATGAAGAGCCTGGGCTTTCTTAGGGGAAAAAACCCCAGGGTTTACAACAGAGCAGGGAGCCAGTGAACAGTTTAAAATACCTCTTTTCCTCCCCCCCTCCCCCCAANATAATCCATATAGTAGTGTATCTGACACTAGCTTCTATTTCAGTAAGCAAATTCAGTTAAATTATCTCGTACATTACATTTTTCTAGAACCTAGTATAAACATAAGATTTCAGGATTTACTTTCAAGATGTAGATTTAAATTAAGATGTCCCATTTCCCCGTATTCTAAATTGGTTTTGTTTGGGTTTTTTGTTGTTGTTTGTTTGTTTGTTTGTTTTTTTATTCTCCTCATGACGCATAACATTCTGTATTCCTGGGCATGTAAGAAACTGGTATTGGCAGTTCTGTAGCTCACATTCGGGTCATCATACAAGCATGTTGTAAATGGCTAAGGTAAAATAAAATAATCAAGATATGAAGCCACATAAAGCAAATTTTTTTGTCAATTATGCCCATCTTACTTTGTACACTATTTTTGCAATGAGTCATTGTAATTAATTGACTGTGCAATAAATGTGCTATAAGTTGAGCATAGTAACAACACTCTTTGGCTTCCAAAGCATTGGCAGAATGACATTAGTGTAAAAGCCAAGTTTTACACCTTCAGCTGTAGAGGCTTTAAGGCAGTGGATGCCTTTTGGGTGTGACTATGAGGGCCAGCAATACAGAACACAGGGTTCTAGCTGCCAGCTCAATGCCTAAGGGACTGCCAACACAGCAGAGCAGAGTGTTCATGAGCTTTGGCAGTCTTGATCTGAAGGGGCTACATAAGTTTTTCTGAAGTTAGTTCATGCCATATTTGCCCAGGAGTTTCTGTAACATGCTGCTTTCCATGATACAGACATACCCTTAGGTATATACAGACAAAATATTTTCCTTCTGTATTGAATTTCTAAATATAGCTGGGGCTGCCAGAAATGAGGCATAAAAACTTCTCTAGGGTGGTGTCTGAACTATGATTTATTTATTTTTATAAAGAAAACTTTGCCGCAATCTCAGACTGAATTTCAAAGCTCTTCTTTCCTCAGTTATATTTGTAATTTGGCCTCTAATATTAAATTTTGCCACATGCAATCAGAGTTCCTGAAGACGTTCATGTTAACAAGTGGTTAGTAACCATCTAGCAACCATAGTAATTGAGCCTGTAAAAATGAGATCTTAAACTCTAGAGGCCCAACTCAAAGTTCTGCTTCAACTTTTGTACAGATTTACACTGGCATTTTTTAAGTTAAATTTCATAAGTATTTTGGCCTCAGATAATTTTCAGTCAATGAGGCAGCCCTCCAAAGTACCTTATGTAATTTTGGTCATGTACACTAATATTTAAGTCTTTTACCAAAAGGATTTGCAACTTATAAGCAGCTTGGAGCCTTGGAGTTCTGTATGAAGAAACTGAATTAATTGAGATAGCAGTCGAGGTGAAGTCCCTTGTTTTGTACAGCCATTACACACAAACAACAAGGTTATACAGAATATTCGTTTCAAGTATTAACTTGAGACTCTGGGTAACATGGCTGCTTAATTTAATGGTAGCCCAGATATCATCATGAGTCAATGTTTCAATTTTGGTTTCTAATACCTCACTATACATCTTCTAGTCCTCTTTGTCTGAATTATATTTTTAATGAGGAGAGAGGAAAAAGGGGGTCTTTCAAATGTACTTTACAAGGTTTCATACCTATTCTGAATGTCTCAAACCCACATATTAAGCAACACCAAATCTTACGCTGTTCATATATGAAACGAATTATTAGAAACATTAATGAATGGCGCCAGTGTGAAATTGTGATGTCTTGTCACATTGTGAATGTAATTTTTTCATACCGAACAAGCTGTGTAAGAGGTTTGAATAGCACATGGTAGGAAGTCTAAAAACTTTTTTATTACAGTCTGACACAAAGCTTGGTAAACAGAATGAATGTTTCTATCAGTTTCAATGAGGTTTAGATGAAGCTTTATTACAACATTATGTTTTGAACCCATGATTGTTTATTCTTTATGCAGAATGAGAGATACATAATAACGAATCACCCTCTTCAATGCTAGTGCTATATTTAAATATAAAATACAAACATTTTTACTCAATCTGTGATGAACTCCTGTACTTCAGACTGTATTTTCTCCGCAGAAGACGAAGAAACCTGTGGATTCTTTCTGAAAAAGGAAAAAGAATACTTTCTTATGATTGAAGCAAAGAAGGATGCTTTCCTATCAAACAAACAGAGCAATCTCAGGGGCATCATCTAGTAACATCTGTATTCTATTTCTGAAATCTGTTTTGATGACACTGACAGCACTGTGTGGTGTCCACCCCTCCCTGCTCATAAATAAGCTGCAGAAGAAGAACACTCGAATGCCTGGAAAGCCTGTGGCTGGCACAGTATGCTCACCACGCATTCTCTCAGGCTGCAGTCTGTAACAGAAGTGCACAAATGTCAAGGTTATCCTTGATGGCTGCCCTATAATGCAAGCACACGGGAGTGAGGTGTGAATCAGGTTTGTAACCACTGGTGACTGCAGGGGCAGGCAAACTGTCAAGAATGGACCCACTGCACACACAGCTCTTGATTGCCTTTGCTAACAGCTGCCTTCACTGAAGAGCAGGAGAGCACATGCAGCAGCACCTGCAATTAGGAGCTCCTTTTCTCTGAGGGGAAGGAGCACTGTGAATGTATCATAACTTAGCAAGTGTGAAATCTGACTGTGCTAGCACAGAAGGGATGTGCAGAGCCTGCAGACCCTGTAAGGACTGGGCTGAGGGACTGCGTGTGCAGCTGGGGCAGGTCTAAGTGCTAGATCTGCATCCAAGAATGGAGCAGGGGAAATTCTGTTGAGTGGATTGCAGGTGGGTTATTTGTGTGAGTGTGTGGGAGCAGCAGCATGTGAAGTCAGAGCAATTTAGCAGCATGGAGGAAATGGGTCATAGGTAAAGAGAAAATTAAAGAGAATCCACAGTATAGACAGTTGAGTACAAATCACTGAGTTTGACAGCCCAGATGGGCACATCCTCTTTGTGTCCATGCTGAGTGCCAGCTGCAAGAAAAGCCATCTGGAGCACCGATTTACACCATGATTCACCGACATCAATGACAAAAACAGCTGGATGCCTCTGGGCTCTGGGTTATCACTTTGATAAAGAAATCCAGTGGTCCTCTTTCAGTCAGAGGAGCTTCCACATATACCTTTATGAAAGTTGTAGTAAGAGTTTCACTGCTGTCGGTTAAATTTCTGCTATATTTCTAATCTGAGTAATTTCCTTTTTAAGCTGCTGTATCTCTGAGAGACTGATGTGCCTGCCCATTAAAGTGAGGGCACAACACCAAGACCTAAACTATAACCTGTCCTAACAACTAAACCTGATCAGTATCTGCACAATTTAAGAAGGTCTTATAGCTACACTTTCTAGAGATCTTGCTTTAGGAAAACACTATACAGCAGAATCCATTCAGAAGGCAAGTAACCTTTATAAGCTTCTTGCAAGGATGATTTTGCTACATTCAAAGAAAGTGTAAAAGCTATTGGAAACAGAGATAGCTTAGCTGCCTCTTTGGAGTCAGAAATTTAACAATGCCTCATGGGATCCTTTCTAACTGGTCCCTAAGTGAAACTAGCAGCCCAATTTTGTTCTCGTTGAAGTCAGTGAGAAAGGGAACACTGCCTAAATTTGTTAAAATGCAAGGGACAGGTTTCAGGATAGCCCAGATAGTCTGTCCTTTCAGTTTGTTGTCTTTTGACATCTTCCCTCCGAGTCTCCTGGCAACAGTGGTACTTCTGACAAACAAAAGCCACACAGACACTGCTGTATCCCATCAGAATGACAATGACTTTCTATTCCAGTATTTGTTCAAAGAATTGTTTAAGTATGTGAGCCACTACAACTGAGAAAAAACCATATTGCTGAGAAATATATTAGACAAATTTTGGAACATGCAACAGAGCAACACTTGCACATGTGCAATGGACTAAACATGCACCATTTTTCAAATGCCTTCCTGGTGACCTCAATTCAGTTTTTTTTTCAAGTAAATAGCTTTGGCTGTGAAATAAAAAGTGCACAGGAGTGTCTCCTATAAAACACAAAATTTGCAGAATTAAATTCTTACAAGGTCAAGAAGTTACTACTCTTCAAAACACGACATTTAAAGCGAAACACTACTATCACATTAATATTTACACTGACTAAAACATTCTTTTAAGAATAGTCATAGGTAGTCCAGTATAAATGCATAGCAAAATAGTGAAGTGTCCTATACCACTCAGCACACTACAGCGACGGGAGAAGTACAAAGGAATGTTCTAGGACTCATGTAATTGATTTTTCAAAACAAGTTATTTTTAATCTAAACCACTGACAGCAATAAAAAGAGGAAAGATTAATTTCAGACAGATATATTCAGCTATATTTCTAGTGCAGAGGAGAATGGCATTGGAGGACTATATTTACCACAGTCCTTGGTAACACACTCTTGATTGATCTGACCATAACAGAACATCTTTGGGCACATGAATACAGCGAAATAACCCCCACCAGAAAGGCCAGACATAAAATGTGTAATCCAAGCACTGGACTGCCCAGTACCACCATTTTCCTATCTATTGTCATCAATTTTTCCTTCAAATTTTCTTCCCTACTTATAAAAAATAGGAAAACCTCCTAAAGCAGCACCTCCTTGTAATACTGGCTGTGTTACATGAGACCCAGGCCATCCCACAGTCAGTTTGCTCTGCTGAAATGTGCTCTGCTGGACAGATGTGGCCAGGATGCATTGATGACTACTTGGGAGAATCCCCCAAAGAATCTCATTTACCACTTTAACTCCCAAATTAGAGGTCAGTGGGCAAGCAAGAAGCAAGACGTTCTTATACTTCTGGCTGCACTACTGGCCTCCTAAAAGGGCTCAGCCTAAGGGATGTTGTTGGATGTCAGCAGTTCATCCTCCTGCTCAAGGGACAGCAGTGACATACAATTTTGTGGGTGAGAAAGAGAATTAGACAGCAACACTGAAAGGAATTTTTTTGTAACTGCAATGTGTGCAGCTTATTCACTAACACAGCAAACCCTTTGTGAATTCTGTGCCAGCTTCTTCAGCTTAAGTCTACTGTACATTCACTTGATTTAAAAAGATTGGTTTTGGTTTTACTTTAAAGTTGTAGTACTTATGCATGACTTGCGTATGAATGAGGTGAATGAATTCATTACTGAGAAGCTAGATTAAGTTCTGCAGCTGTTCAGCCTGGGGACTCTGTTCAAAGCACGACCAGAGTGACTGAAAAATCCGTTACTGAATGAGGCAGTTTTAGACTGAAGTGTAACATAGCGAGCAGCATTAGAAATGTTAGATTGGAAAAGAAATGAAAATGACTTGCTTATACATGTTATCTGCAGAACAAAGGTTGTTAAGAAGGCTACTCTGCAGGTAAGTGATGGTAGTGTATGAATTGTCCCCACAGCTGCCTGACCTTGAGGGTGTTAATTTGTGTCTTGAGTGCAGCTGTGATGTTCACAGCTAGTATTCACAACCAAGATGTCAAAGGAGCTTTACAAATTGAGGATCAAATACAGGATGTTTGCTGTGGCAGAGAACAAAATGAGAAGGAGAAGAATATCTCCTTTCTTCATGTTTGACATTTTACCTAGTGTTATCTCACAGATAATCTTTCAGGTATGCTCAGAAATTCTGGGAGAATTTTTTTATTTTATAGTACTTTAAATGCATAGTATATAATACTACTATGTATGCAAGCTAAGTAGTAGATACTTTCCTTATGTTGTTTGAGCATTGCCTGTTTATGGCAATGTTTTAAAGCTCAGGACATGATTGTGCAGTCATTTCATGTTTATCTCTTCCAGTTTTCAGAGTTCATTGAACTGTCAAGTTATATGTGCAAACTATAACGGCAGAGGTGATTGTATAGTTAGAGCATAGGTTATATAATATGGCCTGCTTGGTAGTTTGTTAGTAGTATTTATGGATTTATGTTTCAAAAACAACTGATGTAGTAAACAGCATAGATACACCTGTTGTCAAAGGGGTGTATCAAAGAAAAAATTAACATATCAAGAAATGCAATTCACAGGACTAAAACTCATCTCATGAGTCTGAAAGCATGAGTTGGAAGAAGACTGAAATTGCAGTTAAAGAATATCTGAGAGTACAAGCTGTGGAGAGAATTAGCGATGAAGAAAAAAAATAAAGAAAGGAAATGACAGCAGAAGAAAACAGTAGAGAGATAAGGCAGGTCTTCTGTGACACAGATCACAACAGAAACCTCTTGCTTATATAAATTTGGTATTAGCAGTGAGGGATGCTTTTGATTTTCTGGCTGTTATTCAAAATATATGACAGCATCCAAGAGTGATTTCTTGCCCTCTGCTGAAGCGTGACAATTTTGCTTGGAGGCATTTCTCACCTGTCCACCAAAACGTATTCTAGGAGCATGGCCTACTTACTGCAAAATGTCTTAAAAGCTTCCTCTGATAAATTAAGTACCTAATTATTCCCTTATGTCTTGTTCATGTACAATTTTGTCTTTATGTTGGGTAACTGAATAAAACAGTATGCGACAGCCTTAGTTTCTCTTATCTTTGTGTGGTTTTAGTGTAATGTATTCAAATTCAACTCTTTGGAATTCTAAGAACAGCAGTCGCAGATTGAACCAAAGCTAACAAGTACGACAGGAAGACTTTAGGTTGTGTGGTGGTTACTGCTTGTGAGTTTCCACACAACAAAAAAATCAAAATATTTTCCTTCAATTTGCAATGAACTACAAGCACTCTGGACTTGGCTCTGCTTACTAGCAGCAAATTTTTTAAAAAAACAAAATGAAACAAAAAACAAACCAAACCAGAAGGATTATCAACATCACTTTTTGCAGCCATCCTCTATGTACAGATTGCCTTTCTGCCAGGGACCCTAAAAACTCCCTCCATCTCCAGTTTCAAGCAGTATGAAAGAGGTTCTTGTAGGTTTCCTCAGGAGATTTCTTGTGCTTGGTGAAAGGAAATGGAAATCATGATACTTCATCTGAAACAATTAAGGGTCAACATGCATTTTTCAAATAAACTGTTCTTCTGGAGCATTATTAACTTCTGAAGTTACTCATATGTTTTCCCTTCAGTAACTTGCATAATTTTATTTTTAAACCACAAAAATTCATAATGAATATTCAGCACGAGAGAAGAAATAGCAGAATTCTATACATGTATATTAATGAATTACATGTAACAGTGTGTTGAGCTAACAATCTCAAGTGATTTTTTTCTAAGATTGATTTCACATTTGCTAGAATATTCCTGTGTTCTAATCTTTAATATGTTTAAATGTGTTTCTCAAAACTATTAGCTGCTTATTTCAGAACCATTTCTATGATTCAACTTTACAAATAAAACATAATAACACCTCTGCCATGGCGTGCCAGATGATTCCTGCATGCAACCTATGTTTTCAGTTATGAGCACATCACTCCGGACCTTTCACTCTGGAAATGTGAGAGAGAACATGTGTCTGTTTATGCACACATCATTTCTAGCTGAAATGCAGAACACTACCTTTGTAAAGGAAATTATGTAAGCCAAGATTGTCAAATAATAAACTCCTTTCTTTGTGCTGGTTTTAGAACCAAAAAAGGCCTCTCTGTGTTTCTTCTTCATACACAGAAATAATTAGAGTTTAAACCATAAACAAGTGCATTTGCAGTGACATGGAGGGAAGGAAACAGGAATTCTCCTAATTTTACATGACTCAAAATACTTACCCAGATCACAGTTGCAGAGACACGTTGCTGATCATTCTGTCATTCTAGCCTGAGGTATACAAATATCTCCAGTGGTAGATGTGAAAAAATTTAAATTGGTTCATGTTTCTGGCATGCTCATTTCTTGTCCCTCAAGGGCTAATTTTGAGTTTGCTCTACAATCTGCAGAAAATTCATACAGCTTATCTTTGTTTTTAAAAATGAACAGTATTGAATACTTTGGTTTAGGACTTTACCTTTTATTTTTTTTAAATCTATGAACAGTATTCTGAAATACACTACTGCAGAGGCTGAACTCATGCCCAAGTAAGTTATTTTCCTAGCTCTTTTCACTTATGTTTCCTTTTTGAACATATATTAATGTTCTACTGAGACATGTTTGGTTTCAAGATTGATGTTATCTTTCTCTGGATGAAAGATACAATGTAAATCCTCACTATTTTATATGTAGCTCAATTTCCCAAATCTTTCAGAATTCTGAAATAAAGAATTTATTTCCCTAGTGGAAAAAACCCCAAACCCTAAAACATTTATTTGTGCTTCTGTTTATGCACTAGAAGTTGCTATGTGTCTTAGACAGATTATTCACTGTCGGAGTCGGACTCTTTATGCACTTATGTTTTTCTTGTAATTTCCTATAAATGGAAAGCACAATGAACTTTAGTCTTTTTACTAACATTAACAAACTCAGAAAGAATATTATTTTTATTGGCAGACTTTGGAAGTTTCTAGCATCAGTTTCAGACAGCCAAACTATACAGGCTGCTTTGAAGCCACTGAACACGCAAACCTGCAAACCTAATAAAATTTATACCCCTTCCCTTCCCTTCCCTTCCCTTCCCTTCCCTTCCCAAACCCTCCCAAACCTTCCC